>VXAU01003598.1:286234-317087 GCA_013399695.1 Formicarius rufipectus
CAGCTCAGTTACTTCAGTTCTCTTACAACATGTTTGAAAATATTTTCCTTCAAGCACTGGTTTTATTCACTACGTACAGGTCAGTGAGCAGATACCTATACATTTTACTTCTACAGAACAGCTTTTTGGATTATTTGCTAATTTTAAAGGCATTTAAATCAACACCTTAGTAAGATTTTTATTTTAACTGTATTCAGTGTTTTGTTCTGTATTATATTGTAAAAATTTTTCCTTTTACTAAAAAAAAGTACTACCAATAGAATTTTACTTTATAAACTCATCAAATAACTTTCTACGTAAGTCAGAGCAGAACTCCAGGCCCTGGCATTCAGACACCCATCACAGTTTCAGGTGACAGAGTTACTGAACTCTGACATTTTTGTCTGATTGTCAAGACCCACTTCTTGGTACAGTGTTTTACAGTTGACTAGAACTGACAGATTCTCTTCAAACAATACATACCTAAGAAAATTCTTGATTTTAAAGGCAATTTAAAAATGCAGTAATCCAATATTCAGTAGATGAAGGATTGATTAAACATCTCTTTGGTTGGTTCTACTTAAATGTAGGTTCTACTTAAAAGTATTCTCAAACAAAACAGGTGGGGTTAGAAATCTAGAATGGGGATAACACTAAGAGTAGAGAAACAAAGCTCTGAGCAGGAACTCCCAGAGACTTCACATTATGAAGAAAACAGAGAGCACTACAAGTTCTGCAGTGCTACACAGAGGTGGAACAAAACACAACTAACCAAAAAGCAAAATGCAGCCAATGCATGAGGAAAGCAGCAGAGGAGCACAGAGAGCTGCAGGAAGGGTGCACACACTGAGCAACACAGCCCAGCCAGATCATGGTCAGGCCAGGACATACATTTATGCCCAACCCTTCCCCCAGTGCAGTCCCACTAGTGGTATTTAGTGCAAATACACATCTTTCTACATGCCTAGATCTCCTTTAGTCCACCAGATTTCAGCCTTGCTCTTCCAAAATACTCCCATAAAACTCCCATTTTGTTGTAGCTACAGGACATTTGTTTTTCACATTTTTGAGTACATCTCAGCCCTCTGGTATGTTCCTGTGCAGGACTGGGACAGGAGTCTCTCCTTCTTCTTCCAAAGCCTGAATCTTCAAACTTACCTTCACATCCTATTTTCAGCACACACTCGTAACACAGTGCACATTTTAAGTGTAACAGGTTTATATATAAAGAGTCCCACATACTGTAAGAAATGTTTTTGTTCCTGTTGAAACATGCCAGGAATGACTACTTGTATGGGAGGAGGTCAACCAATTCTCTGGCAGGCTGAAGGAATTGTGTAAGAAAAACCAATTACCAGCAAAACAGATTTATCCATCTAATTAAGGTCTAATTAAAAAAAAAAAAAAAGACTGTTGAATCAGGTAACTGTAGCTCTTCTGCTGTGACAGAATTCAGCATGGACCTAAACTTAGGGAACAGATAACTAAAATTACCCTAATTACCCTCTGCTCTCTCAACTATGTTATGTTATCTTCCAGGCTTTCATCTGCCAGAATGAAGTTCCTACTTCAACTGCTTGCCTTTGCTCTCATCATAACCTCCACATTTTGTGGGATCAAGGACTTTGTTGAGCATTTTGAAAGCCTAAAAGGTGCACAGTCACATGAAAACGGGACTTACGATATGTCAAACCTACCCCTGGAGTTCCACAGAGAAAACACCATCACCAACGACCTGATTCCTGAAGAGGAGGAGGAAGAGGACTATCTAGACATTGACAAGATACTGAGTGAAGATGACTACAGTGATGTTATTGATGCTGGCCCCTACATCGTTTCTGAAGTTCAGCAAGGAAACATTCTGGAACTATTCCAAGGCAAGACCAGAATCCAGCGCCTCAATATCCTCAATGCAAACTTTGGCTTCAACCTTTACCGCAGCGTGGCGGACAAGGTCAACTCTTCAGATAACATCCTCATGGCTCCTGTTGGGATCTCCACTGCCATGGCTATGATTTCCCTGGGCCTGAAGGCTCAGACCCAGCAGGAAGTGTTAGCTGTCCTTGGCTTTCAGGAGTTCATTAATGCCAGCACCAAGTACGAGCTCATGACTGTTCACAATCTCTTCCGCAAACTCACCCACAGGCTCTTCAGGCGCAATTTTGGCTACACACTGAGGGCTGTCAATGACCTTTATATTCAGAAGGACTTTTCCATTGTGAACGATTTCAGAAACAATATGAAAACATATTACTTTGCCGACGCCCAACCAGCAGATTTCTCAGATCCCAACTTCATAACCAAAACCAACGAACGCATCCTGAAGCTGACCAAAGGATTAATAAAGGAAGCTCTTGTGACTGTAAGTCCTGCAACACTGATGATGATTCTTAATTGCATTTACTTTAAAGGTAAGAATCTGTTATTTCAATCTTAGTGATGGATTTTCTCAGTATGCACTGCATGTCATTAGAAATCCCAGCCCACACCTCCAAAAAAGCCTACTGACTCCCTCATTAAGAAGAATCTTATTATTTGCCCATGTTTGCACATTTTTGTAGCACACTGGTGTTTCAGTCATGCTGTGATGTTAGTGGGTATTGCACACACAGAATAAATGCTTCTTAAAACCTTAATGCATCCAAATGCATCCAAAACCTTAGAAACAGTGAAACTGAAAAAAAAACATATGGATTCAAAATAGCCCCAGAAAGCATCAGCTTTGCAGGAGTCTCAGGTGGGGAGGTATTAATGCATGTGCAAGTTACTGGGGACATTCAGTCCTGGCTTCATTGAAATGATGCACATGGATTTCAGATAAAGGACTTAACAATGCTGAGGTTTTCAGGATTCGTGGGAATGGTGACAAAGAATTTCAACTACAAGGACTTTTTTTTTTTTTTTTTTAGTTTTTTTTTTTTTAGTATGATCGGAGCATGATGTTTGTCAACAAGGCACTGAAGATAATAACCAAAACAGTGTTCTTCTACAACTGAAAACAAATACATCTGCTCCTTGGAATATTTCAAGTAATTTATCAAGAAGAGCCTGTTGATATATCACTATAGGCTGAACAGTTAAAGAGGTTTGAGTAAAGACTGCACAATATATTCTTATTATAAATCCTTAATTTCTTTACATTTAAACTAAGAGCCTGTGCTGAGATTTGCAACATTAGTTACTTGCCTCAGGTTGAGAGTTTGTTAATTTTTCAACAAACTTTTAAAATTACATTAAATGAGGAAGATTTGGGAGGTGCCAATGACAGAGGAACTGAGGATAAAAGGAAACCTGTTACTGATTCTAAGATGAAAAGCATTTGACTTAAAACACAGTTAAAGAGAGATTAGCCCAAAAGGATAACAACCTTGGCAAGCATAGCACACCTTTTCCATACCTCACAAAGGAGTACATATTTCCCCAATTATATTCCTGCTTCCACGAAGCAAAAGCTCAAGGGTTCTCTTACACCTGCCATCTCAGCAGGTTATAGGAGCAGCATTCCTGTAACTTTATAAAATGTACCTTTTGCCATTCACTTGCAAAGGACTACTCCCTAGAATAATGCCACCTATCTCCTCAAGAGATCTGAAGCAATCATTAGCATAAGATCCAAATAATCTCCTATTCTCAGGTACCACACAAAAGGCACTTACTTGTACCTTTAACTACATCTCTGCTGATCATACCATAGTAAAGACGTGGCTTTACTGCGCATTAGACCATCCTAAAAAGCATTAGACAAAGTGAAGCAGATAATTTCTTTTTTCCCCCCATAATTTGGTCAAATTTGAAATACCTTTTTGTTTCACATTGAAATTACTAAATACTTGTGCTACATCAAAGTAACAAAAACACCACCAAAAAGTAAATAGCTGTAGCATTGGAACTCGAGTCAGCAAGATCAAAAATACTTTTGGCTTTTTCTACCCATGGACTCCTGTTAATCCAAATTGCCTTGGTGTCATCTGCTGAGGACTGTAGTTCTACCCCTCAAAACAAAAAGATCAATTCCCTATTGCTGTCCCCCATTCTTTTGTCTTACAGTATCCCAGGAACTCTATTTTGGGTGGAACTGAAGCAAGCTCTGCTTCCGGGTTTCCTGTTTTCCCTCCTATTCCTTCCAGACATGTCAATTTTATCCACATCTTTCTATTTACAGTATTTGTACTGTTTGTGCCAGTGCAGACAAGCTCTGTGAAGCCCTCAGAGCTCAGAAACCTAAGAATGCTCTCAGATACAAAGCGATGCTCAGTACAAGACATACTGAGCAAGCTCCTTTTATATTAAATACCATCAAGAAACTATTGGGGACTGTTCACATTGGTAAGAAGAACATTTTATCTTGCAGAGATGTCCAGTTTCCTTCCAACTGAGATCTAACCTCTGCTGCTGAGGGCTCTGAACCATCATTTATGAGTTTCCTATCAAGTAGGAGCTGGCTATTTTTATGAATGAAAGAGAGGAAACAATTAGGGAAGGAACCAATTAGGGGAGAAAACATCTGCCACCACAGATTCAAAAGACATCTTCGTGCAACACACAAAAGTCACAAAAGGCACAAAGTGCCAGCTGCTTTCAGCTGACCAAATGCCTCCTCCTGGGGATCAGGATTTTACCCCAAGGCAAACACATTTGCAAAACTGAATTCAAGAAAAGTGTTTCCCAGCTCCTCTCTTTTGCTTGAAAGAACTGATCATGTCTCCCAGCCTTGAGGTGCTGACAGTGCTGCTGGAGCTCCCCTGGCCCACAGCAGCTCCATGTCATCACCCAGCTCTAGTCCTGACCCTGTGAATTCTGCTCCCTGAAGAACAGTCACTTCTTGGGGTTTCCTGAGAAGCAAGAACATTTGTTTGGGAATGGCATAATAAATTTTATACCCCACTCCTTTCAGAATAATAACCAGTTTCGTCACTTCTCAAGCTGATCTCCATCAGCCTGACAGATGAAGAAACTGTTAGAATGAAATTGGACTTAAGGTTGGCTTTTTTACTTCACAGTCAATTTGGCAAAGTCAGATTAAGGGACTCAGAATGCCTTGCACTAATTAAGGTTAAATTTTTAGGCTCTCCACACAGTCACAACCACATTCTCCACATACCTGCTTGCCTGTGGTGACCTAAAATCCACAGTTTTAACAGGAAATACCAGTAACCCTATTTCTACTATAATCTTCTAGCTTTGTCTGCCTATTAAGAAAGAAATAATGTTTATTCCAGAGTCACAGTTCTAAAAAGAGAGGCATTGAACACTGCTTTTTAAAAAAGACCTTCTTTCAAACGGTCAGTAAATACTTGGGGTATCCACACTACCTTCACATAAAAAGATGCAAACCACGATGGCAAAGCTTTCTGGGTTGCAAAATGCATTGAACTGCATTATTTGTACATAAACCTGTCAGATTTCAGCACATCTACAGGAGGAGCCTTTTATCACATCAAACTGAGCCACAGAATTGAGCACTCAACAATTCAACTCTCCAGGTTCTGTTAATACAGAAAATTAACTGGCTTGAATAGGCTAAGTTAAGGTAATGCCATCAGCATATCACCTTTTAAAACCTTATGCAAAACGAAACCAGCCATTGCTTAGCTTGATACACCAATAACATGCTTGCAGTACCTTCAGTACTGGATTCAAGTATCAGATCTCAGAAAACACAGCTAGAGCTGTTCTGCAAGGGGCAAACCCTGGCAAGTATTTTGCATGTATAAATGTAATTTCTGTGTTCCTCATAGAGAAAAATAATACACACCAACATCCTTAATCTCCCCAGTTTGTGTTTACCTGCTTTGGTAATTCAGAACACTCAACCACACAAATGTTAAGTTAGAAAGCCAGGAATTTTGAAGTCACTTTACAACTTGTCTTCTCATTCAGCCTTAACTGAAAAAACCAATCTCCTACAGTAATTCCCAATTCATATTACTTAAAGCCTAATGTAAACTGTTATTCTGGGAATATTTTATTAAACAAGGATTCTTGGGGTTTTATTTGTCTTGTGCCCTGTGTTAACAGGAACTTGGGAGAATAAGTTTCCAGTGGAAATGACTATGAAGAGGAGCTTCCGACTGAATGAGAAGCAGACAATAAAGGTGCCCATGATGCAGACCAAAGGGAACTTCCTGGCTGCAGCAGACCCCGAGCTAGACTGTGGTGTGATCCAACTCCCATTCGTGGGGAACATCAGCATGCTCATTGTGCTGCCACACAAACTCTCTGGCATGAAAGCCCTGGAAAAGCAGATAACACCCCAAGTGGTAGAAAAATGGCAGAAGAGCATGACAAACAGGTACCTGATGAAAAGCACATCTTGTCTTAATGTATTTTCTTGACTGACAAGGGTAAGTAAAGTGCACAGAGGAGAATATATTTTGGTTAAGAATATTAAATCTAAACAAAGCCCCCCAAAATGGATTTGTTGAGTTAAAAATCAGGACCAGAGATTTCTAAAAATTTAAAGGCTGTCAAGAAGTCACGGATGACTGAGGTGGAAAATTCTAACGAAGTTTCAGAATTCTTTCTATTGAGTATTTAATGATGTAGGTTTAAAGAAGTTCTTACTGATGAGGTTTACAATGAGGAGAAACAAGAGTATGAAAATAACAGGTTACTGGTGCAGAATAATCCCAATCACAGGGAGAGCTGCCTACGCTCAGCTCAGCACTGAGCATTCCAGCAGAGCTGTGTTAAAGGCACACATTCCACAATCAACAACAGACATCACAATTATGGGAGAGGAAAATTACACAGCCTGTCTTGTGCAAGATGACAGACTAGGTGTATCTCCCTTCAGGCTTGATAAAAAGGGATGATCTGACATCTTATTCAGGAATTCAACCCGTTTATGTTGTATACAATAAGTGACAAATCTTCAATTTAGTACTCCAGAAAATGTGACAGCTTGACATTCATTACAAGCATATCCACCCATGCACTGAACTGCTCAAAGCCACGTATCTTATACACATAAATAATGCAAATCATCATAAGTTAAATATCAAATTGACAACATGACAGTTTGGGGAGGGGAATTAATTTTTTTAAGCAGTGCTCAAGTTCTGAAAGCAAAAGTACTGCCAACAGTCCTGTATATTTGTGTGCTGAAGACAGCAAAAAACCCACACCAAAACAGATCTGCAAAGCAAAGAAGTCACACAAATATGTATCTGCTCAGTGATTTTTCCTTTTGGTGTTTATTTTTGCTAGAACAAGAGAAGTGGTTCTGCCTAAATTTAAGCTGGAGAGGAGTTATGGCTTGATTGATTATCTGAGATCCATGGGAATAGAAGAATTGTTCAATGGAAAAGGCGACTATTCTGGTATATCAGAAGAGAAGATCACTATTGACAGGGTAATTGCTGCTCTTTTAATTTCCATTCTGATTATCACCTGATAAAACAGCAGGAATAATACTGCACAAAAAGCTGAAATAATATTTTTTATATATTTCTTGGAGGACACAGGAGGGATGTGGGTATCTCTGTACATCTTTGTCTATTCATACAATGAAGAGCATGTTTACTCAGATGTCAAAGGCAGTAAGCGTGTTGTGGTCAGTCAAGAATAGGCCTACCCATAAACAAAACCCCAAGGATTGCTGTTGTGTGGGTGTTAGCAGCAGGAGTGGGAGCCCCGTGTGGGACATGGGGGAGGGGGGAAGACTGTGAGCACATCATTTGAGTGTGCTCAGGAGAGCCTCAACTTCTCTTTCATTCATTTTCCTTTTTGTCCGCCGACACAGTTCAGCCACCAAGGCACGATCACAGTGAACGAGGAAGGCACAGAGGCCGCAGTCGTGACCACCGTGGGGTTCATGCCTCTCTCCACCCAGACTCACTTTGTTGTCGACCGCCCCTTTCTGTTCCTCATCTACGAGCACCGGACCAGCTGTCTGCTATTCATGGGCAGAGTCGCCAACCCAGCCCAACCCTAGAGCAGAGAAGGTCTCCAACACACTCTTATCCACGGGCTGGATACATTGCTTCTTAATATACCACTATCATAAAGGAAAATTTATTGTTGTATTAGCTAATACAAAAGCCACTGGTATCAAAAGAAAAAGTATTATCTACAGGTAGTTTCACATGAATGGACTCACAGCAGTAGGTAATTTGACTGCAATTTGAAACCGTTAGTGACATGTATTGATACAAGTGTATTAATAGAAAAAGAAAATCACAAAGTAACTTACACTTTGTGTTACACATCAGTGTATAAAATGTAATCAATAAAATATTAAGACTATATGGATTCTTGAAATTTAGCTCTAAATTTGTGCCAAGATATCTGTTTATAATAAATAGGATTAAGGAGTTCCTGAACACCTGACCAGCCCTAGAAAACTAAGTCTGAGCATTTTACACAATCTAACTTCAAAAAAACCTACATCTCCATTCTTTCTTATGCTCACACCATTTAGGACTGAGTGAATACAGACAATGTATATGAACATTCAGAGTGACACACAATGAACCTCATGGACCAGTGCACCAACTAAGAGGAGACAGAAATGTCTTGGAGAAATGAAATACTAATGGATCTGCTACTTTTCCCCAACTTGTATGGTTTCAATACTTTCTCTGATCTTCACTGGCACAAGTGGTATTGGAATTAGGCCAGCCAGGTAAATGATACATGATATTTCCCTGTATAGGAAAAGCAGACAGCAAAATGCTCTTCTCACTGGCTCAGAATCACCTAATCCTGCAAAAAGAGCCATTTAGAGCACCCACATTGGCTAAGAATTCTGATGCACTCCCCATTTCAATGGACAAAACCTTTCCAGGCACTACAAACTTTCTGAATCATTCTGGTGCCAACAAATGCTACACAAATCCTGTTTCACATTTGACAATGAGAAGACTTCCCTGGCATCACCTCCCTGGTACAGGAATGGGGCTGCACTGTGCATAAAGGAAGCTTTTTAACATGTCAGCCAGTAAAATACTGGTGTTAGATAACAAAGAGCTGATACTGAATAGGAAGTTCAAATGTTTCCCTTCCTTCCTTTTATGTCCACCACATGGGAGATAACTTTCAGTATTGTAAGTGCACAAAAGAAATTAGCATTCTTATGTACATTTTATTGTTTTTTCTGAATTCAAGAAGAAAAGCATATACAAAAAAAGAAAAGCATATTGAAAAGATTAAACATTCATGCCCTAGATTTAATGCGTTTATCAATGATGGAATGAGTTGGAGCATCTGAAATACAGGTATTTTTGGGACCTAAGTAGCAGGAATTATTCAAGGCAAAGAGATCAAGCAGAAAAGCAAATCATCTACTGCTTAAAACTCATTATCTTCATACATTGTGCAAGAAAGTCAAATATTTGTTTCAACATCCATAATGTAACCATTAACTCTTGCTTCAGATTCTGGCACTATCTGATTCCATTTAAAGGTCACACCGGTTAGAAAAAATACAGTTATCACCAGCTATTCAGAACAAATACATCATCAATACAAATTTGAAACACACAAGTTTACATTAAGTCTCTAACAAGCACTAATATTTTCTCAATATGTGAGGATTGGTCCTGCTTTCACTCAGATCAGCATCACTGGCAGCTGAAAATACTACCCACTGGAACAGATCTTTCAACACAGGGCCAGCTCACACAAAGACAGAGCAGCTATTGAATAACAGTGATCCAAGACACTTATAAACACATCCCTGTAAGTCAGGAATTGGCCTGTGTGGTCAATGCTGAACTTGGGAGGAGCTTGTGTTGGAAAGCGGTGAGAAGGGACAGGGGAAGGAAAGGTCCAGCCCTTTGATCTTGAACTAATGCTAATTTTAGGCCCTTCTCTTTGACAAAATTCAGTAAAGAGGTTTGTGAGAGCAGAGTATGAAATGAATCATTTTTTTCTCTGCTTCTTAAAAGATGTGCAGTATGAGCAAGCTACAAGCAGGCACTCCTACTGCAAATAGGGAATACAATTTCCCCTTTTGTTCCACCAGCTGTGCAGGAAAAGTTCCACGGAATAATTCAGCTTCAGGAGAGGAAAAAGTAGCCTTTTGTCCTTCAGTAAGTTTGTCTATGGATCTTTTGACATGATTTTCTTGGTAAAAGCTACAGCAGTTAGGCAAATAGCCCTACTGACCTGGAAACACAAACTGGATGTATCAAATTTACTGCCGGAGATCTAAAGAGGTCACACTCCAATATTTTCCCTTAATTAGTAGTTACACTTTGTTAAAAAAATATGGGTTTACCCCAGAAAAAGTTGACAACTAAGACCAAACATAGACACACTTCTGAATAAATGAGTCTGGAAGGGACAGAGTTCTCACACAGTTCCTAAAATGCTTTCACAGTGTGGCAGTCAATTCTCAGAAGAGAGAGGACACTTCCTCCCTTATCAATGATTTTTTCCCTTTTAAGAAGCAGAATTCACTGCACTGCCAAACTAAGACTTATTTTTAGCTCTGTTTCTATTACCTTTTGTTTCTCACTTCTCCTCTGGCCACAGACACATGCTGTTTACTACCCTGAATGCCAAACACTATTCAAAGTAATATTCCCTGTGGTGTTATTTAGCTCATGAATCTCTTGAATTTACAGCTTGAAACAATCTAACCCTGAATCACAAAAGATTAATTACTTTTTAAGAGATTTGTCATTATTAAAAAACTTATTTCTCCTCTTAGAGCAAGAAGTACTATTTTACAGTACTACAGCATTTCTCCTGGATGCTGCTTCTGCAGTAGCTGTCAATCAAACCATTAGACCATCAAACAAGACCAATATTTGATAAATATGAGAAAAATTATTCTGTTTGCAACAACCCAACCATTGACTACTCACCACAGCAATGACAGGAATAAGCACACCCAGATTCCCTGCACTACTGGAGGCCTGGAAAAGAAAAAGGAAATTACCAAAACATCTCCAAAAGCATTTCTAAAATACTTGCTATTAGATGTATTTCAAGCAACAAGCATTCCTTCTTCCTGTGCAAACGAAAACATACATTGCCAATCCCAACTCTGCATCTCACAGTTGTGCAAGAGGTGGCCAAGACAGCACCCACAAAGTTCACAGCACTGAGAACATCCTGGAGTCTTTTAATAAAGCTCTTCAGGTACTTTCTCATGGACTATTGAACAGATTTTTTTATCCTGTCAGCACAGAGCTGTCAATGTTTGGAAGATATTAAGCTTTGAGCTAAAGACAGAAGTATTCACTGATACCATGTCCACTCTGACATCCAGTAACGGCCAGAAGAACGTACACATTAAATGAGCAGCCACAAACAAGAGTCAAATGTTTACTGAAAGTTTCATTTTTCTACCAAAATGTAGCCAAAAATAGTAAGTCTGTAAAAACCCACCATTTTCAAGAATTTATTTAAACAGGAGGAGCAGCTTTTTCCATTGAAATGTAAGACGCATAAGGAAAATATGCATTTCTTTGACTTTTAAGGATGTTTTAAATTGCACTCTACACAAGTGTGTTTGTTCTGGGCCAAACACGGTGTTTGAGAAGTGAAAACACTCAAGTGCACACAGCACATCATCTCTCACCTTCTCTGGTCAGGCAAAGAGTGATAAGCTCAGACACCATGCTCAGGCATCTCCTCTCTACAGTCTTTCCTGACCTCCTATATCCCTCCACATTGGATTTGGGAAGGAGAGAACTCTCCAGCATTCTCCATACAGGGAAAGACCAGATACAGAGACTGCTGGTCCCATGGGTAGGAGGCAAGGGAGACTGCTAACAAGGTAGAGCTTTGCATGAAGGGGAACAAACCAAAAAGAAAAAAAAAGAGAGAAAGAGAAACAAAGCCAAATACTCTTCAGATGAAACAATAATGACACAACCCAACTAAAACACATTCTAGTTATCTTTCCTGGAGAGTCAAGATAAAGCAAAACAAGAGATGGCTCCTAAAATATTTTTGAAGGGAATAAAATGACAACACTCAAGACACTCTAAGAAGTAGGAACAACTGGAAAGTCACTGTGTTTTTTGCTTCAGGACAGCCCACTGTATGTGAGTCACTGCCTCCGAGTCAGAGCACAGATGCAAACCAACTGTGACTGCCAGAACACAGCACACAGCACCGACACACAGAACTGGAGAAAACCTACTCTTCTATTAACACTTCTGTTACAAAAAATGGAGTATCAGCCTCTTTATGACAACATAAGGCACTGAATAAGGTATTCTCTAGTGAGATCTGCTCTCAGGATCCTCACACTGAAGAACACTGCCTCCTAGCTCAACCCATCTGACAGCTATCACACATTTCTCCATTTGCAGGCAGCTTGAAGGTGGTGCAGCAGTTTGTCTCCCATAGCAATTCCAAAAGTGATAACAGGTGGAAAATATGCCTGAGAGGCGGAGAGTGGAAATTAATTTAATAGTGTCATTTTAGAGCAATGTTTGCAGTTTATTTCTCACCATTTCAGCTCACTCATCTGTGGTTAAAAGAATCCGTGAAACCTGTGGAGAGGAATTTTCTACCACAGACTTCATGAAAAGCAGGTTTTAGACGTGTTCTAGTTCCCCTTTAAGAGAAGGGTTGGTATCCCTGATTAAATGCAGTCTGTCTTCAAGGGAAACAGATTCATTTCAGAGGGATTTACCATCCATAAAGAACTTAATAGTATTTAAATGTAGCATGCACAGGAGAAGTGGAAAAAAAAGCCTGAAAAGAAAAAACCCCATATTTTCCTATTCACTATTAGGAAAACACGGTTATTTCAAAAGGAAGTGTTACCTCTCTGCCCTAAAAATGAAGGAATAGCTCTCAAACTGCACCTCTGAGACAGTCTTAACTCTCCAGTATATACACACCTAAATTATTAAAACAGTCAATTTTTTCTATATAAAATCACTACCAGTGAGTTTTTTTAAGTCATCCTAAATTAACGCACTCAGTATCTGAACACTGAGGAGGAATGTGACTGGAGGAAGGCTCTGATTTTTTCGAGTAGGAAGCAGTGAAAAAGTCTTCAAAAAACAGCAAGTATTCTGAGTGAATAAAGTAACTGCACATAAACTGCTCCTGCAGAAATTCAGTTGGTATTTAAAGACATTCCTCTTCCAAACCATACAGACTTTTAGAGGTCAGCATGTGTTAAATTTCACAAATCACAACTGAAAACCACAAGTAAACAAAACTCTATTTTAAATCAAAACTACTCAAATATACTCTTCTGCAAGTGTTCCTACCATACAAATTATCTAAGAGACAAGTCTCATGCCTCATCTTTCTTAGGCAAGCTTTTTGAATAAACTCGCTCTCTAAATAAAGCACCCCTAAAAATCAGAGATTTCCACTAAATCTCAAATTTTGACTTGACTGCTCTATTTCCATTATAAGCCTAAATGGAGAGGTCTGCATAAACATGGATGTTGAGAGGGAAAAATAAAAAATAAAAACCAAGATGCACCCACTCCTAAGGGCAATTCAGGATGAATGAGAATGACAAACTGCTTCAAGCTGGGGGTTTGCCTAGATGCCTTCCTGAGTGAGGCTCCTCCCAACCCGAGTTTTCCCATGACCCTATCACACCACTAACATTAGAAGTAGAGTTGTGTCCCATCTAAAGACACTAAGCCTGGGTAAGAGGCACCCAGCATTCTGTACTCCTCTTTGCAGCTGCCTGTGACACTGAACAGTAGCTATCCCCTGCTTTATCTGGGATACCACACATGGATCAGTCAGGTGTCTGGAAAGCATTCTAGACCTGCACTTCTACTCCACAACCAGAACACATTCTCAGACTTAGCAAAGTGCAAGTTTTTCCTGTGTTTAAGTGTGTGGGTTTGGTTACAAAACCATCCAGCAGCATGTTCAGCAGTGCCATCCACATAAATGCACACCTGGCCACAACTAAAAACCAGTGCACGTCTGACCTTCAGTGCTGGTCCTTTCTCACTTGCTCTCTCACTAGCTCTTTTTCCTTCCAGCCCAAGCTGAACAAACAGCTCCAGCAAGTTCATGAGCAGTTCATCCACAAGGTGCTCTCCCTGGATGTTGGCAGCAATGTTGGCCAGGGCGTTAATGACGGCTAAGGAGCAGTGCCTGGGCAGAAAGAACAGTTATGAACAAGCAATCCCTCCAAATTTTATATTCTCAGTGCTTTCTCCATAATACTGACAGTCACTCATATAATAAGGCTGCCAGCATTTTTTCACTCAGGTTTTTTTTTTTAAATGGACAATACATCACTTTACTGATAATTGAAATGCCATATTAAGTGAAAAGCTATTTGTAAGTTGTGCCTCTGGAGGACATTTCATTTATGAAGCCACAATGGCCAAAAGGAAAGCACTTTCCTGTAGCAGAAAACAAGTGGCCAAGGGCTGTCTTTCTGGTTTGGGAAAGCTCTTGGGAGAAGAATCAGAACTTGTGTCAGTTGTTAAAGCTGAGATTACACTGGCTCAGGCAGCCTGTTAAATATACTGACAGGAATAGTCCTCTCAGGTACTCACACTGCATTAAAAGATATACAGCCTACCCCAACTACCAACAGAGGGATAATCTTTACTTGTAGCAGGGACATAACTTATACACAAAGAATTAAACCGTTAATGGTTTGCATTTAATCCCTAACAAGTACCAAGACCACATTAAAACCAAAACAGGCTAACAGATTAATTACTGTAGTTACAGATAACACAAGTCATCAATGTCCGTTATCAGTTACAAACACTGACTCTTCACAGAGGAAAAGGTAATCAGTACTACCGGTAGTGAAAAACATTTTCAGGAATCTCTACACTATGAAGTGCTACTATTTTTAAACTATTATGTTTCTTTTTAACATGAAAGATGAAAGAACAGTAATATTTACAACCTTGTTGTAAAACTTGAAAGAAGTTAAATATGTAGCACAAAGGACATTTGATACAGTATTTATTCATTTAAGGGATACTGCTGAGTGTTACCTGTATCCATGATCCTTATAGTCTTTTGTGGCAGAGTAAACAACTGAGCTTGCTTTAACACTGATTTGCTGAAAGAGATTCCACACCTCCTGGTAAATGTATTGCTGCAAAAAAACCCAAAACCAAATCACTAAATAGAGTTTATTAACTACAAATCTTTCTAAAGAAAAACCCTGTAAAAACACCAAGTGTTACCAAGGTCTTCAGACAGCTGTGTGGCCACAGCCCCATGGCAAAAGTTTCAGTTTCCAGTGAAATCAAACAGTGAGAGTGCTTTCATCAGTGTTTTTAATTGTTCAGATTTAAAAAAAATCATTAAGTTTTTTAACTCTGCCTTCCTGAAGGAAAACATTTTTTTCAGGCTTCTGAGTCTGGCAATGAATTGCTTGTTCAGAGGCACAAATGACATTTGGAAAATGTCAGTTAACCTTCACATGACCAAAGAAAACAATCTTCTACACTTTTAAATGTATGGACTGACAAGACTTTGAAAGGATACTGTGTATCTACTTGGCACATAGGCTTAGTATGCAAACTTCGTAATAACTCTTGAAAACACTGAGTTTGGTGGGGTTTATAGTCTGCTTTTTTAAAAGGTTAGTATTATTTTCTATGGGAACTCATCTTCTGTATGGAAACAGCATTTTACACATTACAACTTTTGTTTTCTGATGTCACAAAGACTGTACAAATGTCTACCTGTGGTGAAGAAAAACCTTAAATACCTTTTGCAAATGCAGTTTCTAAAGTAGATTTCCTTCTCACTAAAGGAAAGGGATCATGAACTGGCACTGTCTGGGTTAGTTCTTTCCTTACATTTCCAGTGATGACCAAGCAGCCAAGCTGATCAATGATGAGAACATCAAGATGAGAAGGTGGCTGGCAAAACTTCTGCTGTAAGATCTGCAGGATGGGTTCCATCATTTTTGGGGTGTCCCTCAATGCCACTGCAATGTGCCCCAGAGCACGAATTGTGTGGTCAGGAATCAAATGAGCTTCCCTGTTACAAAAAAAAAAAACAAAAAACAAAACACACACACAAAAAACCCCCAGCATGATACATGCTCAGTTAAAGACCTCCAAGCATGACTACATTACATATAAGAAATAGTTCTATACTAAATTTAAACATCACTAACAGCTTTAATATTACCACTTTTTATACCAGTACATTAATGCTGCTGCACAAGTTCGTTTTCAACAAAAAAAAAAACCTCTCTCAAATTCACTATTGAAGAAATCCACATTAATCCATGAACAAACTGATCTATAAACAATAGTAAAAAGAGGTAGAAGTGCTGGGCAGATATTACAACTTAATAGTCAGACCACCTACTATGGAATATTCCTTTGGAAGCCTGTCGGTTGGTGTGCCTCTTAAAAATGAAGCAAGTCAAACGTCACAAGTGACAAGATGTGTCTAGCCAAAAAAGACAGTTGAAGTTTGAAGGATACAGCAGAGAGAGTATCAGTCAAGTGAGGACTCAGAATTGGCTAATATTCACCAATGATTTGCTGATTCAGTCAGGTAAAAATGAAATCATGTCTCTGACTAAGAAAACAGGGTCTCAGCTCTGCAAAGACTTGGCATGGGAAGATCCTGGCCACGCATACAAGCTCATTAATCTGAGAGATTCTTAATTCTAAAATACTGCTGCCAGTACTTATATCGTAGAATAAGCCTCAGGTTTCACTGAATGAAGGAAAAATGGGTTTGATGACTGGCAACTCACTTATCACTCTCCTGAGAGATGTACAGACGGTTGGATAAACTGGCCAGAAAGGCCTCCACAATCACGGAATCGATAGTCAAGCCAGCTTTCAAGCACCTGGAGTAACAACGAACAGAAAAGAAGCCAACGCATCAGTTACATATATCACTTTTTACTACTGTAAATGCATTCCAAGTATAAGGGAAGAAAGTTTATACTGAAGTATAAGAACTGGTTGCCTAGGAATGCTACAGATGTATTTTTAAAAATGAGCAGAGGTTTCTCCAGCTTTCTCCAGCAATAAAGATGAGAATATGCAGTAAGGTAAACTCAAGAGTCCACTGCTTTGAAACTTTAATTCCTTGCCTCCAGTCACCAACTACCTGTCTTCCCTCCAGCTCTCTGTAGCTGTCTAAAAGGGAAGAATAGTCACCACACTGCTCACACAAGTGTGTAAAAATCCTTCTGCTACAGGAGGCTCAACATCATAGTCTAAGCAGAAAACTAAATCTCTGTTGAGTATCAAAATGGTGACTGGCCCGAATTACAGATATGGAAAGCAAATCAGTAAGACTGAATTATTATTTTACAATTTGGACACAGAACTAAGAGAAGCCTGAAAGAAAATGAAGTCACAATCACAAAAGGCACAAAGACTTCACAGCAGCACAGATCACTGCATTCTGAACAGGCCCAATACTTTTCTGCCAGGGAATAGCACAAGATGTTCCTGCAGGGTGCCAGGCCCTCTCACCTGCAGATATTGTCTATGGCAATGTCACGCAGCTGCTCGTACATGGACGGCTGACTTTTCTTGCCAGGCATGACATTCAGAGTGGACTCTGCGTGCTCGTTGGTGACACTGATCTTGATGTCATTACCACCTACTAAGAACAGGGAGTATGGAAATCAGCATCATTTGATGAGCTATACAAGACATTACTGCATCTAACCATCCCTAAATAATTATTCCTAAATTTAATCAGTTACAATTTTACCTGCTCTGTTTTACCATTACAGTACTGCTTTTGCATTAGCAAGAGATTCAAATTGAACATTTTTCTTCTGGAAAACATAACTTGGTATTGAAATTTAAAAACAACAGCAAAAACCTGCCCAGTGCCAAGATGTTGATGTGGCTGGAACACAGGACGTGTGTGGGGAGTCTGAGGAACATGACCTTGTTCAGCCTGGAGAAGAGGCAGCTTCGGACAGAGCCAATGGCTCCTTCCCGAAGTGCAAAGTAGGTTACTTAGCAGACAGAGGGAGGCTTTGTAGAAGAATGAGACACAACAGCCACAACTTGAAACAAGGGATGTTCCAACTGGATATGCGATTTTTTCCCTCATCATGAGGATAATTATGCATTGGCTGCAGCATCTCACCCAGGACAAAAATACTCAGCATGAGCAGAAGAGACACAGCAGTACTGCTGCTGGGATAAACGTAATTTTACCTATACTACTTGTCCCTAGATATACTTCTATCAGATTTTCATTTGCATTTCTTCCCTCTACCTCAAAGAAAAAGAAAAAAAAAGAAGGCACAAATCCATTTCCATCTACAGTTGCATCACCACAAAACATTTAAAAGCACCAAGAAGTTGGAAAACCACCACTTTGGAGTACAGACTCTTTTCCCTTACCTGTGTGATACTGGCTGTGATATTTGTAGAGTTTCACAAGCACTGGGGAAGGTATCACAAGAAAGTCTCTCAAAGACGGATTGACAGAATGAACCACAACAGGGAACCTCTCACACAAACGACCTAGACCCTAAAAGGCAAATATAAAATCAAGAAAATACAGTCTTAGAATAAAACAGCATAATTTTTATTTCAACTGTAAGCTTGCAGTTTCAGTCCAATACAAAAAACCCCAAAACATAAAGCAAACTCTACATAGTTCTGAAGGATTAAATTTTTAGTGGAATATTTAGACATTTTAAGCCTCTAACTCTTTCAGGTTATTGTTGAGTCTGTCATAAGCCAGTCAAGCCTTGCTGCTCGCTCCCTGTGTGTTTTCACAGGAGTTACGTGAAATGAACTGCACTCTCCAAAAATAAGGTTACTGGACAAGTTACACCATTGAGAGAATCCTGGTAACTTATTACGTGTTGAAAAACACCGTATTTGTAAGACTGCAAATAAGTATCCAATAAGACATAAAAATTAGGAAAACCAACTCTTAGTCTAAAACCTCAAATGTCCTGCCAGTCCCAGTATTTTAAATGTTCATGTAATGGGCTAAGAAACTAAATATTTCAGAAATCAAACACTAGTTTAAAAAAATTTCATGAATATTATTCTACAAGAAGGAGATAAGCTAAGAAAATTAAAAAAGCAGTTTGTAGTTTCCCAGAAGTAGAGCACACTGATGGAAAGTAACAGAAATAGCAGATAAAATGTTCTAGTAGCCTGTACAACTCCCCAAACTCTCACTCACTACTTCAATAATGTGAAACACGGTAAAGACTGACCTGCAAGCAGCAAATTAGCAGTGGCAAGTGAGCAATGATGACTTTGCTTGAGGTCTTTGACTGTAGCTTCTCGGATAACTTGATGCACAGGTTTTCTGCACCTTAAATGAAAAACACAATAGAAAAATTCATCTTATCACATTTGTTCTTAGTCACACATAATCCAATTCTTACTGGAATTTCTAAAATAAATCACAGAATTTATAAGCTTCACTCTCTATATATTACAATTCCACAAAAAGATTTATTGCTGCTTCTGCAAAAACAGTTTTGGAAACAGTATCTGTACCAAAAAGCTCTGTCAAGCACTATGACTGAAAGAATGACAGTACTTAAAGCTGATTTTGAGCACATCTTAGATTGGAAAGAAATCTTTCACATTCAGAGGATGGGTAAGATTTATACAAGAAAGAAAATTGAGGAAAAATGAAAGAGAGCTTCGCAGTCCTGCCAGTAATGAAGAAAAAACATTTTTTTTAAAAGAATCACTGAGAAATATTTAAGACATTGAAAGCAGTAAATAAAGCAGAAACTAGAAAATCAGTAGCTGCATGTAATTCAGCAATTACACCATCTCCTCTAGATAAGCCAAAGAGGAAGTTTCTGTTTCCATTTCTGTTAGATGTCTATCCAACCAACTAATCTTACAATCTCGTTAAAAGTTTCACTCGTGTATTCTAACAGCAAAAAGTATTCCATGAAATTTATTTTGTATGTCTCTGAGCACCATCTACTCTACGAGTACTTCTACAACTTAGAACACAAGAGACAAGACATGGCAGAGCCTGTTTTACTTTGCTCATCTTTCACAGCCCACACCATGAGATCCACACAGGCAGCATTGGCCTGGCAGCGCAGCTTCAGAGGACTCAGCTCGTGGTGCAGCCGATCCACGTCGTGCAGGATTTTCTGCAGCTCTGACTGGCTGCTGTTGAATTGCTCCAGCACAAAATCATGGACTTCCTTCACAAAGGAGTTGGGAAGGTCTAAAGAGAGAAAAGGAAACAACATTATACTGAAGGGATGGAAGTCAGTGTATGAGAGGAACAGCATATGAACAATTCATTGCTACCATTATTAATGTAATCATTTAATCAAGTTTGTGTCCTGTCTAAAAGGTAAATTTCATAGCAAAGTCCATCAGTGAGCAGACAATTCAAATGCCATCCACTAATCTTCTTAATGGCACTGAAAATACTTTTTTCTATTTCCATAGCACCTTCTTTATATGTAACATTTCAAATACAAATTTAATATCACATGGAGGGTTCCCAGGAAACACAAACACCCAGTGTTGAAGCAGTCATGGGATTTTAAACATAATAAATTATAAATATATAAAAAATTATAAATACTATACCTTTCATATAGTATAATGTGTCTCTCAGCATTTTAAACTGTGCAAGATAAAGTGGGTCACTGAATGCTTTGTAATAGAGATCTGTACTAGGAGCTGTCTGAAAGAGAAAAGAAACAACCTACTAGATTCAAAATGAAGTATTTTCCATTATATGGATAAATCTCATTCAGCTCACGTCATTTTTCCTCCACAATGTAAGCAAGCATGTAAAACAGGTATGTGAAGCAAGCTCACGACTTTTCCCTTCTGCTTTTAACACAAGAACAGCCATTCAGTGCATTAAATAAGATTCAGTCACTCTCTTAATTTTAAGAGCACGTGTCAATTCTCCCTAACAGTGTGGTCTACAAAAAAGAGGGAAAAAGAGGGAGGGGGATTCCAACCTCTCATTTCACTGAGATAGCAAAGAGAGAAACCAAAGTTGCCTCCATTTAGGCCTGGCTTTCACACACAACAGTACCCAAGGAAGGCTGGAGAGCACAGCAAAGCCATTTCTGCACACAGCTGAGCACACCCCCGCTCCAACACAGCTTTCTGCCCCAAGATGCTCTGATGAACTCCAGAGAATGTGGAGGAGGCTGTGACAGAGCTGCAGCCAGGAAAGGGGAGAATAAGGACTCACAGACCTACAGAACCAAGTAGGGCACCTCTGAAAGTAAAGGTCTGCAAACTAACACTAATAAACTTGTTAGAGATGACACCTAAAAGAGCAGCAGTGATTGCCAAGCTGAAAGAAGAAAAAAACCCCACACATTACATCTACATGAAAAAAAAATTAAAAAAAGACAATGTTACTGCAATAAAGACCTCAGCCTACAGTAAATCAGTTTTGGGCAACCAATGCTGTCATTTATTCGGACAAGAGAATTAAAGTAAGAGGAGTAACTATGTTGGTGAGAAACATTACTTCTTTACCCCTCTCCCCATTTTTACATCGTCCAAGGCTAGATTTAAACCATTGAACAAAATGTTTAGAAAAGAAAATTACCATTTTGTAAAGATAAGGCAAAACCTACATAAGTAAAACACTAACTTTCCAAGAATTATGGACAAAAATTGAAGTATTCAAGTAAATAAAAAAGGAATTAAAAAACACACCTCTGCAACTTCAGCTACAACTGCATCCAAGCTCTTCAGAAGAGAATCCCCAACGATCTGTTTTACCTATGGAGGGGAAAAAAAATCAAGAAGGATGTTTTCTGTTGGTGACTCTAGAGGACAATACAATTTTGTCCATGCACAGAGAGCACTGCAAAGTGTCAGATGAAATTAAGGCTTCAACAAGAAGCTGTTCCAAAATAACTGGTGTAGGAAGCAGACAGTGCCTGCAGTTTCTGTCACTTGCATGAATTCCCAGCAACCAAACCCTTCTAGAAAGGGGTCTCATTCTTATGGCAAAAACAACTGAGTTAGCTCAGAACAAGTGGTCTGCAAGACTTAAGCAGGAAGTAGCTGATAAAAACACTTTTGATTTTCAAAATTCTTCACAGTTTCTATGAGACCTTTTTAGGAATGCTATCGTAGCATGACATTAAATGCCATAAAAGCACATTACACAAAGCCTGAGAGACAAAGACTGTCATTTGCAATTCTAAAAGTTTAAACTTAAACTGCATCTATTTCTAGCACAGATATCAAGAATGCAGTCTCACTGCTGCCTTCATAAGGACTCATCACATACCATGTTCAACAGCTGTCGGAGCATTTCCAGGGGGATGTTAAACTCTTTATTGTTAATGCCATTGAAGAGAGGAGAAACTGAAAAGCTGGAGCTGATTGTAGAGAAGTAATAATCAGGATCCAGTGCACTCCCATCAGGAAGATACGAGCCTGATCAGAAATAAAGAATGGAAACACAAGTTTGAGGAGAGAAAGGATATTAACTTTGTTTAACAGTAACACTTAAACACTACTTCAGTTATTTCCAACACAGGTACAGTCTTTAACTTGCAAGTTATTCAGAGGTACATTTCAGCTCATCTACTGGTAAATTAAGATAGAAAACTGTGATGAAAAAATACATTTGTTCATTAGAAGTTTATTTTTTCAATGGAATAATTCATTTCAAAATGACTTGTCATAAACACTTCGAACAAGAAGTCTTTTCATACTACTGATGTGCATTTACCTGAAAACATTTGTAAATGTTCTTTACTTCAAAAACACAACGAACAGGTTAAGTCAAAACTGTCTTGTAAGGTTTTCCCCTATATTAGATCAAGTGAACAAGTATAGCAGAGCTTTTACCTTAGAATAGATATCAATCCACTACTGCAATTTGAAGGCAAAGAAAATCAAATTATTTTTCAGATTCAAGTACTCCATCAAACAAATAACTTGCTCAGCATTACTTCTGCCTTTCTGAAGTGCTCAGCTGGCTCTGTTGGAGTAATGCTCCTGTGATTAACAGGCTTTCAAGCCAGACTTTATTGACAACAACAAAAAAAAAATCACTTCAGTAATTTCTTTTTTAAACCATTAACCTTGGTCAGAATAAAATCAAGGTCACCACTCATCTTCTTCAGAAAGCAGGACTATCACAAACTGTATCACTAGAAGTAATACAAAGGCTGCCTGAAATATCTGGTAATAGTACCAAAAATAAAATCCTAATTAGAATAATCATAACACTGCTAGAGAGACAACTAAAATTATTCCAAAATTTTTACAAAGTTGTCCACTAATCACCTATAGGTTTAATTAAATTATTTTTGTTCTACTACTACAGCCTCTCTCCAACTACTGCAGCCTTTATTTCAATTGAAACCATGAAGATCATAAGATTGAAGAATAGGTTGGTTCAGCAGGGTAGACAGAAGACAAACAAGTCTACTTGGCAATTTAAGAACGACATTTTAATTACCCTGCAACCCCATTCTATGAGTGAGAAAGGCAGATGCCTCTAGAAATATGAAGGAAAAAGTAAAGCAATGTGGAAGAAATTCATTTAAACCGGGGCTTGAGAGAGAATGGCCGAAAAGTGGATAAAGTCCAAACTGTTAAATATCTCAATGGGCCAGACAAAACCAGAGACACCAAAACACCTCAAATACAGAGCTTGCCACCACTTGATTCAGGAAAGACAATTTATTTTTTAGCCCTGCTTTGACTTAGAACTCACAGCTCTACCAAAATCCAATGGTTTAGAGTTTGTATATAATTTCATGGAATTCATTCCCATCTCTGCCTTTTGAGACACAGTAATTAACACACATTAGTGAACACTCTATTACAGTGTCTCCTTCATTACTGGGTCTCACACAATGACCCACATCACACTTACTTCAAATGGAGCTGTTGTTTTGGATCTATACAATGTGCCACAAAGGCTTCAAAGACCCACACCCTAACCCAACAGTTCAGTTGTCAAGTGAAGCACAATATTAATACTATGAGGAGTAAGTTACTCAGCCTAATCTCCCAAAAGGTTTTTGGCTTAGTTGAATTAAACTCTTCAGCATTGGACACTGCCTGGCTGTAGGGGAGTTGAGTCTCTCAAAACCTGCCAGAAACAACTGAGCCTGGAAACTGCTGGGAACTGGTATTAAAAAGTACTTCCTACTGTCTTTACATCACAATTCTTTTCAAAATCCCAGCAGGCATGTGCTACAGAATTACTAAAAGAATTCTAGAGGGCAAGGAAGTGGGTCCAAAGGTTTTGGGTTTTCAATTGTCTATAAATAGCAACAAAACCCTTGCTCTTTTGCAAAACAATTTACCTTCAAAGTATTGAATGGCAGTTCCTCCAGGGGAGCTGGGAGGAGGAATCCCACGTTCAGGACTAACCTGAAAAAATCACACAAAAGCCATATTTAAAAAGATATGACATTAAAAACTCTTTCAGGGAGTGGTTTTTACACTTTATAATGAAACACAGTTCTAAGCAAAACTAACAGGAACTACATATTGCTGAGCCTAACAGCTCCATTCCAATCAGAAAGATGAAGTTAAAAATTGCTAGTTCAGTCCTTCTGAATAAAAGGAAGAGATGACAATGATGACTCCTGTACTACATGAAACTGTGTTAATAACAATCTTTGGTTTCCAAACCAGCATCTGAATGCATTTTTCCCCCAAGACAACAAACACTCAGAGCTCCTGGAGAAACGAGTGAGAGCTCCTCAGCACTTCTGAAAACTTCAGCCATTAAGTGCCAGCTTACCAAATATACAGATATACATTGTAATGCTTTTTAATGAGAATGGCATAAGGAATAGGATTTGTCAATTGTTTCATGTGAAGACTTACTAGTACAGTTGTTAGTTTAACTGTCACTGTAACTCAGAAATTACTAACTTATTTTGAAATTCAGTTGTGGAACCAAAATAAAGCTCTTTGTCTGGTCAAACGATGTGTTAACAGACTGTGCATATCCAGGCTTTATGCTGATTTAACTCCACTGAGATCAAGAAATAATCTCAGCAGTGACTCCAGCACAGAGAAAGTCATACAAACCTGTGAGATGCTGGAGACACTGCTAGCCTTTCTCTTTAGTGTTCCCTCCTGGCAAACAGTGAGCAGAGAACTGGGAAGAATTGATCTGAAGTCATTGAAGGATCGGCGGCGGATTCCTTCAAGCTCTTCTGGAACTCTCAGGGAATGTGGGGGAATTTTAGGAAAAAGCTTTGAAAGGAGAGCCTCTTCTGAATTGCTGTAGCGACCAAAGGCTCGAGAAATTCCTATCAGACAGGGCACTGCATACTTGCATAAATACTCTGGAAAAGAAAAGCACATGGAACTGAACATTAACAGTAACTTAGAACTTCCTCTTCATTGTTTTGCTACCACTGCACTAAACTGGTGGAGCCTAATGTGCTTTGCAAAGACTGATGTGTGCAAGTAAAGGAAAAATCATAACATTAACACAAATTAATCCTCTTCTGGTTCTGTATTTACTAGTCAGGAACAAATAGAGAGATATGTGCTCAGGAAAGTCACAAGAAAACGCTGCTCTCTTTCAAGAGTGATCCTGATAACCAGCAAGAGAAGTTCAGAGGACAGGAGTTACAAAGATAGTAACAATTTTATTAGTACCTTTATCATGCATTTGTGGTGTCTGGCACATTCCCAACAGGAACTGCATTACTTGCAGGATTGCATCCAAGATCTAAAGTCATCAAGACAGACATACAGTAATATTTTTTGGTAAAGAGATTTCATTATCTTATAGATCACTGTAACAACTGAAACTTGCATCCATTAATGTAAAAGTGTGACTAAAAGAGTACATTGCCCTCACTCAGCTCACAGAGCTGCTTTTGAGAAGCCTGCAGTGAACTGAGTGTACCAGCACAATGAAACTGCGGCACTTCTAGTCCAGTATCAAAGCTGGAATTCTAAAACTCTGGGCTCAGCAACTGACACCCAACAGTAAGTGCACACTTAGGAATATCTTCCAGATACCTTGACAACACAAGCAAATTAATGCTCCAGTACAGGTGCTAAAGCAATCAGCCCCTCTGCAGGACAGGAGGCAGCTGCTGCACTCCCCTCCAGACATGAGTCAGGACTGCAGGGTTAGAGAACTGGGTCACACAAGCAGCACAAACTGAAACTCCACCTGCTCCCTGAGAGAGGCATCCCTGTAAGCGACGTCAGATAACAAGGTCACCAAGCAGAAGCTGAAGTTTTCTGCCACTGGAAGCAAACCTGCAAAGTGATAGACAGAGTATCAGCCACTTGTTAGAGAGAACCAACACAAGAAGAGCAAATTATAACAAAGCAAGAAGACATAAGTGACTCCCATGTCATACAGTTCTGAGATAGACTGTAGAAAAATGTAGTACCACATACAAAATTTAGAAGCACTCTGATCAACACAATTTCTGACTGAAATGTGAAAAGAAAAAATTTAATAATGAAAAACTTTCCAGACTTTTAATAATTAAAAAATAGAATTATATAAAAGTACTCTTAATTTTAAGAGACATTAAGGGAGCAAGAAATGAAGTGGTTGAAAGAGAAACTACGTAACAAAGCTAAAAGCAGAGTGCACAAATCTCAGGTTTCACTCTCCTTCACTAACTACTACACAATGTTCTCCAATTTAATAATAAAATCTATTGAACACATTTGGAAAGTTCAATTTATCAAAAAGCTGTCAAGCAGGAAAACAAGAAGCTATTTAATTTCCTCTTCGCAGCTAAAGAAAATCAGTATTAAAGGCTGTCAAGCCAAGAGCTAAGAACCCAGCAGGACCCCCCACCTCCCCTTGTAGCATGTCCTGAATGATCTTTGATATTTCTACTTCCTGGCTGGCATTCCATAAGAAAATCCAAACATCACCTCTGCCTTTCCGTGCATTGCTTTCTTCTATCCACTGCACTTTGGGAAGACCCTTCAGGAGCCGGAGGAGGTAAGGAACCACATTATCCTTGTGCTAAATAAGAAAATATTCCACTTAAAATGTAGAAAAAAGCTGAACTGAATAATTTCAAGGTAATTTAGAGATACAGAAAGACTCCACTAACACACAGAAAACTCACTTCTACTGATTACTGCACAGGCTTCTTGAACACTGCAAAACTGATTTCAACACAGGCAAATGAAAAGCAACCCAATTCAGTGCCTTAAATCCAAGCCTTTCATTCCAGGCAACAGTTCGTTCTCTGTAAAAGTTGCAGAAAAATGTTCCAGAAGAGTACCTAACCACAAACAAATGACAGCAAGATCCCAAAATAATTTCAAGGCACCTAGAAATACAGAGTGCCAGTCCCACCTCACTTGATCCATCCCATGGCCTTATGCAAGTCACTTAACGCATCTATGTAACACTTCAGCCGCCTCACCTGCAAATCAAAGGACAGCACTTTTTCTCCTCAAGGGGTTGGATGAACTAACTGCTGGCTTTTGAAACATCATTAAAATGCTAAAAAATACAAATACAGCTGCCTTATTGTTATAGTTTCAGAATCTAATGGAATTTTTCTTTCCCCACCACCAGAATGACGGGCGAATAGGTCAATCTCCATTCATTGCCCCTGACAAAAGAAAAGCAGGGCGTTACCTGCACTGGGGGATCCCTGGGTGGGGGAAGTGGACACTGGGGTTTTTCAGTTGGCAGCGGAGAGAGGACTGGAGGAGAAGCCTCTGCTGAGTTTTGGTTTCTTTCCTTGTTTTTTTTTCCTTCGCGTTTCTTTTTTCCCATTCCTGGACTTGCAGAGCCTTTTGGATTTCCGTTTGCGACATCACTAGCCGGGGGCTCTTGCACTGGGCCTTTCCTGGAGGGGCCCAGCGGAGCCCAGCCCAGACGTGAGGGATCTTTACAACGGAAGCTCCAGCCCAGAGGCAAACAGACCACAAGCCGAGGGTAAAGGACCCCAGCCCCTTTGACCTTCCTGAGAGGTTTTCTCCCCACCGACCCCACAGAGGAATTTGCACAGCTTTTCGGAGGGACACGCCAAAGCTTTTTCTTCCCATCCACCAACCCCCCGGGGGCAACGCAGCACTGGCCACTCATCTCATCACCTGCGGTCTGTAAAGTACCTCCGTGCCTGCCAGGGACAGAGACTGGGGGGGAAGAGTTTTTGCTCAGGGATTTTCTTTTTTTATTCGTTTAGTTCTGGTTGGTTTTTTTTTTTTATCTTGAATACATATATAGATATATAGAGATTTATTATAGCTAGGAACTGTTATCCTTCCATTTATCATATCTTAATTAAAATTTGTTTTGCAATTAAAGGAGATTTGTCTCTCTGTTTTAGTTATAAATTTTTCTAAGCTCTCTAAACTTAGACACTTATAAAAAACACAAAAAGAACTACATCAAAAATATCCAGGCAAGCTGTATCATGGCATATGGATCCTAACCAGAAGGCAATTCAGGCCTGAATCAAACCCCAGCAACACGGAAAATGTTAAAGTGAGGTCTAATGACTCTGGACTCAGGACATCCTTCCTTTCCCCTGCACAGAACAATACCATGCCCAGCACTCAAGGGAAGAGAACCAGCTTGTCCTGACCAGGCTGGCAGACACAGAAGGGATGCTCATGGACAATGCAGCCTGTGTGCCCTGTCTGTCAGTTTATCCTGGTTAGTGTTCAGCAGGAAAGGGCCTGCTGCAAACCTGAGTGCACTGGAGTGCACTGAGTGCAGGAGTGCACTGGAACATCCCTGTCATTCAGCAGCACGTGAGGAGGACATGGCACACATGGTCTGAGGAAATCCTCCTGAACAGTCTTTCCTTTCTCTCCTTAAGCTGTGATGAGCCAAAAACATGACAGCAGTTTGGTTGGGGCTACTTCTATCATGACGACTTCTATCACACTCATCAGTGCTGTCCTTGCTTCCTTGAGCTCTCCTGCCTGCATCCATCACTCACCTCTGATATTTTCATTTATTTTTATGAAGAGTAAACACCAACTTTTCATTCACTGTACAACTAAACTTGAATTAATCTTTGAAGATAAAAGTCCAAGTGGAGAGAATACCTGAAGGTCGGATTCAATTAGGAAGACTCCTAAAGCAATAACAGCATCCCTGCGACGTTCATCCAACTGGAAAATTCCGTGGAAATCCACCGGACACATACAGAGCAGCTTCTGTACCTGAAAAACAGCAGAGGGAGAGAACAGCGGAACAAGACAAAGTGTCAAAACAAACTGAAGTTTGAAGTGGACAGGGTCTGTCCACCTTCTGGAAGACAGATGGGCACATTGATCTCCTTTCGTCATTGATCTGAAGGAGACCATCCAAGGACTTAGAAAGAATGATGAATACAGACAACAGAGAAAGACAGAAAAAGCTCAAGTAGATGTCAAACATTTCTACCACAACATGGGTTGATTTAAAGGTTCTCTTCAACATTTGGTCAAAGTACAACAAAGCCTTCCTTCCACTCCTTCACTGGGCATTTTAGATGTGCAACAAATGTGCCATAGGCACGTTTATCACATTTATTCAATTCCTACAAACAAACCCCAGGTCAGTGGAGCTTCGCCTACAGCTGCACTGGAGCCTTCTTCATATACAGCACTGAACAAATTGACTGTTACCAAGCTGAGTACAATTATTCCTCAAATCCTTCAGATTACAGAGTAAGTTATCAAAACTATTATTTTCTCACTATTTAGTAATACTTAACTCCATAGTCAGCACACACATATCTAAAGAATACATCAAATCTTCCAAATACTTTGTTTTTCTATGGAACTGTTAAGAAATGGAAAATGCAGAAATCATATGGTCTTTTCGTAAATTTCCTTACTGTTAATAAATGCTATCTAAAAATCACTGTCATAATAAATATATCTGACTCACACTTTAATATCAAGTCACTTCCTATTTAGATAACCCTTTAAATCCCCCATCTTGAAATTTCTAAACTAAGAAACAATTTCCCTAGAGCATTAAAAGAATCTACTAGATGTTCAGTGGAATTTAGGATTCTGCTCCTTCAAGTGCCAGATCTCATAATTACAAGACCTGTAACACAACTACACAACTCAACAACACAACTCCTCTTGCTCAACGTAAAACGCAGCAGAGGACACATGAACTTTGGCAAACTGCTGCTGCGTGTGTTCCACGTCAGGTTACATATGCAAGAACATGACTAATTTCAGATAGATATGAACCGCTAATATAATTTAACTCCTACTGTAGTCTGTCAAGCTAATAAATAAATACCTGGACATTAGCAAAACAACAGCAAGGCTTAAGGAAATTATTCACTGTTGGCTGTCACACCAATGGCACATTTCCAGAACAAGAAGTAAGAAAAGAGGGCAGCAACAGCTGGGCAGGAACAAGCACTGGAGTCCTCATCAGCACAGAGCAGTGCTTTTCAGCTTTTTAGCCATGATTTTTGCATGAGGCAATTCGGCCGTTCTGTCACTCCTTGCTGGGGGAAGCCAACACCCCAAGCACCAGAACAAATCCCCTGGCTGGTTCCACCTCCAGCAGAGCTTTACCTGCCCCAGGCACAGTTTACCCGGAGCTGGATCGAACAGGGCACACGGAGCAAAGCAGTCAGCCTTAATTAGGCTGGCACTAATCACGCCTACAAAGTCCCTGTTGCACAGAGCGGGGGAGGCGAAGCCGCTGAGAGGACACGGGGGTGGCCGCGCAGTTCCTGGGCCGGGATGGTCCTCAGGACATATGGACAGAGCCCACACACAGACAGGACGCAAGGACAGCAGCACCACCGCGGGACACACGGACCCCTCCACGCGTGACAGCGCCGAGGGGCGGCCCGCACAGACCCTACACTCACACCACACCCCTCCCGCATGACAGACCCCCGAGCCACACACAAACACAGCTCCCACGCGTGACAGCCCTGCAGCCCCCACAAAGCACTCCCACAGCCCCACACACACGACATTCCCACAGCACTCTCATGACATTTCCACAGCACTCCCACAGCCCCCCACACGCGACACTCCCAAAACCCCACACAGCACTCCCACAGCCC
>VXAU01003598.1:317709-362392 GCA_013399695.1 Formicarius rufipectus
CTCCGCCGCCTCGGCCGACAGCACGGCCCGCTCCCTCTCGCTGCTCTACGAGTCCGAGCGCATCGGCGTGGCCGCTTCGGAGGTGGGTCGGGGCTGGCAGCGGGGCCCGGGGCTCCCCCTGCCCTCAGCTCCCCGCCACGGGCGTGGTGGTGTCTCTTTTCCCTCTCTGTAGGGCTGGCCGGTGTTTCCCCATCCCTGTGGTACCACCGGGCGGTGTGCTGCGGGGCGGGTTGGGGTTTGAGGGGAAGGTCCCGGTGACACCCTGTCTCTCTGTGTAACACCGGCACGGGAGCTCGGCCGCGCTTTCGGCTGCTTTAAGTTTTTCTACCGGGTCTTACAAGCCGCGTCTGAGCCTGTTTTTATCCCCCTAGAAGGGTTTCGGCGGTTCTCTTTGCCCTGTCAGTTGTTTGTGATGTGCTTGGCTTCCCCCCGATTAATCATTTCCTTCATTCCTCGGGCCCTGTTTCAGGGCAGTTTGTACACGGGGTTGTCGCTCATGAAGGTCTTTCCCGCTGTGTCACCTGCTAATGGGACGGTCCTTGGCTGTTGTTGCCTAATTTAACCTCAGAGCATCCCCAAGGTGCTCCAAGGGTTCTTGGCGGGACTTCTGTGAACTTTCGCAGTCGTGACTTATTTGTCCAGAAAAGCACAAGTGAGGAATCATAGACTTAGGCTTGACACAGAGCCTGTGGTAAAGCTTGAGTTCTGTGTGTTTGCTGCTTTATTGAGGAGAGTGGGATAAAAGAGCATTCAACTAGAATTTCCCACAGTTTAATGGAAATATGAACACAAGTTCTTTGTTTTGCACTCATGATAACTGCAGGCAACTTTCCTGCCAGAATTAATCTCTGGATTACTATGAAATAGTGTTTTTGCTGCTGAAATAGAAAATAATATACCTCTCTATGTAAAAATTGTTAAATCCTGTGCTGTTAATATTAATTAAAGCTTTCCTGCAGTCTGAAGAAATTCTATTTATTTCCTTTGGTTATTCAGTTTCTGAATTATCAGGAATAAAGTGAAAACAGAATCCCTTCCCAATGAAGGTCCCCATTCACAGCTAGAAATCGTTCTCCTTGCTCATCTCCCTGCCATAAACCATCAGGTTCCCATCACATCACCCCTCTGGTGCCATGCTTGTCCCATCAGCAAGGGAAGCAAATGTCAACCCATGTAAAGGACAGCACAGAAAACTCCTGGGTGCTGTTTGTAGTAGTTATCACGAATCTGGCATGGCACAGGGCTGAGGATTTTATGGTTGGTTAATTCCAGGGCTGAGCACCAACTCCTGATTGAAATGCCCTGGAGGAAGAGGAGTGAGCGAAAAAGCCATTTGCCTTTAGGAATCACCTACACAGACGAAGGAACTCTGTTATTTTTCTTTAGAGTGTCTATTAAATGTTTGATGTTTCAGTCTGTCTTGGCTTTACAAGCTGCTCTTTCCCTGTCAATGCCTGTCAGGAGCTCGTCCGTCAGGGAGAGGCACTGAAGCGCACGGAGCAGATGGTGGATAAAATGGACCAGGACTTGAAGACAAGTCAAAGGCACATAAACAGCATTAAGAGTGTTTGGGGGGGCTTGGTAAACTACTTCAAAACCAAACCTCCAGAGAGCAAGCCAGAGCAGAATGGAGCCCCTGAATATTACACTAACAGCAGGTAAGTAAAATAAGGTTTGACTTGAGACTTGTCTCCCACAGCATCTCTGAAATGTCACCAGGAAATCAGAACTCAAAAGATCTGTTCATCCTGCCAAGTAAACCCCTGAAATGGCGTTTAGCTCCTTGTTTCCTTTAACTCCTAGAAAAAGTATTTTTTCTGAGTTATCCTGCGTACTTTGCCCTCACCAGGAAATCTCAATTTGTTGCATTGATGTGCTACCAGTTAAAAGGTGTATTTCTCTAGCTTCTATTAAAGCTGTAAATAAAAATTAGTTCCTGTGAAATTACTGTGTCTTACAGTACTTGTTTTTCGATCATCTGAGAAACTTACGTAAAGCCTTATAGTGCTGCATGGATTGATCTCCTCTCTCCCTTGCCCCTCCATCCTCCACTAGAGGAAGGGAATATGTTGCCTCCAAGACAGAAGATGCAGATTTTGTTTTGATAGCAATGTTTCCATTCACTATTCTGAGCACTAAAGTAACCAGTTCTGCTTTTACTGAACACAAATGCTCATAGTTAGTAGTTCATTTTAAAGGATAAATATTGCTCTTCTTGTGTAAATTTTGTATCTTTCCTCATTTAACAGATTCAGAATAAAGCCTGTGGTCCATGGCAATGTTTTATTTTTATTCTCTTTTTTTACTAGGTTAAAAGAAGCAATGGTGTCTAGTAAAGAACAAGAGTCAAAATACCAGGAAAGCCATCCAAATCTAAGGAAGCTAGATAATTCAGGTTTGTTAACTTCATTTTACACTGAATGCCTGTCATCCTCATGGGGAAAACTTGCAGAGTGGTGAGGGCAGGGGTCCTTCAGCCTGCCCAGCAGCTGAATTACATTGCTGTCCAGCATCTTGAGATTTGTATCTCAACCTTCATGGCTTTGAATACTGGGGAATTGTTTCCCCTAAAACTCTTTACAGTCATACTGAAGATGTAATTTGTGGTTTGTTTTTTGGGGGTTTTTTTTCATTTGGATATAGATTTTATTTTGCCATTCCTGTAGGGAATTAATTTTGTAGCCCATAAAGACTTTAGCAGCATCCAGTGCTTATCACCACATAGAGGAGACTGGAGCCAAAAATGCACATAGTGTGCAGGCAGCCTTGCCCCAGGTTGGCCAAAATCTCAATTTACACATTCAGAGTGTCTCCTCTTGACCGTTATTTGTCACAGCTTTCAGATACATTTTCGTTGTTACTTCAAGTGTGGATTCCAACCCTTCCTATTCAAGTCATCCCTTGATTCCCACCTGGCAGCATACAGGGTTTGGCCTGGCTCCCCCTTCCCACAGTGCATTAACTTGTGTGGTCACTTTTAAGTGCCACGGAGCTGTTCCTTTTCCAAGTGAGGTTCGGTTATTTGGAGCAGTAAGAGTGAGAGAGCAGCAGGATACCCACAGTTTGTGAGGGAACAAATCACTGCCTGCTTTGGGGCCGCGATCTCCGCTCCGTGTAATGCCGAGAGTTGTCCAGTAGAGGGCAGAGCAGCTCCGGGTAACTCACCGGGGCGGCTCCCTGCGCCAACATGGACTGTCCCACCTGGGTGTGGGTCGGGAGGATGCGGGGTTTTTTTTCTCACAACTACCTACTAGAATTAAAAAACGCAGCCGAAAAGCAGAATTGCAGCTCCACTGTTCATCTTGAGAGGTGCCCTACTGACAGTGGTGTTGAACTACTTCTGGTACTCCAGCTATGGGATTACATGACAGCTACACTCAGGCTAATTTTTAATAGCCTTTCTAAAACTTTTAAGCTGCTTCTCCCTAGCCTTTTTTATTATATAACATTCTGTATTCTATACTCTTTACAGACAATAATTTCAGCAAAGCAGATTTAGTTTCTTCAGTGGAAAGGGATTCCTACCCGAAGAACCAACAGCTCCGAGCTTACCACCAGAAAATTGATACCAACTTAGGTGAGTGAAAAAACTGAAGCTGTTTGATGTAATACAGCTGTCAATTTTTGATTCCTAAGTCAGATAAAGTTGCTAAGTAATATATTGCCAACAAACACTTTTTTGTTTAAGTTAATATATAAAATTTTATTATAAATTGAAAAATAATTTGCTTGTATTCTGCATTTCAAAACTACATGACAGAGTTCAAAGTCTGATTGCAACACAAATTATTTGAATGGTAGAATGCTAAGGGATGTCTGTGGGTCAACTACTTGCAAATATTAGTAACAAATCTCAGTTAGAATGCATCTGAAGTACATCCAGCTGGAAATAAACCAGCTAGGATGTCTGGAATAATATAAGTTTGCTGTGGAGAGTGATACACCATGGGCTTGATACTTCAACACTTCTGCCACGTGCTTGTGCTTTAGAAGTAGTTATGTTTTGAACTGCACTTAAGCAAGCTGGGGAAGAAAAAACCACAACAAAAGCATGAGTCCTCTTGGATCATATATTGACCATGAAAACACACCAGCAAGCCTCTGTCATTTGAATGTGGAAATGGTGTTGCAGCATCCTGTAACACTTGCACTCAGGGTATGAAAATACTTCTTTAAATCATCCTGTCAGTTGACTGGAGTATCACTGGGGCAAGCAGGCTTATCCATCCATTCTGAAAAACCTTATAAAGCAGGTGCTAGTAATACCAACATGACAATACTGCTTCAGATTGACATCCCTGTTATGCCAGCGTGGATCCTTCCTGCCTATTTTTCTAAAGCTTACCTCTTATATTGAAAGGTGCATTCAACTTCCTGAACTGACAGTTAAACTCAGATATAAACTTGTACATCAGTTTGGACCCAAATATTTTAATACCCTGCACAGCTTTTGAAATAAACATATTTTGCCAAAAATAGAAGAATCGAAAGGCACTAAATATTTAATTTGTGAATTTGCTGCATTCCTTTCATTACTTCCCAAAGCCCTTCAGCTGACTTTGGCTTCCTTTGTTCTGTAACATATAGACAAAGTGCCTCTTTGCTTACATGTGTCGCTGTGTAGCTGACCTAGAAAGAAGGGATTGGGAAGAAACCAGAAAGGAATAGATCAAAGAAGTAGTCAGGCACAAGAATTAGTGGAAGCACCTTTGTTCTATTCACAAGCTGTGGAAAACTTGGTCTCTTCAGAAGCATTTATACAACTCAATCATGCAATAAAATAGTCACCTTGTAGCCAAGTTAGAAAAGCTGGAAATGGGAATTTTTCATCTATGATAACTCCTAAATTTTGGGTTTTGATGTTACCTCTGCGTGCGGTTTAAGGAAGAACAATCAAGGTCATGAGCAGATTGTATATGCTGAGCTGACAAAAGATGTACCTGATTTTCTGTAAAATACATTTGAAAAAAAAAGGAATTACATTACAGGCTATGTCATTTGATAAATATCTAAATTGATGTTAAGCACTTGAAGTTAACTTAAAATAGAAATAAAGATGAAGTGATCATTTCTGGTAGTGATGCAGTACAATTATGGAAATATCAGTGCTTCTGCTACTGCAGAGGAACACTCAGACCTGAGTGGTTGTAACCTAGATTTTCTCACCAGAGAGAAGGAGGAAACCTGATAGCGTCCATTTAAACAGTGTGTATTATACAACTTTGGTCCCTTATGGTCCCTCTCTCCCTTGCCAGATGAGATGTCTTCTGGGCTGAGCCGTCTGAAGAACCTTGCCCTGGGTCTGCAGACGGAAATCGAGGAGCAGGATGACATGCTGGACCGGCTCACGAGGAAAGTGGAGACACTGGACATCAATATTAAGAACACTGATAAAAGAGTCCGACAGCTTTAGAGGATTTTTAGAGTGGTTTTTTTGTCCAGCATCAGTTCACCCTGGATGTCTCATGTCAACCCGTCTCTTAAAAACTCTCTGATGGTATCTATTTCTCTTTTTCTCTGTTATGTTACTGGTTTTGTTGTCCATAAAATTACATAGTCTTCAGCCAGCACAATACAGTCTATTTCTTCTTAGTGTACATGGGAATAGTGCCTATGGAGTGAAGTATCTCAGCACTGGTCAGAGTGCCCTGCTCAGTTGTGTAACTGTGTGCGTGGAGGAATTCGCAGTCCACAAAGCTCCAGTGTCCTTGGCCTGGGAGCTGTGGTGAGAGAAGGAACTGCATTTCTGCCCCTCTTTTGGGGAGGGGGCAGGGGGAACAGAATGTGCTGCTTTATTCAGAACACATGTTGCTAATTCTGTTTACCTACAACTATGTTAAATTCTGAAAAAATGCAGATTTCCAGCTGTAAAAATAATTTAAATTGACTGCTGTGGCATGTCTGGGGCTTAAGGACTGAACTGTTCTGTGAAAGTTATAAAATATCTAGGGTGTTATGCAGTAATGATAACGTCCTGTGCGTGTTCCCCTTCCTAAGATGACTTTTGCTAAATGGTAAATCCATGAACTGTGTTTTTTATGTTTGGGTCACTAAATGGTATTGCCTTTACAGTGTTTTCAGTAAAGATCTGTAAGGGTATCAAGGGATCTCAAGAGTATCAAGAGAAGTTGACTGACAGTGACCCAAAAAGTTTGGGTAACAAAACCAGGACTTAAATGTATCTGTTTTTAAAGATTCTTTTGCAGAAATTGTCACCATCTGCTTTTTTGTTTGTTTGTTTTCTGCTCTTTCTCAGCTTATTCATTTAGGTGGTTATTTGAAAAAATAGCTTCCATTTTCAGAATGGAGAGTTAGTCTGCACAAACAGATCATAGAAGGTAGTTTAACATTTATTTGAAATGTTATTAGGGATGGAGCAGATGCTATATTTTGCTCGATAGTGTGACTGTTAAGAAACTCCAGTATAGTTCACATTCATCTGCCTTGCATGTATGAAAAATTCCTGCAAAGGAAAAAAAGCTCAAAAATGTTTTTGAGTCTTCCAGATAGAAGCTGAGCCTTTCACTTTCTTTTTTTCTTCAGCAACTTATCACTGTACAGCAAAATAATCATAGTTTTGCTGCAGCCTGAAGACATAACAATGAGACTTTGCTGCCTGTTTTGAAAATTAGTGAGTTATTCTGGTTTGGAGAGGCCCAGGGACCTGTGTCAGTGTTGGAACACTGGCTATCACAAATGACAGCATGTGGCTAGGAGGAGATAGTTACTTGTTTTGAGGTAGTGCCACGTTACGTTATGAATCAAAGGAAGACCTTGGTGTTCAGGATATCAAGCCCATGTCCTTCATGGACATGGCATTCACACCCTCCTCTTTCCTTTCTCAAGGGATTTGTTACCTTGAGCTCATTTGCTGCAAAGTGCACCCAATTTTTAAGGAGATGAGAGTACTTGAGCCTTTCCTTGTTTCACTGTGTCACCTGAAAGTTCACTTGTAGAAAAATTAAAAAAGCTACACTTACTGTACATTGTATTGTGGAAAAAATGCTACTCCTGGCATTAGTAGCAAGGTTGAGTTGTGAATTAGGTTTAAGGTGAGCCTCTCTTCCATTTATTTCAGTCTCTAAATAAAAATCTGTTTTGCAGGGACATAAACCTTCAAGAGCTATTGAGTGCTTTTAATTGCTTTTTAATTTTCAGTTTGTATAATTTATGCTCATTTAGAACCATTAAATACCTTATTAATATATCTTCATACTTTTTTTGGTGTATACCATGATTAATTCTCTTATTCTGTTAGAATATTTATGAATTATATTATTTGATGTCTCGAGACAGTTGATACATTTATTTAGTAAATTATACTAGTATTCAAAATGTTAAGTACCTCAGTGAAGGAAGATTGATATTTTGATTATATCTAGTTTAGTTTATTTGAATTTCTCCTTCTAATAAAAAGGCTGAAAGGACATGCATTTTTTCTTATCCCAGTGCTGGTTATAGAAACTCTTGTGTCTTAGAAAGGATACAAAAATTCTCTGCAGAACAGAGAATACAAAATAGTGCATAGCAATTAATAGCAGTCCTTTTAGTGTGAAATCAGCCTTTACCTGTAAGAAATGATGTCACAATTCAGTGTCTGCTGAAATAAGACTGTGCTAACAAGGATGGACACTGAGACAAATGGAGGAAAAATGTTGCTAGAGGATCCAGTTGTGTTATGGGTGGTAAAAAATGTGGAGATCAAGTCCAACAAAAAAATCTTTGATTCAAGAATGAAGCATGCTGCCTTTCTGATGTAAGCAACTCCATTTTTAGCCTAAATTATTTCACAAAATGAACTCAAGTTTTTGTTCAGATGTTCACTACATCCTGGCCATCTTTGTTGCCTTTAAAAACATAGGCAGGGAAAGGGAATGAAAAATAACCCCCTGTTTCTGCTTTGAGAATGTTGTGATCTGAGCAGACTGAAAACCCAGGATCTCATCCATGTGAAAGTCACTGAGGTCTAACTCCTCATCTTTCCTAACTATCCCATCACTGCCCCCATAATGTACTCCTGCCTTTGCTTAGGTTTTCCTGCTATTGTTTTGTTTTAATGGCCTTGTTTTAAAGGATTATCTCCCACATTGGAGAAATAATTGCAAGGGGGAAAAGATTGTGCATGGGTATGAATGAATTTCTGCTACAAACTGAATTCCCTTCCTCTGCTTCCCTGTAGATACTTTATGCTTTAAGTGGAACTGACATGAGGAGACAACGCTATTTTGTAAGAGTGAATTTTTTTTTCTCTTGGAATAACCTTCCATCCTGCAGGAAAAGGAAATTTAAAGGAAAATGACCACATGATTTTTGCCTTTCCAGGAAATGCCACTTTGCATGTGTAATGAAGGATTTATTTCAGTAGCTTTTCTTACTCTTTCCCGAGATGGAGTTGTATTTCTTCTTAGATTCTGCTGAAAAATTTAAACTGTGTGGCGTCTGGAAATTTCAGAAGAGATTCAATTTGCACTCTCATGCTAACATGATAAAATAAATGATTTTTGCCTACATATTCATGTTGGCATGTAAACCGGTGTTCTTGCAGCAACATAGTTCTGGTTATTTTTATTGGCTTGAATAGAAGTTTAATAAGGTCAGAAGAAGATGGCAAAAAAAGTATTTTAAGTATTCTTTATAAAAGACAATTTTCTTGCTTCTCAAGAAGTTTGCTGATCAATTTGGAAGAGATTTTCAACACCAGGAACTAGCAGAGCTTCGTAACACAGACATAGGACTCTAAAAGCAGCAAGGCAAACTAATGGGAATAACCAGTATCTGAGGACTAAATTTCTGGGTGTATTTGATTTTTAAATTTCCTGGGCGTTGAATTAAATGTTGTAAAAAATGATGCATAGCTGAATGTTAGTCTGTTCCCCAATGATTTGTTGCTGTGCTGAGCTGGATTGGCCCATGGAAATCCTTGGGACACGATGGTGTTGGGAGTTCTCTCAGTGTGTGAAGTTCATCTGAAATATTTTGCTGCCTAGTGGGTTTTGTGATAACTTTTGTTAAATGGTGGAATAGAAAATACTTTCCACCCACTCTGCCTTCTGAACAAACAGATTTTTTTGTAGGCATTTTTACAAACATAACATCATATGGAGGATATGTGTTAATTTTTACTTTGAAATATTTAGGGCTTAATTTTCAAATTGCAAGTTGTGATTATTTGTGTCTATGCTTTTTTTACATAGAACTTTAATTCTGTGCCATGCAGGTATAACACTTTTTGTACAAGTCAAATTGCATTATCTTTTATTTCATTTCTAAACTGGAATGTAGTTCAGCAATTCAGGAGATTGAATGAAATGAGTGGTGAATGGTAAGATGGTCAATAAAAGGTGCTTGTTGTTAACAAGGAGTTTTTGCAGTTATTTTCCAAAATTTTTTGATTACAATTTCACGGATGCGTTTTCCCCATAATATCTGTGTTAAAATGCTGGACCTTCTCTGTTAAGTTTGTACCAACATGGAAATAATTTGCTGCTGGTGGGTTTTGCTTTCTGAGAATAAAAAGGCAGTATTACATTTCTACTTTATTCTTGCATAGATTCTCTTAGATCTTGAAAGAGGCATGCAAGCAAGCATTCATATTTGCAAGAATTTTGTGATGATAGAATAATTCAGGATGTTGTTTGGAAAGTAATCTTTCCATAGTGCTTGGTACTAGCAGGAATATCAATAACTGCGTCTATACGTGAACAAAGCAGGTGAAGTAGGAGTAAGGCAAAAAACCAACAGGTTTGTAATATTCCTGTGTGGTCCTGAATTTGGTGATGGTAGAAAACCTGTGATTGTCCTGACCTTCAGTTAGGTTCTTTTCTGTATATGAGGGAGGGAACTGGGCTTCTGAATTGTTTTTTGGAGTAGTTTAGTTTTGTTTGACATGGTAGAGATTCAGAAGTGTTATTTATTACAAAAGCTCTGAAAAGGGAAGGTCTGTAGAGAGACTGAGAGGTTTTTTTAAAACATCAGATAACTTTAGTTTGCTGCCTTTATGCTGAGTTCTTCAAAAAATGGGAATTGAAAGCTTTTCCACATCTTTGCACTTGATTGTTGCACATAGAAAACTCAAAATAATGCAAAGAGCACAGTGGGAGATAGAGAATGGAGCAGTGTAGTGGATTCTGGATCTCTGCTAGGAATATTAATTGCTTTCTTGCTCTGCTTGCAGGGGGAATCAGTTTCTGAGTCTTAAGAGTATTTCACACACAGCTGTTTATGGCTGGTCAGACATTTCAACCCTTGTGTGTTTCCTCAAGGACTTCCTTGCTTACAGTGCAGTCCTTGCACTGATTAAATAAATGATAGGGAATGAGTGAGGGAAGGGGAAGAAAAGGAGGCTCATCCAAGTACAGAAAACCAGGCAGAGCAGGTGCTGTTGGAATGAAGGAGCCCATGTTTCTGCCTGTTCCTCTCCCTGCTTCTGAAAAGAGCTTTGGCTTTAGGAGGGAGTTCTGTAATTCTAATTTCATTTTTGCAGGTTGGTTGGTTGGTTTACTTCCAAATAAATTCATGACATATTCCTGAAACGGGAAAATATGAAGAACAACTCCACTGGGGCCAGAACTGAGGGCTTGGGAAGGCTCAGTTGAAAGCAAGCAGGGAGGTGCCCCCAGAATAAACAGGCTGCCAAATCGGGAAGATCCCTGAATGCCAGGCAGGGCTTTCTAAATACAGTGACTGTGGAGTCCTGCCTGCACTGTAAAGTCTAGATGGACGGTGACTGCTGTTGGTCAGGCACAACCTTCTAGAAAATGAGTGTCCAGCTCTAGTTGTGGATATTTTGTGGGAAACAAGGGGCCTGCTTAGCGTCTTCATTCTACATGACCCTCCCTCCTCCTCCACATTAACTGTAACTCTGCTAATGGACTGCAGTTCTGTGCCAGCAGTGAGCTCTTCCCACAGGTCACTGCTCTCAAGAGCTGCTGAATTTCTACCAGTTGGAAGAAGAAACCTTTGGCCAGCCCAGTGCGTCTCATCCTTGCAGGGGCAGTGAGGGCAGCAGGGTTATGCAGTGTGCCACCAAGGCCATGCTGTGGGCATTAACTCTGCAGTGTAGGAAGAACACGATACAGTTTGGAAAGTTTATGTGAGGAGCCCTGGAGTGGGAGCCACTGCCCAGAGGAGTTTATGTAATTTCAGATCAAACATGTCAGGCAGTTGGGGCAGAATGACACAGTTTATCTTCCTTTGGTTTTACCCCATAGCTTTTCTTCAGTATGCTCTCATCAGTGTATTGATTTTGCCAGTTCTAATTGAATTCAAGTTATGTAGGTACTAAAATCTGACCTGTTTGCCCTACGATTTGAGCCCCAGATTCCTCTGAGAATTTCTATGCAACCCCAGTGTTTGTTTGCATGTAGTGTTTGTTGACTAGATGGTGTTGTCTCAATGCCTTTGAAGGAAAACTCCAGCAGGAATTGCCATATGTGAAGCAACTGCAAAGGATAGTGGTACAGTCTGCTCTTGTCTTCCAGTAAGATCCACAGTAATGTACTAGGACAGATCTTGATAGTCTTAACTTTATTGCCCTATTTTCACCATTGCCTTGTGCCTGCATTGGCCAATCTGCTTACATCTCTGCACACTGAGCCTCTTGGAGGATGATGACAAGATGTTCCTTCCCCCTTTGAGTGAAGTCTAGGCAGAGAGGCAGCCAAGAAATCCAGCAGTTCCATACAAATAGGTTACAAAATTGTCATGAAAGAAAGTAAAGGTGAAAACCCAATTGCATCCAACTGCCCATACAGAAAGCTTTGCAATGGAAGGACAATGTCAGCCTGTTTTTTTCCTCCTGGTATAGTACATGCAGGATGACCTGGGACATGTAATTTGACTTTGGTGGAAAGCCAAGAACTCTTAAAAGGCAGGATTTTGCTGGAGACTGAGAAAATTCCAGATTAAAAATTCTGCAGCCTTCTGCCCTGAAAATATTTAGGTTGCAAACAGCACTGCAGAGGAGACCTCTGAGTCATTTTATCTGCTTCATCATGCCTTGTTGTGTTATAGGCTGTTGGCATTTCTGGCATTTATTTTTGTTCCCAAAGCTGCAGTAGTAGAGCATGAAAAGGAACCAGCAGTGTTTGTGGGTGCCTTTGGGATCCTCCTGGTCTGTGTTCAGAATGCAAAGCAGGCACAGTCAGTGACGATGCAGAGCCTGTTTTGCTATGGTCAATCTGTCACTGCCACCTCCCCTCCATGTGCTCCCTGTGCAGGTGTGACTGAGACAGGTAGAAAATATTAATCAGCGCATACTGTATTGTGATATGAGAGGAGGAGGTTCTTTCCTAAATGACAGAGCTGCAATAATTCAGAGATGGGTTTTTGTTGGCATGTATTTAGCAAGATCTAATGACCTAAATCTGAACTGCAACATTAAGCAAAGTGCAGGTGAGAAAAAAAGCTTGTGAGGGGCCTCTTACCAAGGCACCAACTTTATTTAGCTACAGAACAAGGCTGGCACGCCACAAACTGGCATCTGTGGCACACCAAAAGGAGCCTTGTTCTTGAAACATAAAAATGGCTTTCTGGATACAGAAGGGCTTTAGCAGATCTGATTTGTCCCTCATTAAGTGGAAGAGTCTTCCAAATTGAACAAAAATGTCACAGGGAACCTTTGTGCTGACTTACAACAGAAAACACTAAACAAAGATCCCTCTGCATTCTGTGCACACACCTCCTCTTAATGCACACTTTTAAAATCAGAGGAATATCTTCCCAAACCAGTGCTGTTTCCAGAAGTCCATATAACGGTTCAGTCCTGCTCATCTATCTGACCTTTCATCACTGACTTTTCAAAATTTTTAATTTCCTTAGCCATACCCCTCAGCAATTTCCCATGCTCTCCAAGCAATACATTTATTATTGAAACTTGTGTGATTTAGTAATTTCCTGGCACAATAATTCCCAAACATGTGGGAGGGAAAATGGAGAAGGAATTTTCCATCTCCAGGTGTTTATTTTACTGCCTGAATCCTTGCTCTTGACCCTTTTGTGTCGCTTTTTGTTGCATTTCAACTGCCTGTCTAAGACCTTCATCCTTGCAGCTGAAGGTGGAGACCTGGAAGCTCTTTCTTAGGAATCTGATGTACCTGCCTGCTCTAGCATTTCTAGCTTTAAATTTCTGGAGATGTTTCCTTTCCACAATCTCCATAAGCTAAACAAACACTTTTTTCAGTTGCCTGCTTTACTAATCAGTGTTTGAAATGCATTATTGAGGCCTCACTCCCCACTCAAGCCAACATGCAGCATGCTGGGTTTAAAATGGCAGCCTGCCAGGAGCCTGAGGGTTTCACCTGTGTCCAAGTGGGGTAAGATGAAGAGCATAACCAAAGCAGTTCTTCTGTGGGATACAGCAGCACATTGCTGGTTCCCAGGTATCACTGGATACCTGCAGATTCTGGCAGTGACAGAGCAATGGGGTATGGGTACATTAGAAGGCAAAAAGCTGGGGCCTTAATTGCAGAATGTACTTGCTTACAAAATGGGTGTGTATTTATGTTGAGAACCACATTAAACCCACTAAGCTTCCTTGTATCTTTGTACTTGGCACATGTAGATGCATTGCTGAGTCAGCCTGGCTTGTGTTAATGACCTCAGCAGGTCTCCAGGGAATGTCTCTGCTTCCCCAGGTGTCTCAAGTGTCAGGGTTATGAAGTCGATTCCCGAAAGAAAAATTTTCATTTGGTATTTGAGAGAATCATTAATTTGGGCTTACCCTTCCTTGCAGTAGTGATAAATAATGGCATTTGAAGAGATGTTTGTTAAGCCCCTACAACCTTGTTATGTACCTGCCCTAAAGCACATAAAATGAACAGTGAAGAAAAGAAAGAGAATTTCCAATGAGTCTCGGATACTCTGTTGTTCAATTGCTCAGTCATCTGTGGGCCACATAGTATAACATAACGTGGATTTATTTTAACTCTCATCAACTGCTCTGCTGTTTTAGTACCTCTGTCTGTAGTACAGCGTGACTGGAAGATTGCCAAGTAAAGGGAAGTCTGGGTGTGAACAGCCGGGAGGGATAATACGTAAATCTGGTGGAAAGAGGCAATTAAAGGCAGACTTGAAATATAATGAAAAAATAGACAGTATTGAGTCTCATCAGAAATAGCAACATAAACAGCTGCTTACTGTACAGTGAAGTGAACTTCGCTGTAAATAACTGCAATTTACAGAAAACAGATGGATTATGAAATCTGTGAGCAGACTTACAGAAAGCAGTTCAGTTTGGTCTTCAAGAATACATCCATGTTGATGTCTGGCAAGTCCTCCTGGCACAAGGGGACAAAAGGTGGCCTCTCCCTGCTGTTATATTTACGGAATCCAGAGGGGAGCTGCAAAATTGGATTATACGCAAGCCAAACAGAGCTGAAAATAATTCTGCATGTCATATATGAATGGAGATCGCAGCGGAAGTGATATCTGATATCACCAGTGTAATAAATGCTACCTTGTTGCTTTGTAACCCAGCAGCTGAGGAGGTGACACACTAGTGAATGCACCTGACTAACCAGAAGGACCGTGCCTGTAGCTTACCAGGATCTTGGTACCACCAGCAAATCCAACTGCATAATTTTTTGACATGAGAGGGTAGACTGGGAAGGGACAGACAATTTCAAAATGTTTATATTACAAATGAGGATGGATTCCAGCTGTGTTTTAATCCTATGGCCTATATTTGACTATTTTTGTTCTGGAATAATTGATCTAAAAGCTCAACAGTTTCCTGTATTCTACCATGTATTCAGCTATTTTGCTGGCTTTGTGAATGAGTATGATCAGACACAACCCAGACACAGCAAATCAAGCTCCTGTTTTCAGACACAAACTTGGCAATATGCATTAACTGAACATAGTTCTTGCATCAGGCAACACATCATGTGCTGTCTCAGTCACATTCTGAGCTAGAAGAGAAATATGCAGATATTTAAGGATCTTTGGTAGGGCCCATGAAAGTGCTTATTTCTTAACATTAAACATTTTTATTTCAATTCTGTAGTTCTCCTCTTCCAGCATAACCAAAGAAACAAAAGAAGAGTTGCTTATTATTAACATGTTTCAGTCTTCATTAAATGGATAGAAACACACAAAGATGACTCATTTCCAATGTGCTGTAGCTGGGGCCTTAGTCCATCCAGAACTTTAAGCACTAGACTCTGGTTGAGTTGGAGCAAATTACTTGTAGAGAACTAAGATGGAAAATTCCGACACTGGGGCTAGAACTCATTCCTTTGGATGCAGTATGGGTTGGTGCAGAAAGGAGTAGTTAACTAAAAGCTATGGCATAATAACCTCCATATATTCTTTTTAAAAGTAGTATTTTTATTAGATCAAGTTTTTTCATGATAGGGATCAAAAATCTGCACAGCAACATGACCACAAAATTCTAAATAAATGGTTTAACTAGCACTTTGTATGCTTTCCTTTTATTTTTGTGTTCGCTAAAGATACTCTACATATCTGGAACAGTGCAGCTGGCTGAAAAATTTACGTAATTTTATGTTTCAGGGCACCCCTCAGGCCTTTAGAAAAGTATAAAGTACCAAATATGCTTTAAATTCAGGAAGATCTTTCTAAAAAGATTAATCATACCCTAAAAAGATAGGATTGTAAATTCCCTCTGGTGCTTGTTAAGGCCTCTGCACAGGAGATTTTCTCCCTTTATTCAACACCCCTCACCCAAGTGGCATCAGTTACACTGAAAGCTCTGGCAAAAAGGGGCACAGCTGTCTTCATTTTTTGTCACCTAAACCCATTCTAGTGACAGCATAGCAAAGTGTTTATTTATTGCTTCTGCCAGCACTACTAGGAATTTTTTTAAAGTAATTTAGTCATTTCATTATTAGGACTCTGAGCATGTAAGCCTGTGCTTGCCTGCATTTTATTCTAGCTCAGCCATCTTGCTTGTTGTCAAAAATCTAACCAGTAGCAAATGTGTGATTGCTGAACCTCTCTAGGAAACATCTTTGTGTTGTGTCTTGAAAATTCTAGTTCAGACTGAAGATCCAGAAGAGCCAGTCTGTTACATTCAGGTTGTGTATGTCATTAAGCACCAAGAAATGCAGAGAACAACCATTAAAACCTGTTCCACAAACAATTCAAGACAGAGAAAGCTGAGTGAATAAGAAAATTAGGGTGATTTTTATCTTCAGCTTCCTGAAATCCTACAATCTGATAGAAAGAAACCAAAACAGGGTCTTTGTGTTACACAAAATAGCAATACGTGGTCTGCCAAAAACCTAGTTTTGAAGGAGAGAACATAGTTCAGGAAACAATGGTGTTTTCAGGACAGGATTTCTGAACCTATCTTCAAAGTTAATGCAAAGATACAGATTCATACAAAAGCAGGAATTTGGGCATAAAAGGAGGGAACAAAAATATTTCACGAACAATAAAATTAACTCAAGAGAGTGCAGACCTTGGTCAAAGATTTTTATTTCCCATGATTTGCACTGACTGCTTCATAGATTTGCCAGTAAGGGCTGAATTCCCACTTCAGCCACTCCTTCTAAAGAAAATTCTCTCCACTCTCTGCTTGATTTCATGAAATTTGCTGGAATCCAGTATCTTTGAGCTTATTCCTTTCTCTCACATATGACTGGATTTGGCCAGTGGTGTCAAAACTTATTGTGGTAGGGAAAACAAACAGTCATAAAGATTTGCTTCCTTCTGGAGAGAGTGGGAATTCATATCTTAGGAATTGAGAGTGCTTCTTTCCAGCATTAAGAGGAGAAATATATTGTAAAGGCCCTATAGAAAATAAAAAGTCTGTTTAGCATCTGCATGGTTTACCACTATACTTGAAAATTTAACAGGGTTTCTGCTTTTCTTGGCATCATTTTCCTTCCTGGATAATGTAATAATGTTAAGAAAATGAACACTGAGGTTTTCCCTGTCGAGGGTCTGTTTTAAAAGAAATAGCTAAAAGGCCTTAACAGTCAATATATTCAGCATTTCCCAATCACCCTATTGATCTGCACCTAGCCAACACTGGCTCATTCAGCCTTGCTCTAGGACAGAGGTGACAACCAGCAGACCACTCCAGGTCCTTTCCAGCCCTTTCTCATGCCCTATATATGCCCACTAACTAGTTATGCCCCTAAATGGTATTTAACCATTCAGATTTTATTTGGTCTGTTTAGAAGCGTAGCTTGGTTTCTGTCATTCCAGACCTGGTGAAATTAGTGAGAGATGCACCCAGGATTTCTATTAGCCATTGGTCATATTTTCAAAGAACACCTTCAACCTCTATCTGCTTGATGAATGAGCTGCCAGAGGAAACACTCTGGAGGAATTCAGTTTGTAAAAAGGTTGATGTAGCACCCAGCCCTGACCCATCTGCCAGGATTTTGAAGACAGATGTTGACTCCCATGCCCTTTACCCGGCTTTGCGTCACTCACCAGTAGACCTCTGTTTTTACAAGGCTGGGCTGGAGGAGTTGCAATTTCAGCTGAGAAAGTGCCTTGCAAGGAATTCAGCACCTGTGCTGCAAAGCCTGAAGAATGCCAGTGTCCAGGGAAAGAGCAAATGGCTCTAGGAATGCACAGAGAGCGTCGACGTCGGTGCACTGCTCACAGACAGAGATGGCTCCTTCAGTGGAAATGTTTCTGGGAGGTAAGACAGGCATATTGTTTGCAAGTTATAAATAAATTATGGATCATCATGGCATTCTCTGTGGGGAACCTAAAGGCTTCCAGCCTGCACTGCTACTGCCTTTACACACTTCTGCTCATTTTGACATTAAATGCCATCACTGTCGGCTGATGGAGATGATAATCTTCAGCAGAGCTTTCATGTACAGGGAACTACAGGTGGGGCTTCACATACTGAACTAAAATCATAAACTGACCTTTATCAAGAACATGTCAAGAGTTAAATCCACCACAACAGGAGACTTCCTTTAAATGCTAAGCATGTAAAGCTGTTCAAGGAATGAACTAGAGGAAATTTAGATGTTAAACAATTACATATTAACAACTCTGCAACATCATCTTTAAATTGCAAATAATTTCTTCAAAAATATTACAATTTTTACCAGTCTGCTCTCAGGCGCTTGTGCAATGACTTATAAAAACCACTGAAGAAACTCATCCAGAGCCTCAGAGCACTTTGTATGACCCAAAGTTATGCATTCAGTAAGAACAGATGGAAAAAGAGAATTGAATTCCAGGCAAAAAGAACATCATTTGAATGTAACTTTGCACTAAAATGGAGAACAACTGTGGAACACATACAAGAGTCAGCTCTGGATGGGAGACAGTGAGAGGAGACAGTCCTTGACTCAGCAGTGAGGAGCCTGTTGGAAGGAGAGAGAAGAGAGAGGAGAAAAGCGGAGGGCTCCACCGTCTCCAGGAGACAAGCTGGAAAGAAGTCCAAGGAGTGAGGGTGTGGTTTGAAAAACAAGGAGTACAATTTCAAACTGGATTCTGAGGCAAACAGGGCACTCAGTGGAGGCCTTGAGATAGATGAAATACCAATTTTCTCCATGAAACACCAAACCAGAACCTCAGGAGTTGTTGTGACACTATTGTTGTGGCACCACAACATCTTTGTGTGACTGGTGATACAACTCTCCTAGGGATTGCATTACCTATTAGGCAAAACATTGACACTCCACCTATGCCAGGCAGCATCCACCTGGGAACAGATATGGATCAACATCCTGCCTTCAGTGCTGTGCCACACACAGCAGCTCTCCAGTACCAAGCAAGGATCAGGCACAAGGATGAGCAAGTCCAACCCACACACACTCCCTGTCCCTTGGAACTGAACATGTTCCCACTTGGTCAGGTCTCCTGCAGTGGATGCACTTCTTACAGGCCAGAAGATGTGCCAATGCCATTTAGCCTTTTTGTATCAAAACAGTAAAATGGCCAAAAATTTGCAAAATGAACAATGTGTAGTTAAGCAGTCATTTGAACAGATGTTGTTGGGTAAGAACTTCCTTGGCTGATTCTGTGGGAAGAAGACTAGGAACATTCACAATACGTACAACATTTTTCCATGTAAATAACAGTCCCCAAGACAAAAATGCAGCTCTTCTCAGGGCTGTTTTCAAACACTGGAAAGAGAGCATCAGGCTGCCATCTATAAGAGGAGCCAGAAAACCAAATATTTGGATGAGAGCAACCTCTGAAAAAAATAGAGACACATTTACCAGGAGCTTTTCCATTTGCTTTGTTAAAGGATTTTTAGGGATTACACTCTTCTCAGCTGCTGAGTGCTGTGGCTTTGCCTTGTATAAAGGAGCAGGAGAGTATCAGTCAGCTAATCAGAGGGGCACCAACACAGTGAACCATTGGAGACCCTTCACATTTCCTTTTACTAGACTACAGACTACAGGAGAAATACCTTAAATAAGGCCAGTAGTCCCTTTCCATTGAGAGATCCCAAAATAAATATAGAAAAACAAGTTAAAAGAGTCAGTTAAAACATCCATGCACACAGCTGACTGTACAGAGGGCAGTTCCTTTAGCTGCAGAAGCTCAGCAGGCTGCAAGGTGGACAAAAGATGGCAAAATACTTTTCCCATTTTTTTGATTTGAGCCATAGTGCCCAACAATTTCAGCTTGCTCTGCAGAGCCTATCAGGCTTGCAAAGACTATAACCCTTGGGATCAGCAAAGTCAGGTCTTATAAAGGATGGATATTTAAACACAGAGCAGTATAAAGAAGGTAAAAATGAGAGAGACTTCCGCAGACAGAAGTGTGGCAAAGCACTCAACATAAAGTAAGATGCTTTTTTTACTATGGATATCAAGGGATGTTTTAATTACAATTTGGCCAGCTGGGATTGGGCATGAAGGATTATATTATTAAAACTGGAGTGAAGAAATATAACAGACCTTTAATTTTAATTACACTTTAAAAGAGCCTTGATTTCCTTAGCCAGTGATCTCTCTGGTTCATGTCAGCAGTTTAGTGCCAGACTACTAAGAGGGATTGCACACAGTACACAATGACTCTTGTGCATTTGTAATTCTTAATGATAAAAATATGTCTCAGAGACAAATCTGTTGCCTCTTTTCTCTGTCACTATCTTTTTGTCATTTCTTTAAAACATAAATGTTACAACATATATATAAAAATATGTATCCTGTAACTATGTACATTACTTAAAATGTCCTGCTTTATTTGTGAAATAAATGATGAAAGTCTGTGCCTTGTTTTTCTTTAAGACATAGTTAGCTGTAAATTACAAAGCAAAAATAGGAGTTCTGGATATAAATAATTAGTATCCATAGAGTGACTTTGAGGGAGGGCAGTTGACAGAAGAAAACAGAACAAGCTCGCTATACCAACAGGGGCTGGTGACAGATGACAGCCTACTGATGGTCTGTCTCTGCACTGCTGACTTCCCTCATTTAGAAACTCATAACCCACCTTAATTAAATTGCTACAAACAAACTTGCAGGGCAGATGCTACTCAAACCTCTCTTGATCATGTAAAGAAAAGTTGTCTCCATTTCAGTTTCAGTTTTTGCTTTGTTCTTTAGGGAGACCAGACCTTGGTACCTAACCCGAATAACGAGTCTTCTGGGGACAGCTACAGATCCCAGATTTCCTCAGGGATGGGGCTTTAGCAGTATCTCAGTCACAGCCACCTGTTCAATGGGCTGTTCAGGGTTTACTCAATCCAGATGCAGACCTCCAGGTCTCCCAAACGTGGCAAGGGTGTCCCCATGGCTGCAGCTTGTAAGTGTGCATGCCAGTAGAACTCAAGGTGCCTCAGCAGAGCCACACCTATGATCTCTTTGGAAACCTAACCCAGTTTCAGCAATTTCCACCTCCATATATTAAAAATGAATGAGGTTAAGTGAAAATAATGAGGGTTTAAATTGTAATATATTTTAAATTGTTTTAATCTGCCTTCTGGTTTTGAGTCTTCAGGGGTCCCTTGTTCAGCTTTGCTTCACAACGCACAACATGAGAAACAAATCTATGAAAAATTACATCAGAGATTCTCCTGTAATCTGGTGTTTCCCAGAGCTGAGTTCTCTAGGAAAATGTGAACAACACAATGCCCTGGATAAAAGTGATGGCGATAGCAACACTGCAGCCATCTCTACCTCAAAGGATCACTGTAATTTAGGAGAAATATAATAGCTTTAACATTACCTTCACCTCTCTCATCTGGTGCTAATGGGTTGAGTGGACGTGAGGGTGAAAGGAAAAGGTGTTGATACACCTCTTGCATGTTGGACCCCTCAGTTTTTGGTTATTCAACTTCCAATTCACAATGCCAAGTCTTGGGGAAAGGAGCCCTATTGCTATTTAGAAACTGCACAGGGTAAAACAGCGGGATGGTTCTTCAAACTCGTGTTCACAAAACCACTCACCTGCCTTCGGGCACGGCAGCAAAGCCCGTATGGCGCTGGGGTGAATCGGTGGGCCAAGGGCAGCTGTGCCGCCTGACACCAGCGCCAGCCGTGCCCCTTGGGGGTCCCGGGGGCTCCCGAGGAGGAGAATGAGGAGAGCCACGCTTTGGCACAGCCGGCCACGACGGCAGGTGTCGGGCGGGAGGATCCTGCTCCCCGGCGCCCACCAAGGGCTATTGCCGGGCAGGCACCGTCTGGGCGCCCGTCCCCTGCCTTCCTCCTCACCCCGGCGGGAGCTCCGGGGACATCGCCCCGGCACTGCTGCGCTGCTGTGGGGACGGAGAGGGGAGAGCCCGGGGAGGTGTGAGGGGAGCCGGGGAGAGCCTCAGGGGCGGTGTGAGGGGAGCCGGAGAGAGTCTCAGGGGCGGGAGTAGCGGGGTCGGGGCAGTACCCGGGACGGTGTGAAGCGGGTCGGGGGCAGTTCCCGGGTCGGGGGCAGTCCCCAGCTCGGTGTGAGGAGGGTCGGGGTCAGCGCCGGGGGGAGCAGGGGAGGGGTCCGGGTCACGTGAGCGTGTGTAGCAGCGGCGGAAGGATACCTGCACTCTGAAAACCCCTCCCGCCCCTCTCCGCTGTCCGTACCGGGGCGGGGACCACTCCCCGCTCCTTTCTAGGAGCGCCGTGCCCAGCCCGTTCCCGCAGCGGCAGCGCCGGCTCGGCGCGGCAGCGGGAGGCGGCGGGGGGCGGTGAGGGCGGCCGAGAGGCGGAGGCGGTGGGCGGGAGAAAGCGGGCAGGGACTATTTGAGGAGACCCTGGCAGGCTGGTGAGGTGCGGAGTGATCCTAGAGGGGAGTGAGCGGCCCCGCGCTGAGGCCGCGGCGGGCGCGCCATCCCAGTGAGGGCTCGGCGCTTGCGCCGCTCCCGCCGCCGCCGTGAGGGGAGCACAGGCGGCTGCACCGCTCGCCCCTGCCCCCGGGCAGCTCGCCCCCAGCCATGGCCCAGATACTGCCCATTCGCTTCCAGGAGCATTTCCAGGTGAGCGCAGCGGCACGGCGGCGGAGGCGTGGGGATGGGGCTCCCCCTCCTCTGCCTCGCCCCGTCTCTCAGAGAAGGTCGGGGGGCCGCGGCCTAGGCGGGCCGGGGGCGCCGTGCGGGCGGGGAGAGGGGGCCAGGCCGCGGGGGGACTCTCCGGATTCCCTCTCTGCTCCCCCTGGAAGCGCGGTCGCCGTCCCGTTGCGCGCCGCGGGAAGGCGTGCGGGGCCGAGCCCGACCCCGGTGCGGACTCCGGGCTGCCTCGTCTGTCTGTCCGTCCGTCCGCCGCTCCATCCATCGCCCGGACTGCCTCTCCGCGGCGTGCGGAGCGGCCGCGATTTGTGCAGAGTCACCCGTCGCCTGAGGGACCTCCCGCTCCGCGGAGGGGGAGGCGCCGGGGCCGCGCCGCTCGCCCCGCGGGCCGCGGGCGCTCCCCTACATCGGCTCGCGGGGACGCCGCAGTCTTGCAGAGGGGTCGCGGTTTTGCTCTTTTACCATCGCCCTCAGGATCGCGGAGGTTCCTGGGAACCTCTTTCTGTGCAGCCGCGAGCTGGGAGCAGATTGGTGAGATGAGGTGCAAGAAGCCGTTTGGACTTGGAAGCTGCACGGCCTGTGTCCCTCTTTCCAAACATAACAGTATTAAAAAAAAAATCCTCCCCCAAAATAACATGCTTCTCTTAATAGCCTGTGAAAACCATAATGCCTGCGTTGGAGAAGATCCACGACTAATGGATGCACCACAGACAAACCGGTTTATCTGTTTCCTTGTGACCTAGTAGTAAAGGAGGGTTGTAAATGGAGTGAGAGAACAGCAGACTCTGAACATTCAGTTTGAGGCAGGAATTAAAGGAATTTGCTAAATGAATGAGAGAACAGGAAGTGGACTTGGCAAGTCATCCTTCTGTCACTGTACCGCCCCTTTCCCTGTCAAATCAGGCATCCATTTCAAAATACAAACGGGGCATCATCCCCCAGTATGGATTTCTGCCTCTTTAGTTTGGGAAATGGTTTTGATCACTTCCACCTCCCTTTGGGCAGGAGTTGTTTGCTTAACAGGAAGAACTGACCCCAGAAGGAGCTCTAGCTTGAAAAACAGTAATTAGAGATAGTGAATTCCAGAAATATCTAATCTCTGTGCCCAAGGAGCTGACAGACCTGTGTCCTCTGAGTTTTCATGGGTTAGGAGAGTTGAAGAGGGTGAAGAATTCTGCTGTCACTGCCCCCCCCTCCCTGCCAGTGTCCACTATGGCAGTGACTGTAACAATCGCTAATAGGTTCCCAAAAGCTGCAGTACAGCTGTCTGAGCGAGAAACTTGGGATCAAAGTGTTTTTGATGTTGGACTCTCCTTAGAGAGAAGTGTGTAGTTCTTCAAATTTAAAACCAGCAAGCATAGCAAATCTTGCTGTTTGTGTTTGGTCTGTACAATAATGATGAGAGGGAATCACACTTAATATGCAGGAGGTGTACTGGGATGCTTTGCACGTTAAATGACTGTGATTACTAGTGGTGTGTGTCTTGCAGCACTGCCAATATCAGCATTTTGGTACCTCAGTTTTGGTGGGGGGCTACCCACCTCCTTCTCAAGGGATTTGTACTGAAGTCATATTCTATTTTTTGCTACCACCTGCTTTCGCTCTTAAATAATTTGATCTTATTTAAAGGGCTAAATCTGTGCTTGAGGGTCTTTTCCCCAGTGTGAAATCTGTATGGGTGAGCAGGGAAGACCATGGGATGTCCATTGTTAACATGTAGGACCAAACTTCATCAGCATTCACTCTTTCCTGCTTCTCCCCCCAGGTCGAGTACAGGAGCTCTAAAGCAATACTCTGCTAAAGAGAAATAGAGATCAGTGGTAGCTGGTAGTAGGAATGCAGTCAGCCTCCTTAGTGCTGCTTCTGCAGTTTTCCCTACATGAGATAAATAGGGAGGGAAAATGAAAAGAATGTAGAAACTCGTAGTGTTTGCTCTGGCTGGATATCTGCAGTATAGTTTTATCAGCTCTAACTTAATATTATGTGTTGTAAACATCTGGAGTCATGAATAATTGATATGTGCTGCTTATTATTGACTGGTAGGGAATTTGTTAAAACATTAGGCTTTCTCTCATCTTTTTAATTTTACACTGTCACCTGTATTTAGCTTTACCAGCTTAATCTCTTTCCCCCTCCACCCCCACTACTTCCAACCAATTGGCTTTTCAGGTGAATTATCATATTTTAAATTAGCATAGCAGATCTACTATACTGCTTTATGATAAATCAAAAAAAGTTACAATTCCTTGTAATTGTACTGTGCTTCAGCGATTCCAATTTAAATCTTTCTGTACATTAAGTCAACCTGTTTACTGTTTGTAGCCTTTTTAACTAACTAATGTGGCTTTAAGTGATTAGAATATCAGTTACTACTATAATTAATTCCAAATTCCGCCTGTTGATGATGAAACATTATTTCCCTCAAGTTCAGAGTCTTCTCCAGGTAGTTTTATGTACTTACTAGAGGAACTGAACCATGCAGTCCTCTCCAGAGGAACTAAACATAACTTGTAGTGCTAAATACTGAACTCTTCTCTCCCACTCTCTCTCACTGGAAGTGGATAAATGGTAGTGTGAAGTGAAACAGTGATCTTGGTCCATGTGGAATTGGAGGAGTGCTAGGGATCAGCAGACTGTTTACATTCCGTGTGTAGCTCATTTTGCCTTGTGTTGATCATCCTCCTGACTGAACAGTAGCTTCAAGGCTCTGCAGGAGGAGTGATTGCCAGTCACAGTGTGTGTTAAATTTGGAGTTATTATAGCTTGTACAGTCCTGTGTGAGCTGAAGGATGGAGAATAGCAGCAGTGGACAAAAAGATACCCAGGTCTTGATGGGGTAGAAGGAACTCAAGACTGTTTAGCTACATTTAATGCAGTTAGGTGGGAACTCTGTTGCTGTGAGTCTTCACAAATTCATAAAGTATTTGCATCTTGCTCATTCTTCCCCCGGAGGATTTTGAAGTTAAGTCCCGTAGCAAGGGAAGGGAACAAGACAAGGACTTAATTTTAATCTGTGTGGCTGCCCAGCTGCAGCTGTGCAGACTATGCCAAGCCCTGCTACAGCGAATTACTAGAGTACACTATTTAAGCTAATGTGATTTAATCAGGTTCTTAACTCCAGTGCTTCTGTTGGAGCAGTGAATTATAAATTATTTACCAGATTGAACTCTTGCAATGAGATTGTAATTTACAATGAAAGTGCTGTAAAAGACCAAATATGCTGGGACATAGACTGGAAGCAATACTACAAGAATTCAGTGAACAAAGTGTTCCTAATCTAAAATTAAAAATTTTCCTTAACTTAGTCATTAGTTTTCTCTTAAAAGCTTCTCTTTGTGCCTTTTTGAGCTTTTTTCCATTCTTACTAGCAAAAATCTCTGCTTGTCTACAGAGAAGACTGTTGCTTATGCAAAGTCTCAGTTTCCAAGGTTGGGCCTTAATCCCTTAGAAGAGATGCATGGTTCTGCTTTCGGTTCAATAACTGATCCAGGCTCTTGAGTACAGCCAACTACTGTAAAAAAACTTGTGTGCATGACATGCACTTGATACATAAGTGTTGTGTATCTTGGTATAGCACTGAAAGGCTAAAATATCCTGGTTTAAAATGTAAAGGATATAGATTTACTTCCATCGTTTTCAGGGCAAAGCCAGTTTCTATTTGTGTAGTTTGGCTTGTCTTACTAATAATTACTGTCTGTTGTGCAATAGGCATGACTGAGATGAATGGCTTTCATGAATTTGCTTTGGCTAGACATGTGGGCTTAAAAAGCACTCAGGATATTTGCAAGCTGCAAGCGACTTTTTAGGCTTGTATTCAAAGTGTAGGGCTAAATATCATGACTTGATACAGCTGTGTAGTGTTGAAGAGATCGTATTTGCTCTCTGGATTTAAAAGTGTCCTGCATATCCTAGGGCGACTCATTGAATAGGTGTTCTAATCCTCATCACAGACATACAGGAATAGATTTTTGTATAGGAAGTAACTTAAGATGGCACTTAAGATGAAAACCTAATTGCAGCCAAAACCTGTGAGGTGGTGGTCTTGCATATTCTAGGTCTTTCATAGTTCCTTGGTGTCCCTCACTTGTCAAGTTGGGAACTATATCAGGAGATGAGGTGAAGGTGAGCAGTTGAGCAGGGATGCCCAACAGTTATATTCACATCCTTACTGGGGATGTTTATAATTTTATATAGTCACATGAATAAGAGTTACGGGGCACTATTACTGCATTCTTGGCTTGTGTTATGTTTATGTTTAAAAGGATACTTGCTTACAGTGCTTTTAGCAGGCAGATCTTACTTGGATATGTATGGCTTCTGTCCAAGCCCTACTCTTTTCTAATGGCCTTAAAAAACAGTAGTTGATCACTTCTAACAAGAATTTCTGTAGAATTGTGTGACATAAAGATGAAATGGGATATTTACTGAACTCCAGAGATAATAAATTCACAGAGTTCTTCTGACTTCAGCCCTTAACTGTTTGTAGGTCCTAATTATTGGAGTGTCAGTATTAGTCAGTAAGTTAGGCTTAAGTATTCCCATTAGAGAAATGGGCTTAGTTTGAAGTCTAGCAGTATCAATGTCTGAGGTGGTCTGTACTAGCTCAGTCTGGAGTTCTTGTGTAAAAAAAACCATTTTGCCTCAATGTCGTAGGAAATGCTGGTAAAGAAGAATGGGAAAAGGCTAAGTATCAGATTGATAATTATATTTCATCCTGAGTATCTTTGTATTTTCACTCATGTTGAGAATCAAGTAATACATCTCTGGTTAATCTTTACCATGTCAGTAAGTTCTCAGTATCTATAAGATGCTTAAAAATAAGTTTGGTATCTAATCCAGCCTGCAAGTAGTAGTAAATATCAGTGAAGCAGAGATCTTTGTTGTCTGGCTCATTCAGCTTGATAGTGAAGCTGATTTTATGCTGTATGTGTAGATAATGGGTGTTTGGGCATGAAAGGGGGGGAGATGCATTAGGCTGCAACTTGTAGAACAGCTTGATACCCTCTCTTCTACAGCAGGGCTCACTGTAACCTACATGGGGGTGGTTGGTGGGGCTTAATTGTATTACCCAGAAGAAAAGTGTGGGTGAAATAATGGAAACGATGGTAAATGCAACCATGGAAATCGTAGTAAATGTCTCTGGAATCACTTTGTAATATTGAACCTTTCTATCAGGAGAAGGCAACCTTAGTCTGAGAGACAGTACTACTTGCTTAAGAAGCAAGCATAATAAAGAATGAAAATTTAGTAGCAGTTGAATCCTGATGTTTGATCATTTATGCAAGTAAACTGCAAAATCACTAGTTGATGTATACAAACTTCGGCAATGACCTGTAGCCCCTTCACCTGAGGGCTTTTAAGGTACATAGCTAAGTGCTTGCTGCCTGCTGTAAAAAAGGTGTATTAATTTTATGCTTGAGGAGGGGAAGAAGGTCCCTTAGAACAACCCAGATTGTCTTGGCGCATTTGTCCCATCCAGGATAGAAATGATGCTAGCTGATGTTGCTCTGTTTGGTGGTAGAGGAGTTCTACTTGTGTCCTCATTTGTGGTCAATAAGGAATATGCCTCTTGCATTGCCTCACATATGATCTCACAAGGATACTTCCCAGTCCCCTGATGGCAGGAACAGTGTTCAGTGTTTTCAGACTGCTAAGCTGTGTAGTCATCATTCACTGAGGCTTGTGGCATTCCTGTGACCATCCTTTAGGAAGTACTGACATGTTGCCTTTAAAAGATGTGATGGACTTCCCCAATAACATGGGTGGCAATGATAATCATCCAGAATTTAGCATGACATTTTCTGCAAGCTGTGCTAGATTTTTATAATAGTTAAACCAGGAAATTTTAATACCAGAGCATGATGCAAAATCTTACTTGCCTTAGTGAAGATCCCCAAAATGTTATTCTTCAACATGGACCAAACTTTCGAGTGAATAACTGTAGGCTTAAACCTGAACTTAAGTAGGAAGTGCCTCAAGGTTCTCACTATGCAAAACGGGTGTCCAGGGGCTGTCTCTTGAAGAGTAGGTCCAACTGAAACACTAATTGAGAGGAGACCTTGAGTAAACTGTGTTTCTGCTTCAGTGCCCTAGAAGTACATTTGGTTTTGGATTAGTTAAATGACATTAGGAACTTGACTGTGCTGCTGTTGAGTCTTGACCACTCTTGTGATGCTTAATCAGTCTCTTAGAATGGACTGTGCTCTGTTGGCAGATGGACTCAGATTGTGCTCAACACTGAAGTGCTCAATTATCTACTGTGTGAAGGTGTAATTTGTCACAATGAGTAGACACTATCTGATTTAGTGCAAGTGAGCAAGAACAGTAGAATTAGGAGCCCATCACTTATTCCTCAGCTGTTCAAGGTCACAGAAGTTGATAGAGTTAAAACTTGCATGTCTGTTGGGTACTCAAACATTCTGCATTACATATGAAAGGTACAGGAGTTGTCTTGGTATGGACACTTCTTCCCTTGCTGACACAGAACTGTGTAATAGCCGCATACCCAGCAGATCTGTTTTCAAAACTCCAGGTTGCAAGCATGTTCTGACAGCCTTGTGCCTAAACATTGATTCTCTTTTGGAATGAACAGCACCTACTGAAGTTTACCAGTGTGTGCTGAAGTATTTACCTCTGAAGGGAGGTGTCAGCTCAACAGCTCTCGATTCTGCTGGGAGACACTTGCGGGAATGAGTAAATACCTTTGCACGCATGCGTACCTTTGGCTTGTATTGCATTACTGAAACTTGAGTCTGTTGAGATCAGTAGTTACTGAGCTGAATAGCTCTTCATTAGCTCAACAGAATAAAACCAGTGCCTGAGGCATTCTTGGGCACAGTCCTGGCACACCACACTTGTAAGCATCTGTTACATACCCAATTTAAAATTTAAGTCAGTAGCTTTACAGAAGCTGTAACAAACTGTGATCAGCCAGTTCAAACACATGGAAACAGTTTTTGTGACACTGTCATGGGACTTCTTGCCCAAGGGGTTTAGTGCGTTGTATGAAGGTCCTGGTGGTGTGTATCAAAGGAATCTAATGACTCAGTGATGCTGGTGGTAGATTCTATCCTATCTCCTCGAGGGCACCAATTTTTCACTTGCAGTGCACTGAAAAGCAGTGTGGGTTAATCCCTTGAGAAGTTTCAGTGAAGCTGATACAGTTCCTGTGCTTGAAAAGCATTGCTCTGGGGTAAAAAGCAGGTGCTCAGGCTTGTCACAGTTACTGTTACATAAAATGTGGGTTGCAGACATACCAAGCTGGGGTGTGCTGCACAGGTAAATCTGATTTACTGCAGACCAGTGAAACAGTCATGCTTATTCCCTGCCACCTCCTCCTGTTAGCCTGAAATTGAGAGTGAATGGAAAAGAAGTGTAACACAAAAGGATGAAAATGAGAAATAGCCTTCTAGGGCAGTCTATTCAGCAGCACAAGATGACTTCAAGTTACATTAAGAGTAACTGCTTTCTTTCTACTGTTGTGTGGTTGAGCACAAGTTATGTTTTGAGAGTTGGGCATAAGGCTGGAGGGGACCTGCATTGCAGTTCCAACCTTTGTGTTGAGCCAAATGGTGTGACATCTTGGGCAAGGAGAGATGGAATGACTGATTATTTGAACACATCTTTCACTGGTAAGAAATGGATTCTAGGAAGATGAACAAGCCCACTTGTAAAAATAGGCTGTTTGAGACCTGCTATGTAGACTTCATTCTGTTGCTATGAGTGGATTGCATAAGGGAAGTTGGTTATTTCTGTATGACCTACTGATGCTGGACATTGTAATTCTACCACTTAAGTTTTTAAATTTACCAGCCTTGCTAAAACTGGCGTAGTGATGCTACTGCTTGTATTCAGTCTGTCACATTACTAGTACCAGGTTAAGCTTAAATTAAACCTCCTTTTTTAGTTTGCATCAATAACACAACTTTGGAATGTCCTTAGGACTTGAATACTGATAATTGTGTAGTTATTTACCTGTGGAACAAAGAGAATCAGAAAATAAGTCATAGTTCAATAATACATGCTCTTGCCAGAGAAATTTGTCGGTCTTGCACTTCCTCCTGGAGATTTTGGGTGTAGAAATTGAGTTAACCTTCAGCATGGAAAGGGTAATAAAACACTCTTTTGTCTTTCTAGCTCCAAAATTTGGGCATTAACCCAGCAAACATTGGATTCAGCACCCTAACAATGGAATCTGACAAGTTCATCTGCATCAGGGAGAAGGTGGGGGAGCAGGCACAAGTAGTGATAATTGACATGAGCGATCCCACAACACCCATCAGACGTCCAATTTCTGCAGAAAGTGCCATCATGAATCCGGCCTCTAAAGTAATAGCTCTGAAAGGTGAGTAACCTTTAGCACTGCAGTATGAAAACTACTGTTTTTAGCTGCATTACTGCTTATGAATGCTCTTCATGTACATTTTCTCAGAAGAATGTGTATGAGGATAAGAATTCTTGCCTGAACTTGCATGCTGTATTTGGCAGTAGATCTTTCAGTAATCTTTGAGTGATTTGCCTGCAAGTGGGTGTGAGATGCTTGGACCTGGCACTGCAGCCTCCTGTCCTCACTGAGGACCAGGTCAGCATTCTGTATGAAAGTATGCTTTTCCTTTAAACAGATATCATAAACATAATGGACACTTTTATAGATATAAAGCCATTCTTATTTTCTGCACTCTCCTGGCTGTTTCTCATAGCTCTGTAGGGTTTGCACAGTAGCAACAAAAATGTCATAAGGGTGGCTGGTAACTGTGAAAGTCTGAATGTACAAATATGTTAAATTTAACAATCATGAGGTCTTGCAGCTAAAAGACCTCTGCTTACCAGTACGTGTGGTGTTGTTACGCCTTTAAAGCCCTCTGAGTTCAAGTAATTTTTAATACATCTCCAGTTCTTTTCTCAAATGACCAACATCTGGTATTTAATCTCAATAACTATTACTGACTATGTACTTTTCTTCCTGCATCTTATCTAAACAGATGGTGAGTGAACTTTGTCCTGACATTTTGTGTTCAGTAGTTCAGGATGGTCTAATCTCATAAAAAGTGCTGAACTTTAAGGTAGCCATTTGACAGTTTGCTTCATAGCCAGGTGGGGGAATATTAATCCTCAACTGGTATTGTGATGGCAACCTTCTCCATTGGCTTGCTTCTAACATTTGGCTGCTTTGACTATTGACTGTACTGAGTGAAGGAGAAGAGTGTGCTGTTAATGTCTGTGTGCTTGTGTGTATGGATGATGGAAGTACAGTTGATAGACAAAATGAAGTTGCAATATTTTTATGAGATACCTCTGCTAGCATGTTGTGTGTGCTATTCATTTCTGCCGAAGTGTGTTTTATTGTGAAACCGTGGTGAAATTATGTAGGGGTCCAAGAAATAACTGTTCTCAGAACTACCATAAAACCTGTATCTTCTTGTCTTTGGTCTCAGGCTTATGCTGACATCAGGTGAAAACTGAAGTGTGAGTGTTTGACTTCATCTGAATCTTTGATTCAGCTGAGATGGTTATACATCTTGCAAAGGACTACCTTACCTGGGGTATGGGTAAAGGTAGCACTGAAAAAAGTTCAGATCTCTTAAGAGTTTGCTGTCCTTGATCTTGGACCCCTTTAAACCCTATTGGCAAGGAAAGTGCCTTCTCTACACTAGCAGAGCTTCATCCACCTCTTAAAAGGAAACTATATGAGTTTAAAACGAGCATACTAATGAACTAACATACTAAATGAATTGCCATGAGCTTCAAAGAATATAGCTTTATTCTTGTCAGTTAAGACTTGCTCAAAAGGAGTATTGTTCTCTCCATTCAGAGTGAGTAAAGCTGTCCTCTGAACAGATGTGGTTAATGATGTCATGTTGAGATAGAAAGTTGTATTGTCAAGTGTCGCACACTTAATAATCTCTTCTATAAGTAATGATCAGAGGGTTGGGTAGGAAAGAGGATTAATAGAGCTACCTAGCTAATATGTTACCCATGATAACCTAAAGACATGGTTTAAGTCAGTCTGTCACTGCAGACTTTTCCCTGCTGATAGTGAGACTTCAGTAGTCATAACAATTGCATATTGTGACTCAGTGTGCCATGACTGGGAGTTGCTCATAATCCCAGTATTATTGAGCAATAAATGTACAAACCCACCCTCAAAAAAAAGAAATGAAATGGTTCTTGGTTTAAACTGAAATACAGTATGCACAATTTCATTTCTGGATTGCATGTAGCATTCTCCTGGTGTACCAAGGTATGCATTGTCCTCATGTGTGTGATTCTCTTGCTTTGCTCTGCATTGAGAGTACTCCGCAGTCTGTGTAAGTGGAGAATGCAGTACTTGGGGGTGCCTCCATTCTTTGTGGAATGGAGAAACTTCATGCTCCAGTGAACTGAAATGTAAATTCTTGTGCTAGAGTTCAAAAACTGAATCTGCTTACTTGACTAGACTTGTACAGTCTTAGTAGACTCATCAGTTTGGTAGCTTCAGCAGAAAAACTTATGTAAGAGTCTGTCTTTTTGTCTTTGATCTTGGCCTAATGTTCAAGTAGACATAAGACTCAAATGCACACTTGCTGTCACTATGACTTTGTAGCAAGTCCTACTCTCTACGATTCCAAATAACAGATTTTTATTTTTTTTTGGTAGTATAATTACAGTCTAGAGTTGTGAAGTTTAAATTTATGTTGTCACACATAGGGAATTGTGTAGCTATGGCTCCTGCAGCTCCCAGCATCCAGAGCTAGACTGCCTAATGAAGCTTCTAAAACCATTTCCAACTGTAAGAGAGCAGTCAAATTTAGTCTAGAAAGTAGACAAACGTGAGCTTTTAGCTCCTTTCAGTATCCTGATGGTTTCTTATAAGTTCTTAAAGCTAGGAAGACTGTTCTTAAGAGCAGTTTCTGTTTGTACAGGCTGGTGGTGTTGTTTAGATGATGATGAGAGTCCTTCCAGAGCTACTTGTTTGCCTTCTGCATGTGAGGGTGCATACTGTGGGAGTTCAAAATCCGTCTCTTGATAGCACCGGGGCACTTCTGGACAAATGGTTGTCCAGTACAGTAAATATGCTGTTTCCAGCTATCAGTTCACAGGCCTGGGCTTAGTGCATTGTGTAATACAATAACTGCATAGGTAGAGCAAGGTGTTCATGAACAGGTTGCTTTTGCTGGTTGCTAGTCCCAAGAAGGACAAGCTGTCTTAGGATCTAGCTGATCAGGTTGACAGTTCGTTCTTCATGCAGTTAAACCAGGCAGCAAATGCTGCATGTGCTGGCTCTGAGGTCTTCTGTTGCCTCTTGGCACTGCCTTAAACTAATAGGATGAATTCACAGTATAAATTACTCTAAAACGTTACAGAGCAGTTCAATATACATATTAGCTTGGGGTTAGTATCTCTTGAAAACAACTTCTCAGCAGCCTTTATCAACAAACATCTCCCAGTTTGGCAGTCACAAGTGTTACTAACAGGAAACACTTCTGAAATGTGGATAGAAATAATGGCATTACAAGCCAATACTCTAGCAGTCTGAGTGGGTGTCTTGTGAACAGAAAACAATATTGCTGGAGCTGAGTAGTCTCCTCTAGTGAAATGAAACATCATGTTGACTTCTTTGAAAGAATAGATTTCCTTATTCTTTATAGTTTGGTTCAAATAACACTGGCCTTAAGCCTACTCTTACTAGGGTAGGACTTCTGGTAGTTAAAAGAAATACTAAAATCAGGCTTAAAACTGCAGTATAGCTTCCTAAATCGTGAAGCAGTAATCTTAACTGGAACTAAAGCTCCAAACTTTTCTGCAGTCTCTCTGAACTTTTGACTGTCCTCTTCAGTAGGCACTTGTGCAGAGCCCATCCACCTAGTTCACTGCAGTTCATCCAACAGCAGAATAAAATGGGAGCTGTGATCTTTGGCTATCTCGAGCTGTTGTAAGTCTCATGCTGTTGGACTCGGTCTGGGTCATCTATAGCAGCTACTAAATTGCCACAAACTGGAACCTTTCTTTCTAATGAATTACATCTACTAGACATCTATAACTTGGCATACCTGTGCTGCCAACTAAACAAGAGTTTACACAAGCTCTGTACCTTAGACTGTCTTTTAACTATACCTTATAGTTAATTGTCTATGCCTGTCAGTTGGAATGTCTGTGTGTCTGTAAGAAGGATTTATTTTGTTTTCAGAATGGTGGAGGTGTTGGGGTTGGAGAGGGAATTCTCTTGAAGAGTCAGGTATCCAAGGAGACTCAAATGTGAAGGACATTAACCCTATCTGTAATACCACTGGAACAGTGGGTTAAATTGGGTGCTTGTGAATAGCAGGCTACAGGATGGGCATTGTGGTGATTGATCTGTGATATTTCTTGGATTTTGTCATACTAGCTGGGAAAACACTTCAGATCTTTAACATTGAGATGAAAAGTAAAATGAAAGCGCACACAATGGCAGAGGAAGTGATCTTCTGGAAATGGATATCTGTGAATACAGTTGCCTTGGTGACAGAGACAGCAGTCTACCACTGGAGCATGGAGGGAGAATCACAACCCCAGAAGATGTTTGACAGACATGCCAGTCTTGCAGGCTGCCAAATCATCAATTACAGAACAGATGAACACCAGAAATGGCTGCTACTGATAGGAATTTCAGCACAGGTAATTTCCTTGGAAACAGCACATTATGAAGACAGCTGGGAGAACCCTGGCCCTACTTCACTTAATAGATGCTGTAGCTTAACTTTGGCTTCTGTAGATCAAAAACTCAAAAATATCTTTTGTGTGGGAATAATCTGACTTTGAATGTGGTTGGAGGAGGGGATGAGAAGCATTTGCTGCTTTTTAGTTTACTTTTCCTAAGGTTTTGCTACAAACATTTGAAATCTTATCTAAAAGCTGACCTTTCTTTTTTCTAGCAAAATCGTGTGGTTGGTGCAATGCAGCTGTACTCAGTTGATAGAAAGGTCTCCCAACCTATAGAAGGCCATGCAGCAGCTTTTGCAGAATTCAAAATAGAGGGAAATGCCAAACCTTCTACCCTCTTCTGTTTTGCTGTGAGGAGTCCTGCAGGAGGCAAGGTAAAGTTTGCAGCTGTGTTCCTATTGTGCTGTAGCAGAACTCTGTGGCTAATAGAACTTTAATGATCACATTCAGTGGGTGCTCCCTTATTGGGGACCATGTGAATAGCATATTTGGTCAGCATCAAAATACTTTATTTCAATAGCATAGAAACTACAAAAAGTTGAGATCCTTGGATGAAACTTAAGCCTAAAAACAAATGTAGATGCATTGAGAACTGAGCCCAGGGTGTTAAAACACTGATTTATGTCCTTGTGGGGTTTTTTGTGTGTATGAACTAGTCATTTAAGCAGTCTTGTATGCCTTGAATTCAGTTCAGAAAGAGACTAGGTAAGCTGTAGTGCTGTAGATAGGTTGATTGCAATTAAACTGAATATGGAGTTCAGTAGCAGTTGAATATGCTATAACTGTTGAGCAAAAAGAGCTGAGGAAACAGCAAAATAAATGTTTTGGCCTTTCTAGTCTTGTCCTGCAAAACTGATGAATTGACAAGTCTGACCGTGCTGGTTTTGGCTGGAATAGGGTTAACTTTCTTCACGGCCTTTACCAGCCTCTCTGAAGAAAGTTAGATCTCCCCCTGCCAAAATCAGTACACTGACTCCAAACATCTTGAACAGGATGTCTTGAATAGGAATTGATTGTCTGCTTTCATAGAAAGTGTGGTTTTGAAGTTTTTTTAATATTTCCCCGGTTTCTGATATATCAAGTTCCAGAGGACTTACCACTCTGAATATGTGGAACACAGCTCTCAGACTGGGTTGGCCAAATGTGGCAGATGACTTCAGCAGCATATCAGAGGAGAGGAACTTCTTTCATGTGGCTGTACTTGCAGGCAATCTTGTGACACAAACTCTTTTCTTCCTAGCTACACATAATTGAAGTAGGTCAACCAGCTACTGGAAATCAGCCATTTGTTAAGAAAGCTGTTGATGTGTTTTTCCCACCTGAGGCACAAACAGACTTTCCTGTGGCAATGCAGGTAAATGTTTGACCCCCAAAAAATGAATGTTATAGGCTGGCAAGTAGCTGCCATCTCTGTTGTAAAGAATGCTTTTTACTAGCACTTTTCTGTCATTCTTCCTAGTTCTGGAAGGGGTGTTAAGAAGTTTGTAGGAGGTTGCCTGGATGTTAAAGCACTAACTCAGCTGTGTAGACTATGTTCTGTATTTTTCTAGATACCAACTTAAGGTTTTATTTAAAAATCATAAAACAAAGAAAAAGCTCCAATAAAATTCCTACCAAAAAAACTCCAAACCCATGAAAACAACAGAACAGACCCCAAAAAACCCTCAGCAGTGTCTTCAGCTATTGAGCTTCCTACTAATGTTCAGAGTTCAAGATAAGAATATTAGCAGACCTCCTGTAGTAGCAGCATAGAAAAGGCAATTTGGGACACCGGTGCGAGGTTCTTCAGGAAAGAACATAGCTGGTTGCTTTCACAGACCAGACTTCACTTAGAATGTCTGCAGGACTAGAGATTGTGTAATAATAACAGACTGTCCCAGAGCATGCAACTATCCAATAGACCAGCTTTGTAAATGGTCCAAGAGATGCCTTAAATGACGGTAAACAAAGAAAGCTGTGTGCATGGCAGGATTCATGTGGCTCTGTACTTCAGCTTGAGGCTTAATTAACAAAGCATCCAAAGACTTTTTCCAAGGGGAAAATATTTCCTTGTCTGAAGACCATTTTGGCTTGAAAGCCTGCCCAGTTGCAATGACTTGACAGGTATAGTGGAGTACTCAGCAGATGAGTTTGGTTTAGGTTCTGCTGGTGCTTTAGGTAGGCTTTGTTGGAAGAGAATGGGTTTATCTCATTAGTATTTCTGAAGAGAAACTCGTACTGACATAGCCAGACTTGAATGCTAATTATGCCCAAACTTTCTCCCTCTGTGTGGCTCATTAGGATGAGAAGTATGTCCTTTGCTGCAGATGAATTTTAATTTCCTTTCAACCTCTCTGTTCACTGGAACTATGCCTGCAAATGGCCAGCAAAGCTGTTCATGGCTTTTGAGTCTGTAAGGAAAACGCCGGAAGCTATATGTGTTCTTAGTGTCAGTGCAAAGGCATGTCAGCACAGTATTTTCTTGAGACTAGGCTAAAGGCAGCTGCCTTAGCTGTGCCCTAGCTGTTAGGGCACTAGTTTTGACTAATAAAACCTCATCTTTTGGCAGATTGGAGTTAAGCATGGGGTTATCTATCTGATCACGAAGTATGGCTATATCCACATGTATGACTTGGAGTCTGGAGTGTGCATCTACATGAACCGTATTAGTGCTGATACGATCTTCGTCACAGCTCCTCACGAACCTACCTCAGGCATTATCGGTGTGAACAAAAAAGGACAGGTAACAAATCCATCATTGTTTCTGAGCCTTCTAAAGGTCAGATGGAATGCAACAAAACTGAGTGATTTGATGGAACAAATATCATGGAGGTGAGCAAGTGACTATTTGATTAATGATTTTTCAATCTCTCCTGGTACAGAACTACTTGGAGAGGACCTTGATGTTTTTCTATGATCTACTCCTTCACTGATGGGCTACATAGCTATTTGGTTGCTGTATTTCATAGTAGTTGTGGAAAGGCCAGTACTCCTCATTATGCCTCTTGTCCTTTCAGGTGCTTTCTGTATGTGTTGAGGAAGACAACATAGTGCACTATGCTACAAATGTTCTCCAGAACCCTGACTTGGGACTGCGTATGGCCATACGTAGTAACCTGGCTGGGGCAGAGGAATTGTTTGCCAGAAAGTTTAACACACTGTTTGCTCAAGGAAACTATGCAGATGCTGCCAAAGTAGCTGCATCGGCACCAAAGGTAAATAACTCCAAAGGTAAAGCTTAGAAGTTATGGAGATTTGCCTCAGCTTAGTCAGTACTTGACATTCAAAACATAAGGTGCTGCAATATCCCCCTTAGTTCTATGCAGTCTGGTGGTGATTCTGACTAATGTATTCTCCTGTATCCCATAATGGAGCATCTGCCCTACTTTTCCAACCAGACTAGACTTTGTGACCTCTGACTTCTTGCTACAATGTCATTGGTTTGATGGTCTCTATCCTGGAGGCTTAACAGTAGATGCTTCAGTGTATAGTTTAACATCTGTTTTTTTGACTAATATTATTCAGTCTTCACTAATTAAACATTACTTCTCTCTTGTGCCTCTTCAGGGAATTCTACGTACCAGTGATACAATTAGGAAGTTTCAGAGTGTACCAGCTCAGCCTGGGCAGGCCTCTCCGCTGCTGCAGTACTTTGGAATATTGCTTGACCAGGGACAGCTGAACAAGTTTGAGTCTCTGGAGCTGTGTCGCCCTGTCCTGCAGCAGGGCCGCAAACAGCTCCTGGAGAAGTGGCTGAAGGAAGACAAGGTAGGCTCGATTGTGGTACTGGCTTATTTCTATTGCCTTGTAACAGCTGAGTGTGAACAATATTTTTGTTGATCCTACATCTCTGAATTCTTCTGCTTGACAAAATACCCCTTTCACTTCAGCTGGAGTGCTCAGAGGAGCTGGGAGACTTGGTGAAGACGGCTGACCCAACCCTTGCACTCAGTGTCTACCTTCGTGCTAATGTGCCAAACAAAGTGATTCAGTGCTTTGCTGAAACTGGTCAATTCCAGAAAATAGTGCTGTATGCTAAAAAGGTAAAGTTTATCACAAACTGCAGGCTCTAATGTTTAATGTGTACATTCTCAAGCTATCTTCTGTGAGATAAGTGTGATTCTTGTCACTTAAAACTGATAAGTAGTTAAGATTGAGAAACAATGTTTTCTTCATTGTCACAGTGCAAGTCATAGTATATGATGACAGTCTGAGCAGTCTGCAAAACATAAAAACATCTGGAAATTTATGAACCATCAAATTAATGGGCTGGGTCAAGCTTATTCTAGGGAATAAAGATTCTTCCTAAATTCCTAAGACTTTTTGTTTTGTAATCTGTTTAAAAAAAAAAATTGCCTAATGTCCACTTGTAAGTTTAGGACTTTACTTGATAAATAGTGCCTTAAGACTGTTGGAAGATTTGTTCCAAGCAGTTTTCTTACCTAGCAAGAGAAATGTCCTGGTGCAAGTTCCCATACTAAGTAGGTGAATACTGAATTTGTGTCAACAGACAAGCAGCACTTTTGTCTGAGCATTCTGGGAAGATGGGGGATGGGCACGGCAGGCTCACAGCAGTTCACAGTCCCTGTGCTAAAGAATCTGAAGGCTGAAGAGATGTGTAAAGCTTTCTAGACATGCCTGACTGTTTCTGAAATCCCTAGGTTGGTTATACCCCAGACTGGATCTTCCTACTGAGAAGTGTGATGAGAGTCAGTCCAGAGCAAGGCCTGCAGTTCTCTCAGATGCTGGTACAGGATGAGGAGCCACTGGCAAACATTAACCAGGTGATGCCTACAACAAGAGTACTGGTCTCTTTCTAGACAGAGGTAATAGCACAGTACAGTTCTAGAGACTGGTAAGGCTAGTTCAGCTTTCTAGTTCTCTTGGTTAGAGAATTGACTAAAGTAATCTCTAGCCAAGTTTGGTTACCATTAAGTCTTTAGAGGCAAATGTGTTCTCAGGTTCTTATGGAAGCTCTCTGGTTTACTGATAATCTGCCATAGTCTTAGTCTAAGCAATAGAGTGTTCCTGTCCTGCTGTTGGCTTTAATGGAGCATTAACTCTTCCCATGCAGAGCATTTGCAGGAAGATGAATAGATAAACCTGAGTACTGGCTGCCAGTGGCCACTTCTGGTTAAGTGGACAGAGAAATGAGGCAACGTTTTCCATTATTAAATAACTAAAGCTAGTCCTTGGCTTTTTTTGGTAGCAACTATCCCATCAAGAGAGACTGGATGGGATTTGCATGCTGTATTAGAACTCAGTAGAGTGGGTGGTAAAATCTGGCATAATAGCTCAGAGTAATGCACTTCTTCCATTCTAGAGAAACAGGAAACAAAGTGTGAAACTTGCAACTCTGCTACCATGGTAGTAATCCTCTGAAAACAAAGGGAATGCAGCATGCTAGGTGCTGTGATGAGCTGCCTTTCTAGCCAACCTGTTGGTATACACAGGAAAATGTGTGCGTGTGTGGACCCCCATCTCTAACTTGACTAATCTCAACAGATCGTGGATGTGTTCATGGAGCACAGTCTTCTTCAGCAGTGCACATCCTTCTTGTTAGACGCCTTGAAAAACAACCGCCCTGCAGAAGGCCACCTTCAGACTCGTCTCCTGGAAATGAATTTGATTCATGCCCCCCAGGTAAGACCTTTTGACCCAGTTTCTCCAAAAACAGAAGAGAGACAGCAGTGGACTTGCACAGGAGTGTGATGTCTAGTACTGATTCCGATAAGTAGTTTGGTAAGATAAAGCCCACTGAGTCACTGCTGTGACTTTTCAACAGCTTCTAGGCTGAGCTGCTGTGGTTCTGACGGTCTCAATATGAAATGTTACCTCCTAGGTTGCAGATGCCATTCTTGGAAACCAAATGTTTACACACTATGACCGTGCTCATGTTGCCCAGCTGTGTGAAAAGGCAGGTTTGCTGCAGCGGGCTTTGGAACACTACACAGATCTCTATGACATTAAACGTGCCGTTGTTCATACTCACCTCTTGAATCCTGAGGTAAGTCTGTACAGGGTAAGAAAGTGTGCATTTCACTGGGGCTTTCAATCTGTAGCACTTCTGCATCTGCTCTGAGGTGGTTTGTAGGTTCTGAAGTAGACCAGGTAGCTGTGATTGAAGAACATTTTTTCCAGTTACTGATTAAACTGTAGTCCATACTTTCAGTGGCTTAAATCTGACCTCACTTTCCTATATGGGCTCTTAAAATATTTTCTCTAAACTGTAGCTTTGTAGCTGTGAAGATGGTGAGCATGTGTTTCGTTTTAAATCTTTGGTTTAGAAGTCAGTGAAATCCCATGTAAGTTACTGAGTAAAGTTTGTGTCTCTTTTCAGTGGCTTGTGAACTTTTTTGGCTCACTCTCCGTTGAAGACTCTGTGGAGTGTTTGCGTGCCATGCTGTCAGCCAACATTAGGCAAAACCTACAGCTGTGTGTGCAAGTTGCTTCTAAATACCATGAGCAGCTTGGTACCCAGTCTCTTGTGGAGCTTTTTGAGTCATTCAAAAGCTATGAAGGTACAGTATTAGAGGGAAGCAGCTTACTTGGAAGCACTGCTTGATTGAGGCTAATAGTAAAGATTGTAGCTTTTATGGGAGAGGTACTTGTCACGTGGCTGGACCTTAGAATGCATTTATCAAAGTGAGCTCATCCCAGTAAGTTCTGTGGATAGCTTTGTTCTAGGTAGAGTCTTAATCCTCTTGAGTAAAGATCAGAAAGAGATGGAACCTGAAAGAGGGGAAGAGAATCCTGATATTTCCTGCAGTTGAATGAAAGCTTCTCTCAGCAGGGTTGAACTTAGTCACAAGCTGAAGCCTGTACAATTTGCACTTGATTCACTTATGCTTCTAACATTGCTATAAACATGTGACTCTTCCTAGGACTGTTCTATTTCTTGGGTTCCATTGTAAACTTTAGCCAGGATCCAGATGTTCACTTCAAGTACATCCAGGCAGCTTGCAAGACTGGTCAGATAAAGGAAGTGGAAAGAATCTGCCGTGAAAGTAACTGCTATAACCCAGAAAGAGTGAAGAACTTTCTGAAGGTAAATATTTTGCCTGATGGATTGAAGAGTCCTGTCTATGTTTAGCTTAGCAGCAGAACCACAGTTTTCTAATGCAGGGAAATGGCAAGAAGGTTTAGCTGTCATGGCTGTGAGTAGTCATCTGAAATAGGAATCCAGTCCTATTTCAGACATAAAATAGATTCTTCTAGGCTGTCTTAGGGAAAACAAGCCCAGATTCACATTCTTTTAAAACTAACCTGTATGATACAACGTGTACAAACTCATGAATATGTTGTCACCTAACCACAGGTGAATCCAGGCTAGCAGAAGGAAGGATTATGCTGAAGTATTCAGCAGGTGCTTATCAGGGTTATTGACTAGATAAAGCTTATTAAAACTGGAGTCAACCTGTACTAAACTTTGCATGCTTCATGACTGGCAAAATGGGATTTTAATGCCTCTTCATTTTGCATTGTCAAGTTCTTGGCCTAGCAACTGTCTTCTGAATTGGTATGTGAATTGATTGTAATTTTGAAGCTTGAGATGTAGGAAGAACTTAAGACTTGACTGAGTGACCAGCCACATAGTATTCATAGTGGGTAACTTGCTTTTGAAGTCAGTTGTTTACTTGGCAGTCTTAAACAGAAATGTGTTGTGATTCCTAGAGTTAAGGGAACTTGGTGAGTGTTTCCTGCTTTGAAAGCATTTGAAGGAGTGGTGATTGTTTACTGATCACTTTTTCCTCCTCCCCCCTCAAAATACAGGAGGCAAAGCTCACAGATCAGCTTCCTCTGATCATTGTCTGTGATCGATTTGACTTCGTTCATGACCTGGTGCTCTATTTGTATCGCAATAACCTGCAGAAGTATATAGAGATCTATGTACAGAAGGTAAGGAGAGCTCCACGTTAAACTCTTGTTCTTTCCTTGCTTAGAAGTGACTTAACCTTTTTGTAGACTGCAGCATAATCTGCTGTCTCTTTTCTGCTCCCTCTTCCAGTGCAGAGGCTCTTCAATAAGCCTTTTGTCTATCACAAACACATTTTACCTGGAATTCATGTACTAATGCATTAGTTACTTAAAATTCATGGCACTAAAGCATAACTGAAATTGTTAACAAGAGCATTTCCCTGTGAAAGACTGGTGGTGGGTTATTAGTAATGCTAATAGCTAATTTTAATGATGGTGGCTTATTCTAGGTGAATCCCAGCCGTATCCCAGCAGTGGTTGGAGGGCTTCTTGATGTAGATTGTTCTGAAGATGTCATCAAGAACTTGATCATGGTGGTTAGAGGGCAGTTCTCAACAGATGAGCTGGTGGCAGAAGTGGAAAAAAGAAATCGGTAATAAAAATGCATCTGTAGACACCAGATTTGGGCTTTCCTGACCCTGGTATACACAAACTGAATTGGACACAGTTTTGTTAAATGATACAATACTAATGTTGGTTTGTGTCTTTATAGAAAAGCAGTTTAGATTTGTCAGTCAGTCTCTTGACTATTTGGACCATACAGGAGTGCTTGACAGTGCTGTGTGATGAGTGACATGGCTTTTGAATGTTCCTGTATAGGCAACCATGGGATGTGCCTTCAGAGAAAATCTGGATCAAACTGCCTTGACAGTCTTGTTGTAGGCACACAGCAGTTTGCTAATTAGTTTCTAGTGCATGTAAAATGAACAAATGGCTTTAAGTGTGGACTGCCAGCTAGCACAACAAGAGTTGAAAGATTGTAAAAACTGCTGGCACCTGCAACCCTCACTGATGTTAAACTCCACTCATTTAAGACTCATTAAAAATAACTGGCTGGTCTGGATTTGCTTTTAAGTTTGACCAGCAGACTTTCTTGAAGGGAAGGCCAGGTATTGAAGAGTAGCTGTCAAGCATACCTCTGTCTGACTTGTAAACCTGAAATGTTTGTTTCTTCAAAGGCTGAAGCTGCTGTTGCCATGGCTTGAATCAAGGATTCATGAAGGCTGTGAAGAACCAGCAACTCATAATGCTTTGGCCAAAATCTACATTGACAGTAATAATAATCCAGAGCGCTTCCTCCGTGAAAACCCTTACTATGACAGCCGTGTCGTTGGCAAATATTGTGAAAAGAGGGACCCTCATCTGGCCTGCGTTGCTTATGAGAGGGGTCAATGTGATCTGGAACTCATAAAGGTTAGAAAAACTGCATCTGTAAACATGTTAAAGAACTACTTGCTACCTAAAGTGGAAGCCTAGCTGGCTGTTAGTCTAACACTTGCAGAATCCTGTCTTGCAGTCTCACTCAGGAATTAAGACAGGCAGAATTCTTTGACATGGAGACAGTAATTTTTATGCTGATGAGAAGAACTTAGGTTAGATGTTCAGACTAAAATTGTGTAACTGCAACTTTCAAGTACCATCCATGTATTTCATCCACTGATTCTGCTTAAAATTTTTTTTTTGGGCCCACATAATGCATAATCCTACCATTAAATCTTGGTTTTGTTTTGGTTTGGTTTTGGTTTTTTGTTTTGTTGGTTTTTGTTTTTGTGGGGGGTTTGTTGTTGTTGCTGGTTTTGTTATTGTTTTTGGGGTTTTGGTTTTTTTTTTGTTTGATTGGTTGGTCTTTTTGTAGGTTTTTTGTTTGTTGGAGTTTTTTGTTTG
>VXAU01003598.1:362416-413903 GCA_013399695.1 Formicarius rufipectus
TGTTTTTTTGTTTTCTTTTTTTGAGCCTCCAGCCCTTGATCCGCAGCAGGGACAGACCATCATTTAGCCTGACTTTACAGTAAGAAGAAAAGTTTCCCTGAAACTAGAGCAAGACTTGTAATTTTCCTTTATTGTGATTGACCCTTAGAGTTGCTCCAATACTTAACCAGAAATGAGAAAAATAAATACTGACAGTCAAACTACAAGGGCTTATCCCAGCAGCATTCCTCTCCTATCTACAAGCTTGTTGCTAGAACCTTCCTCAGAAATTCAAGGGCAAGTGAAATTCTCAGGGTTCTCAAGGACTTCCTTGTCTCAACACAAACACCAGAGCTTAATGCCAGATTGTAGTGCTGAGAAAAACAACCTTCTCCTACCTGCATTTTCATACTAGTATATGCAGGGAGCTGTCAGTGTTGGAATGGTAGTAAAATCTGTGCTTGATGCTGAAAGTGGGTGGCTTTCCAGCCTGAAGCAGTTATTTTTGAAGTAATATCTCCAGTGTAGCTGTTAAAAAAGGGTTGGCTACATTTGGCTCTTTTATTTCAGGATATGAAGGTGCTCTGAGTTATTTTGCTAGGATTAGCTTTAACATTCTGGTTAACCATAAAACCCCACCTGTACCAGTTTCTTCCTTGAACTGATGTTCTGAGAATCTCTTTTCTGATTATGGAGAAAAGATCTTCCTACTGAAAGAATTATTCTTGAGACATTGTTGTCTCCTAAAAGAAGGCTCAACTCCTGCATCTGAGAGATGTAAAGTATAAAGCAGTACTAATTGTGCTACTACTAATTTGCTTACAGAAAGGTAGTTGAGATTACACAAGCTAATTGGGATACTAACAAAACATGAGTTGTTGGTATAATGTGGAATAGGCCATGGTTTCTACTCTTCTAGCTGGAACTCAAAGCTAGTGGTACTAACAGGATCATGACTTGTAACTCTTCTGAGATGCACTTCTATAGGAGATTGCACATTTATTCTGTTCCCTTAACACTTAACAGGGGAATCTAAGCCACCTGTTACTCTGAACACTGAAGCTAATGACACCAAATACATAACCTATTTCTAGCTTTAAACATCAGCACCACTCACTACTTAACAGTGCCTAGGCAAGTGGCTCCCCTTTCTAGATTTAAAACTTAAGTTCTTCAGGCTTCTACAGGTCTTCACTTCAAAGAGAAGCAAATAGTTACTGTGAAGCCACTGTCACAGTATTTGTGTGTCGGGCAAAACCAAGAGAAGCTATAGAAATTCTGCTGGAGACCTTCTCCATGAGCCTTCCAGGTCAGAGGTTGGGTAAGGACTTGTCTGTGGCATTTAACATTGGTCAGCAATTAGTTCTAGTCAGTCTTTTAGACTGTCTGATAGCTAGCTGAACCTGTTTTGTGGTACTGACCCAGTACATTAATGCCAGTCTGTGTAATTTCTCCTTCAGGTCTGCAATGAGAACTCATTGTTCAAGAGCGAAGCTCGTTACCTGGTGCGCAGGAAGGACCCTGAGCTCTGGGCAAATGTACTGGAAGAAAACAACCCATTCAGGAGGCAGCTTATTGACCAGGTACAGCAAAAGTGCTGAACTTTCAGTATGTGAAGACCTTGGGATGTCTCAGAAAAATTAAGGAGCATTAAAGTAGCACTTTTTTCCACAAGGTTTTTTAAGGCCCCGTCTCAACCATACAGAAGTTCCTAAGAGTGTGAGTGGCAGGTATTAACGCTGACCTTCATGGTCAGAAGATTTAGTTACAGGAGGGTGTTTTTTCTGTCTTGTGAAGTGAACTTGCTCCCTATGGAGGCCCAAGGTGTGACTTATGTTTGAGATAAAGCTAATAGCTGTTTCTTGCTGTCTGTGTCAAAAATACTCTCAAGGTTTTGAAGCTTTAATTTGTAATTCATTGGAATCAGTTGACAAATACTTCATTTGGGGAAAACACTTAATACATGCCTGCCTTTAAATCTAGGTTGTCCAGACGGCTTTATCAGAGACGCAGGATCCAGAGGAGGTTTCTGTAACTGTGAAAGCTTTCATGACTGCTGATCTGCCTAATGAATTGATTGAGTTACTGGAAAAGATTGTCTTAGATAATTCTGTATTCAGTGAACACAGGTAAGAGGAGAGCTTTTGTCTTTTAAGTTTAGCCTATTCAGTTTCTTTGTTTAGGTTGTGAAGTGACTCAAGTTATTATGGGTCTCTTGGTTGCAGTGTGTATACCAATGTGTATAATCAGATGAAAAAAACAGAATTTAGAATGTTCTGTGCTTTAAGAACAGAGCTTGTTCACACTATAGAGTTTGTAGTGATGGGTTGAGAAAAGAGCACACTGACACTGGTAAGCAGGTTTTATTTTGAAGGCAAATGCCTGTGGTTCTCAGTCTGGGGATGAGAGGTGGTTGCAGTGAGAGCAAGCAGGTGTCTTTTTTTACATGTACAATCCATGTCACTTGAGCAGGTGTTGCCGTGCACTGCTTATAGCCTATGCCTTCTGTTAACCAAAGGAACCTCCAGAATCTGCTGATCCTGACGGCCATTAAGGCTGACCGCACCCGAGTGATGGAATACATCAATCGTCTGGATAACTATGATGCCCCAGATATTGCAAACATTGCCATCAGTAATGAGCTGTATGAAGAGGCCTTTGCTATATTCAGAAAATTTGATGTTAATACTTCAGCAATCCAGGTGAGGTGTGGTTCCTGCATGACAGTAAGGAATACTTCCTTTGACAGAAATGGCTATTTAAGAACAGTAAGCTTCATATCACTTACAGAGAGCAGTGTATACACTAGAAGGAAAAATTCTGTTAGAAGGGACAGCGTTACAAAGCTTTGATTTTTTTTTTTTTTAACTTGCAACTTCAATTTCAAACAGGTGCTGATTGAGCACATTGGCAACTTAGACCGTGCTTATGAATTTGCAGAGAGGTGTAACGAACCAGCAGTGTGGAGCCAGTTAGCCAGAGCACAGCTCCAGAAGGACTTGGTGAAAGAAGCCATTGACTCCTATATAAAAGCAGACGATCCGTCTGCCTATATGGAAGTTGTTCAAGCAGCTAATAGAAATGGTAAGGCAAAGCATCCTTAAAACTTCAGATTGTTTGGTTATGAGCTAGGTTATTGCATTTACAGTGAGCAGCAGGGATTATTGGGATTTATCAGTTCTCTTTCAGAGGAAATGGGAACAATCAGTACATGGAATGGATGAGTCAATGTTTAGTGAGAGTCCTGTCAACTAGCTTGTCTGTGTTGCTACACCAAAGACAGACCTTCATGTGGAGAGAATTTGGACAGTTATCTAAAATATAGCCAAGTATAGTGTATTTATGTGGCAGACTTGATTGCCAACTGGACTGCAGAATAGTGTCAAGAATTTGAACCTTACATGAAGGTGACTCTGTGTTTAGCAGGGAATTCTGCTGCAGATGCAAATGGCTTACTGTGGTGGTGGAGGAGATCCTTGAGCCTTCTAGTGAGAACTGCTCCTAAGGTGGGCAAGGTGAGCAATACAGAATGACTAAACACAGGATTTTAATCAATCTCTCTTCCAGATAACTGGGAGGACCTAGTCAAGTTCTTACAGATGGCCCGGAAGAAGGCTAGAGAGTCTTATGTAGAGACAGAACTTATTTTTGCTTTGGCAAAAACTAATCGTCTGTCAGAACTGGAGGAGTTCATTAGTGGCCCTAATAATGCCCATATACAACAGGTATGTCCTGATCCACAGTGCCCATGTATGACTTGCTGCTTAGTTGACCCCTGATAGTTGCTGTTACCCTTGTTTGCCTTGGACTCCTAATCCAGGTCGGGGATCGCTGTTACGAAGAGGGGATGTATGAAGCAGCAAAACTACTCTATAACAATGTCTCTAACTTTGCTCGCCTGGCATCCACCTTGGTGCACCTTGGGGAGTATCAGGCGGCTGTGGACAGTGGCCGCAAAGCCAACAGCACGAGGACTTGGAAGGAGGTAACTTAAACTTGCAGGTGTTAGTTGTCTGCAGAGTGTGTTCTGTTGTTTGTTCTAAGTATACTGCTTTCACAAGCTGCTGCTGGAGCTAACTGTTCTGGTTACAGAGCATGTCTGGAGCTTTATAACCTATTCTCTTGCCCAAAGATATTAAAGCTTAATTTCAAAACTTAATGTAAAATGAATGACAGATTTTAATTCTAGTACAAGAATTATGGAAATACCTATTTGGAAGTGTTAGCAAACCTCAAATTTGGTAAAGCTTTGTGAAATAATGTTCCCTTTAACATAAGGGGATTAAATACTGCAGTATTGTCCTGTTAGGTGACTATTTCCTGACTCTTATTACAGGTATGCTTTGCTTGTGTGGATGGAAAAGAATTCCGCTTGGCACAGATCTGTGGCTTACACATAGTCATCCATGCTGATGAACTTGAAGAGCTGATCAGTTACTATCAGGTCAGTCACTGTTTATGTCCTGGAAGACTTGAGGCAGCATACCTAAAAAAACCCCAATACCCTGAGGGGCTGATCTTTAAATTGATTTTTCCTCTGTCTCCATTTCCTGATGTCTGCATATATTTTTTTTCTGTAGTAAATGGAGTGTTGATAATTTTCACTGTCCCTTTTATAATTCTGTTGCATCATTGGAATCTTGTCTTATGAATCTAAGCACTTTCAACTAGGGAAAAAATCAAAGGATGTTGAATTTATGTAAATAGGTGTTTCAGCAAGCTTGAAATGCCAGTTGGTCATGAATTTGCAATTAATCCTTATTTTCCTAAAATCCAGGATCGTGGCTACTTTGAAGAATTGATTGCCCTTTTAGAAGCTGCTTTGGGCCTAGAGCGTGCTCACATGGGAATGTTTACTGAACTTGCCATCTTATACTCCAAATTCAAGCCTCAGAAAATGAGGGAACATCTGGAGCTCTTCTGGTCTAGAGTTAATATTCCAAAGGTATGCAGTAAGGTAGCTATGCTGCAAGTGAAGGTGAGGAGCTGTTAGTGAACTGAGCTGATGGATTTTTTTTGTTTGTTTGTTTATTAGGTGCTCAGAGCTGCAGAACAGGCTCACCTCTGGGCAGAACTTGTATTCCTCTATGACAAGTATGAGGAATATGACAATGCAATAATTACTATGATGAATCATCCCACTGATGCCTGGAAAGAAGGCCAGTTTAAAGATATAATTGCCAAGGTCAGTAACTAGTTAACTGAAGCGAAGGGCTGAAAGTTTCTCTCAGGACAGAGGCAAAAATGCGAAACAAAGTTGCTGTTTGGAAAAACGAGCTTGCTTAAACTGTTCCTCAGTTGTCCTGCTATACTTAAAACAACTTCCAACCAGTTTAGCACAGAGACTCGCATCTAATCTTAGTGTTTCTTTTCTGCTGTACAGCACATTGTGTTGAGTGGCACCAGCTAGCACAGAATGTGTTCAGAGACTGCTCAGGATCGTTGGTCACAAACAAGAGGCCTGACCTTAATATCTTTGAGCTGACTGTTGTCTTCCTCTGAGGCTGTAACTGTTCTTGGAAGATTCCTGCAAATGTTTCCAGCTGTTTCAATGTGAGAAATGGGGTGGGCAGTCCAATGAATGCAACAGAGCATGGTGAACTGAGGAATAGTTGAGGCAAGATTTGAGACTGAGTATACTTATACTTGTTTCAAGGAAGCAAAGACTGTTGAAGGCTGCAGCCTTTACTGGCTTTGGGAGTTTGACAAATGGTTGCATTAACTGTAGTGGGCTACCTGTGCCAAGATGTCTTAACTGTGGATGGGTTAGAATTGGTTTGTACTACCCCTGGTAGCCCTTGAGTTTGCTGTCTGGAAGCAGATGGCACAAGAAACAGTCATAAGATTGAACAGGGATTCTGTGTGTGAAACTTTCTGCCTGTAGGAGGAAACTTAAACTGTTGTTTAGGCCTCAGATGAACTTTGGGTTGTGTTAAGTAGTTTAAACTAAGCACCTTAGGCTTTCTTATGTTTGAAGTTCTAAGTAGTGTCCAACCACACAGGTGGCCAATGTGGAGCTGTACTACAAAGCCTTGCAGTTCTACTTGGACTACAAACCTCTGCTAATCAACGACCTCCTGCTTGTGTTATCTCCACGACTGGATCACACCAGGACAGTCAATTTCTTTTCAAAGGTGAGTTTAGGAAATGGTTGATGAACAAGAAATTTTTTTGCTCAAGTTACGATACTCCAGGCTCTGGCTAGGAGACAAGGTTGCCATCTGTCAGGTAGCTTTGCCTCCAGTATAAAGGACTGAGAAGCTGCCCAGTCCTGGCTTAATACGGGAAGCACTGGAAGAGTGAGTAGCTGGCCTTGGGAGGCTGTTTTATTTCTAGCAGTACAAGATACTTTGAATGGTCCTAACAATAAGCACAAATTCCTGTAATAACAAGTGGGAACCTCTTTCAGGAGTATGCAGTGGCAGAGTTGATGTACTTAATCTTGTATTGGAAACATCTTCCTTCCAGGTTAATCAGCTACTTCTAGTAAAGCCTTACCTGCGTTCAGTCCAGAACCACAATAACAAGGGAGTTAATGAAGCTCTTAACAACCTTCTAACAGAGGAGGAAGATTTCCAGGTAAGCCTCAAAACATAAACTGCTAGGCCTGAGAGATGCTCCTCTCCAACAATAAAAGCTGCTAACACAGTAATTCCCTTGAGTAGAAGATAACACTTCCGCAATGCTACAGAGAGGGGAGATGCAGTCAGGCCTTTTATGAGCAGGAGTCTTCAGACATCAATGATTTGCAAAAAAGCAGATGCCACAGATGTTTTTTCTCAGGACAGACCTCACAAAGGTCACTATCAGGTGTGTATACTCCATTGGGCAGCACTTCTGTAGATAAATTTGTTTCTGGCCCCATTGGCTTCAATTTAAAGACATAGTTTGTCTTTTAAAGGTAACTAGCTCTTTTGTGTCTGAAGTCAGTATGACCAAGTTAGCATCTTGCTTTGTCTAAAACATCTTTTGGAGAGGTGCATGAAACTTGTAGTTGAAGATCATGTAGCCATAGTACCAACATCCAGCTGGCAGAACCCGAACACTTGTGTACCATGATTAGACATTTCTGTACTACAGTTCTTGCCTACTGCCATCTGGAAGCATGTGTAACAACACTCTCTCAACCAGGGTTTGAGAGCTTCCATTGATGCCTATGACAACTTCGATAACATAACGTTGGCTCAGCGTCTGGAAAAGCATGAGCTGATTGAATTCCGGCGCATTGCAGCGTACTTGTACAAGGGCAACAACCGCTGGAAACAGAGCGTGGAGCTCTGCAAGAAAGACCGTCTCTATAAGGTGAGTTCATGAGATGTCTGAGCTGTGAAGCACAGACAGATCTCCTGGTTACCAAATAAGTTTCCTTAGTTTCAGACCTGGAGTTGTAAACTTCACTTGAAGTTTTAAGGGAAGACTCTTAGAGCAGAAGTGTTAGAAATTTCAAATGTGTCTTAAATCTAGTTTCATAGTGTTGTCCTGTACTAGGGGATCTATCTATATCAATTGATGGCATCTCCATCTGCATCAGTATGGAACATCTTTCATAGCACTCAGGACTTATGCCCTTGTAAGTGTACAGATGAAACATGACTTTGGTGGTATAATCTTCAATCCTGTAGTGAGCTCACATGGGCCAGTTTGTGCCTACTTTGTAGGAAAGCTGGCAACTAGTCTTTTGTCTTGCCACATGGCAAGCACTTCATGGAATAATCTCTGCTGTTCTGGGTAATCCCTAATATCTAGGTAGGTGGGATACCAGAAAGGTTGTTTATCTTCTCTGCTACAAAACTAGGCAAAATCTTTCCAGATCACTTCAAGTACTTGAGGAAATCTTGTTGGATAATGTTAATAACATATGTAGCTTGCTTCAAAGTTGGTGTGCATTGTACCTCGCCTTCTACAGAACATGCCTGGTGTTAAAGGTTAACTTCATGGTATGTCAAATACCTGGCTTATCTAGCTAGCAATAACATGCATATAAGGTGTAGAGCAAGATGTTGACAAGGGTCAGGCTTAACTACTGTTCTCTTCTTTAGGATGCTATGCAGTATGCTGCAGAGTCCAAAGATGCAGAGCTGGCTGAGAAGCTGCTGCAGTGGTTCTTGGAAGAAGGCAAGCAGGAGTGCTTTGCAGCCTGCCTTTTCACATGCTATGACTTGCTGCACCCAGATGTAGTCCTTGAGTTGGCATGGAGACATAACATCATGGACTTTGCAATGCCTTATTTCATCCAAGTGATGAGAGAGTACCTTACCAAAGTGAGTATTGCATAGGCTAAAAAGTTAAGACTTCAGTCTGCTGTATTATTAGCATTATGCAAACCAGAGCTCTTTGCATATATTTAGAGTATTACTGTTCCTCATAGACTGTCTTGAAGGTTTCTGTAGGTTTCATCACTTCAGGCGAACTAGCAAAGTTTATAAATAAATGCCTTGGGACTTGAAGAGGTCAAGTTAAACATAAGCAACTCTCTAGTTGGTGAAACTGAAAGCTTGGTGAGGACAATCACTCTAATCTGTGTAACTGTGAAAAGTATTCCATTCTTTATACAGAGAATAGAGCTTTTGAGTAACTAATAGTGTACATTATTCCTGCATTGGCCATAGCAGTAGACTGCTATAGATGTTTTGTGTATTTTAATGGGAAACAGAACTTTAGATGTGTAGACTGGCTGTACAGTACTTATACCAATAGCTGGTCCTCAGCTGAAAGAAGAGAGATTTTGATCATGTGTGGTCCTGAAATGCTTGTCTCAAGCAGCTCCAAGATACTAAGCTAAAATCCTGCCTTGGAAGGCTCTAGTGTTACATAGGACATCATAGTAAAGAACTTCATTAAATGAACAATTTAAAAGTGACTGCTTCAGGTTGCTTCTAATAAATCATGTTAAGTATTCCCCTCTGAATTTTCTTGCAGGTTGATGGGCTGTTCTATAAGGTGACACTCTGATTTCAAACTCTTTGTGTTCATTTGTGTCCCTCAATATCCTAGGTTTCTTTTACAGGAATCTAGCTATAGCTTCTGCCAGAAGAGCAGTGTAATTTAGCTCTAACTCATTTCCTATTCACTTTCTAATGCTAAAAGGATAACTATTCACAAACAACTTGAAAATCCAACCAGATTCTGCTTCTCTTGCCTGCGAAACAGAAACAAGTGACTGAGGAGGACTTCAGTGTTTGGGTTCCTGTTCACTATATTACAGATGTCTTGTGGCAGGGAGGATGCAGTTCATAAGCAAAGAAAAGCAGTTGCTGTGGAACAGGATGTGTTCTAAGGACAAATTGCTTGTTACACTGTAAATTACTGAAGTGTGCAATAATTCAAGCATGGCACATTTGAATAGTGCTATAAATCTTCTGTAAACTTCTTGCCTCTTGGTATGATGAAAGTATTTGGACAGATCTTAATTGCCTCCTACTCCTCATATTTCACTCAGGAGAAACTTGCCACACAAGTTTACCTGAACCTTTCCATGTGAGGTTTAGATCTAAAATGATGTATTTTAAACTGCTGGTTGGATTTACAAGTAATCACATATACTAAATACGGGATAACTTGCCAGAAGGAAAATCTGCATGGTGAAAGTGGTTTACAGTGAAACTAATTTAGTCTGTTGAATTAACTACAAAACATGGAATTGGAGAACGGGCTTTATAAATGTGGTATGTCTAAAATTGTCATGTAACTAACTTCAAAAGCTCAAACAAATAGATTAATTTCAGTAGGGTGTCTACATCTTCCAGAATTTACCTGTTCTTTCTGCAAAAAGAGGTGTTAAAGCACAGAAAAGTCAGTGTCCCAGAAGAGGCCAGGCACACAGAGTAGAATGACTCACCTGGAAACCTGAACTGCTTCTAGGCAGCAGAGCAGAGGAGTTTTGGCTTTCCCGGAGCTGCTCTTGTCCCGTGTTTGGGATGGCTGCTCTTGGCATTCCCGCTGTTTGCCCAGCTGAGGGCAGGATTGTGCTGCTGGTCAGTCTCTGTAGGGCAGTGCCGAGGAAAGGCGAACCTGAAAGAGCACAAGTTGAGGATAAATAGAGCAGAACAGGTAGTTCCATACGGGTAGCTGTCAGTTACTTTGATCCTTAGTAATTTGGATGGCATTAGTAACAACAATATTCAGTGTTATGCTGAAGAGCTGTAAGGCTGACAGCTATAAATGGACCAGTAAGAGACCTACGGCCACTCAGGTTACTAATCTGCATTGCAAACTTGGAAAAGTTCAGCAAACTGTTAAACACCACATCTAGGTAACATCTCTAAAGTGTAAGAGAGACCCTTCCCATGGCAGTTCTCAGACCAGACAGGACTCTTGCAGTGGGAAAAGAAGATGAGGAGCAGTTGAAATTACAGCACTGGGCTAAGTGTAGGTTTGCCTTGAATGTTAGTACTGCCTGTACCTGGATATGAATCTGTGTGATTTTTATGGCTTGCAGTCTTGAGTCTCAGTGGTTATCTTATGGAAGATATACCTTGTTGAACCTGAGAGAAGGAAGGTACTGTTGCCTCTTCAGTTTGTTCCCCCACTCTCATTCAGTTGTATTCAGGGTTCCTGGACTACTCTAGCACTTTGACAAATGTGGTTAGCATGAACAGAACTTTATTTGGCCCAGGACTGAGATGTATAAAGCTGATAGGCCACCTTCCATGATGGCTCTAGAGTTTGCCCTAGGAGAAGTCTCTGAATACTAAGATGGTTAAACCAGTACGTTGCAGCCAAGTTAGGCTGTAGTCCTAGATAGTATCGAACTTCATGGGCCTGGAGTATTTGCAAATATCTGTGTGCTGTTATTGAAGGGGAGAGGGATTGCAGGCTAATAGATAAGTGTAGATTAGGCCCACTTGAGATGATGCTCAGAATCACAATGTGAACGGTTTGTGTTTTGGGTCAGAGTTACCGGTGACTAGAATAGGGCTCCAGAAAGTGCTTTGTTCTGAGGTAGTGAGTATCTCATCTGCGTTTGAGATGTCATTTATTGCAATATATCTAAAGCAATTGGGAAATCAGGTTTACACATAGCTTGATGGAACAAGGCAGACTCTGAGTAGTCTCCAACTTGGACTAAAAAGAAGGATTTGATAGCTGAGGTACCAGGCATGAAAAGCTTCACACAATGGTGCAATTCCTAGACAAGGCCTTCATAAATCTCCTGTTCACTTCAATGTAGGTGGATAAACTTGATGCTTCTGAAAGCCTAAGAAAAGAAGAGGAACAAGTAACTGAACCCACTCCAATAGTATTTGGTAGGTGAAAGACTTAGTTTTAATTGATTACCTCTTGTCACTCTGATCTCTTTGTGGAGGCAATTTACATGACTGTGTTGAGTGGAAGTAAATTGGTTTCAGCTGGATAGTAATTGAAATGGTTGTCTCTGCTAGATGAACTGCATAAGTTGTTGAAGTGACATCTCGCTCTTACAGTACTTCTGCTCTTCAGCTAAAGTATTGCTCCTCTTACATGGCTCAGAACTCTACCTTAGGAATACTCTTTCAGTGTGGTAACAGGACAGGGGATACCAGGGTGTTGCCAAACCCAGGAGTAACAGAGCATGCAAATTCCTCCTCTTACTGCTGTCTGAGGAATGTGTCTGCTTTCTGCTCTTCCAAGTAGAAAGGCAGACTGGCTTTGTAGCTCACCCATTTTAAGACATGTGCAGCCAAAACACCATGGCTGTCCTCAAGTGTGCTGCTATTCTAGAAGCCCTTCTGAAGAGGCATTCTGCTAACAAGCACCCAGAAGTGGTTGGTAAGGGAAGGATGTGAGTGGTTCACTGTCTGATATAAATGTTAACCTGAATTTAACATGCATGAGGCATGTGTGGTCCTAGTGATGAAAACGCATCTCTCCAGGTACGTTCAAGCCCTTTGCAGCACTCTCCAGACTGTGAGACCTAACACACCTAACTATTTGCTTGAATTACTTTACTCTTCAGATCTGACCATGCATGGGCTAAATAATACTAGTTTGTTTGGCTTTCAGTATGGTCTTTTCAAAATGAGTTACATTTATCATGCCCTCAAGATCAGTTGATACTCACCTTCCCTCTGAGTTCTGCCTTGCTTTTGTAGCTTTCTGGTAGCAAGAGCAGATGGCCTAGGTGCCCTCTCTGTGGTGCATGTTTGGTAAAAGTGTGACTTGACTCTGCTTGCACAGGGGCTGATTTTTAGCTAAAGCCTCATAATCCTGTCCTGCAGTACATTCAGGAAGCTTGGGATCTTGAATTAACTTTCTCTTTTTCTCATGCTTTTCTAGGCCAGCAGTTGATGTTAACAGCAGGCCCCAGTGCAGTACCTCCCCAGGCAAACTTCCCATATGGATACACAGCACCAGGATTCACCCAGCCTCCTGTTTATGGTTTCAATATGTAACTAGCTCTCTGACAGACCTTCACTGTCTCTGTTCTCTTCCTTCCCGTCCCTTTTTAACTTCTCCAAGAAGTACAATGGTCCTAAAGGCACAGATGCCCTTCTGTTGGCTGAACACACTTGCTGCCCGGCTCAGTGAGGAGACTTCAGCAGGATGCCTGTTACTGTTATTTATTGATTATTGTCCGGTTACATTTCAACCTCTGAAAGGCAGCTTTTGTTATGACATTGTGAGACTCTTGTCTGAAGTTAAGGCACTATTTCACTAACTCATATAGCAATAACTGCTTGAGGCCAGGGGGAAGAGAGCATATTTTTCTTTCTTTTGCAAAGCCCGTTGAAGGCAGCTGGGAAGTGGCCTGGCACCAAGTTGTTAAAGCTCCAGTTGAAGCTACTGAGGTAGCAGGGTTGTTAACAGTTCAGTGAAGCATCTCGTTAATAATGGATTATTGGAAGGTTGTGTACATCTGACTACCCCATTTTATTTGCATTCTCATGTGCAAAAGAAAATGGGCTTTTCTAATGTTTTTGCTCTGAATGTTTAGAGGAATATTGGGAAAGTTTCCTTTTCTGGACAATAATGCTGTTGGGATTTAATGCTGTTGGGGTTCAATGCTGTTGGAGTCTGTTCAATATTTTCTGGAGTAGGTCTGAGACTTGAAGAAAATAAATCTTCTCATGCCAGAGAGCAAACACTTCCCAGATCCTTTTTGTTTAACAAGCAGAGAGCATGTTACTTATTGACATTAAATGGTACTAAAAGACACCTCAGCTTTGTGTGGCAGGAGAACATCAGAGTGTGCATGGGCTGCCAAAGTACTAGAGATGCAAGAGCACAGCGTCAGGGTTGGGGAGGGGGACACACTGCTAAAATATTGAGGCAGTAGGGAGGGCCTTAATCCTGACTTTTTATTTGCACCTTTAACTGATTCTGGCATTGGCTTCCTGCCACACCATGTTCTGACCCTGTCTGGTGGGCAGAGCCAGCACCACCTGAAGGAACAGGGTGCAGTGACTCAGTTCTGCTATGCTGCAGTATGATAAACAGCGTGTCCATCACCCACCTCTTCCTTTGAGAATGCCAACAGGGATGTATTATTACTTTGTGCCACTTCAAATACATGTATCATTAACGTTTTATGTACTTAGATAACAATGTATAATTTATGGTTATGAATCTTGTGCTAATCTTGAATATTATAAAAGTCCAACTATAAATGTAAAACTGCAGTATCCACTGTGTGGTTCTAGTCTTAATATCTTGGGGGTGGGGACTGGCTGGTGGTAGTACAACTACCATTCACAGCATCAGGGTTTATTAATCTGACAGCTAAGGATGCCAGGCAGGAAAAGGGCAATGTGCCAAAGCACGTAACAGGGAAGGCCTAGGAAGTAACTTACAGGGAGTTGTGGTCTCTTCACCAGACACATGAGCACACTGTCATGTGGGGAGGGCCTGCTGCAGGAGGCTGTCATATGCTTACAGGATTTCATTCACTGGACTGGGAAAGCTCCAGGCCTGTGGTGAGGGAGGTGCTGCAGTGTGTCCTCTGCTGAGATACATCAATACAGTGATGGTAGTGGGAAGCTACACCTATTCATACTGGATCCTGCTTCAACAGAGCAAAACATCTTTTGTGAAAACCAGTAGAGAGTGCCAGGGCTGTGGAATCAGTAACAGCAGAATGTGCTTTGGCACAGTTCTAACTATTTGTTGTCTCTCTTGGTCACCACAATCTGATGGCAATGGCACAGGGATGTGCTTCCACCTTCCTGATGATGCCAGAGTGCTCCAAGCATTGCTGTAACATACTAACCTGAACTTTGCACTGATCAGCAGTCACAGCTCAGCTTGAAATGTTGAGCTAATGAGTTCCAGCAAATCTCCACTCTATCCAGATTTACTCATAGCAGGAGTTAGCCAGGTAGCTTGCCATTTTCCAGGAAAATGGTGCTTCTGTTTTGTAACCAGTTCCTTGTGGGTGAAAAGGAACTTGGGTAAGTCAGCTAGAACTGAAAACCACCTCTAGGATTAGTATAACTGTAGGGCTTTCCTTCTTCTCAACTTGAAAAATGTGCTGTGACTTTATAGCAACAAGTGCAAGCTGATGGTGGAACACAGTGAAGTGCTGATCAAATACTGGAACAGCTCCTGGCCTGTGGAGAATTGAGTGAGCCTGGGGTTCCTTAATAGCTTCAGTCTGGAAATCTAATTACAGGAGTGAGTGAGTTTTCAGGGAAAGCAAAGCTGCCAGCTCTGATGAACAGTCTTGCTTTAGTTGCTCTCCTGGTATCTAAGCTCTTGCTAAGTATAATGGCTTTCCTAAATTTTGTGATCTTGAATTGTAAAATGCATTCAAAATCATACACTCCCTGCCACTACAGTGCACCAGTACCTAAAATGTGGAACAAACTGGCATACCAGAGGGCTTCACTGCTTCTTTAACAGTGAAGTTGTTTTCAGCAGGAAATAAGTCCTCTTTTAGTGGGTTAAGTGGAATATTTAGTTGAGTTCATCAATTTGTATTGTCGAAGGTTTTTAAAACTTAGATAAGATTGTTTTTGCAGAAAGTCTGCTTTAAAACTAAGCTTCTCACTAATTCCCACCACTTCAGTGAGATGGGGCAATGCTGTCCTGTAGAATGATCCCTTCATGCTGAATGTGCTGCAGAGTGCAGCATCTGGAGATCAACTTCCAGGCTTGTGTCAGAGAGTAACTTCCTTGAAACTATGAGCCTTTTAGTGCCTTATGCTTTCCCTGTGAGAAACAGAGCATGGATTTAGTGTGTAATGGCTCTTGCTGTTTGTCAGACCTTATGGGAATCTTCCCTAACCTGGCAAACTTTGGGCAACTACAGATCTGGCATCAGGGAAGACAAGCAATTCAAAATGGGACTTTGGGTGGAATGCATTACTGGGGTAAGTCCTGTAAGACTTCTATTTCCCTTTCCCCCTTTTTAGAGCTCTGTACTTAAATGGCAGTGTAGCAGAAGGAAATGCTCTAAGTAATTTTGCTCATTAAATAAAGTTCTAGGCTGATGAAGTCCATTCAAGTTTGTGCAAATTATGGACATGATACAGCAAAGACAGTAGTATCTGTAAGGTCCAAAACTTAATTCTGATTTAACAGATTCCTTTTTTTAGCGGTTGCAGCATGACATGGATCCTTCATCAGGCTACATGAAACAAGGAATGGCTTTTTTTTCCTGGCAAATCCAGCAACAGTTACTCATAAGGATAAGAGATTTCATCTAGTCTTTGAACTCTTAAAAGTGACAAACAAACCCTTCATTGTCTGGTGCCTACTCAGATGAGTGTGAGTAACTTTAGTACTTGGGCAAAACTGAGTGTCAACTGCTGTGCAGTTAATGCTTATGTTTGGATGTGTGACATCTTAATTGCAGGCTGGAACTTGGCCTCTGAGAAACTCCTGGTGTGGCTGCACGAGCATGACAGTGGATCCAGTCTATGCTGAAAAAAAAGTTGAGGCTACAACTCTTGCAAATCTTGGAATGATTAGCACTGCATGTACCAGGTTCTCATAACAAGCACTTCAGCAAGTGTATTTACCTTGTGACAGTGTATTTCTCATGTGCAGAACTTCTCTCAGTCTTGCTGGGTCCTTCCTGTTCTGCTGGAAATGCTTTGGCTTTGCATTTGGTTTCAAGCTGGCTGTATTTCCTCTTTTGCTTTACACAGTACCCCAAGACTGCTTCAATCTCATTTGTTTCCACAGAAGGACATAAGGCTGGAAAATGCTTAATGAAGCACCAGAGTGCTTTGTGGCACTGGTGTGTAATTAGGCTGTGGTTTGCCAGTGACTGAGCACTTGCTATAGCAATCTGCAGGTGCACCAGTCCAACTTGATGGATCTGCAATCTTTATTCTGCTCCATCTCTTACTCCAGCAGGCGTCCAGCCTCCAGAGGGTTTGTTACTTGTCAGGCTTTCTCATTTTTCAACACTGTGTTTTCTCTGGGCACCTTTCCAGAGAGAATGACAGATCCTGACTCATGTTTTTACTAATAAAATGCTGCATAGTTGTTAGCCTAGGTATGTGTTTCAGTCTGGACGCTTTGCAGTCTTTCAGGAGGGCAGAAAAATCCATCTGTTTTCTTCCAAGCTAAAGTAGACTTTAAAATTGCCAGCTTTCAAGCTTCAGGTGAATTTGAAATACAGACAGTGAAGTCCTGTCTTGCTTTTACGTGTCAGAATTTAAAAATCCTGAGTCACGTTCTGAGTTTATTCAGTCATGCATTTTCCTGTGTGGTTCAATGACTCAAGCAGATTTTATTTTTAGACAAATTTCAAAATCTTGATAAAAAAACACAGCAGACAACAAAAAAAATCTATTTCTTCTTTTCCCTTCAGTGGTTATAAAAGGAAGGAATTATAAAGTCTTCTGGTATGTTGTTTTCCACAGCAGTGCAGGCTCCAATATTCCCCAACTGGGAAGTTAGGAGTGGGTTTGGGTTGGAAGAGATAGTTAATTTTGAATTGCTCTCCTTTTGGAAGGTACTCTTTTTTTTTTTTTTTTNGAAATGGTCTCATGTAGGATAAACTGCTAACAGGGTTTGTCAAGTGGAGTAGCTTTGTTGAGTAATATATCCTGCTGTGAAGGACTCTCAACTGTGGTGTGGTAGCAGAGTGATAACCTGTAAATGCTGTACATGTGTTTCACTCTTCTGAGATGAGTCAGGCCCATGCAAATGTGAGCGTAAGGGACTTCTGTGAGGCTCTTGAGAGGCTCAGTCCTGGTAATCAGTGAATAATCTTCAATAGCAACAGGAGCTCTTTTTGTGTGTGTGCTCCAGTGGGAATTGTGTTAGTTGTTTGGAACAGCATCATCTTTCCTTTAGTCACAGAAGCTCCTGCTGCACAACTTGAAACCTGAGGAAACATTGACTCAAGTCTGCAGGAGCATCACTTCTCCTTGGAACCAGTTATGTTCAGGATCTGTTTGCATAAAGGAATTGCTTAGTCTTGACAGAGAAACTGAGAGGAAATGAGTTTTTTTTACCATAAGTCTCCAAGTGATGGATTAATAATGCATGGAAAGGTTTGTAGAAGTTGATGAATTGTAGTAATTGTGATAATAAAAGTTTATCCAGTGAAATGAAGAGATTTTCTGGCCCAAGGACGTAAAACAGGAAGTTATCTGCCCCATATTGACTACTTATGTTCTCTGAAACCATGGTGTGCTGCCTAGTGCCAATTAAAGAAAAATAATAGTAATTTCAGAGGGGAAAGAGAGGAATAAACTGGAACAGATCAAGCATGGTCACTGTTGGTGTTCTTACTAGGATCCAGAACACAGTCTGCAATTGGTGTTTGTATTTTAAAAAAAAAGTGAAAGTTGCTTTCATTTTCAGGAGTTCTTTTTCATTCTGATGATTAGGGCCTGGAGAGATGACATGAGGCACACAGGCTGCAGGAGCACCTGAGTACGTATTTCACAATTCTTGAGTCTTTGAGTGCCAGCAGAAATGAGCACCAGCGACCAGCAAGGGAAATGGGTTAATAGTATCAGAGGGTTGTTTCCATGAAAACTCCTGAAAGTCAGATCAGTAAGATAGTGGATTTGATGTCCTGTCTGTAACAGTAGTTGCTCTTTTATGCTTCGACCACCTCCTTCTTAGGAGATACTCTTGGCAAGCCTGGTCAAGTATTTACTTTCACATCAGTCATGAGATTTAAAACACCTCTGGTATCTCAGCGGTTGGTTATCTTCCTCCAACGCTTCTCCTTCAGACTTTCTGCTGACAAGTGGTGTTAGCAGCTTCTTGGAGGTCAAGTCAAGATGCCTTGCAATCTGCATGTGATTAAATAGGAATAATCCTTTCCCTGTTCAGCAAAGTAAGCAGTGCTGTGAATGCCATTGAGGCTGATGCGAATTAAGTGTGTGCTGTGGTATTTTCTTGAACAGGATGAGGTTGTGCTCAGGCCTTGCTGGCTCGATGATTTGGGGATCTGTAGCAGCCAGTGTTTGTTGTGAAGGTACTTGTGGCCTTCCAGCAGTGGGTGTGCGTGTCTGCAGGCAGATGTGAATCCTGTGCTTACTGGATGGAAAGATATGAGGAGTGGCAAATCAGAAATCCAGATGCATTTCTTTGTTTGCCATCTTTCAAAGGATTTATCTTACCTTTGCCATTGTAACTTTGTCGTTGTAATACTGTTAACCCAAACACCAAGTAGCTGCTCTGCATCTGTGACTGGGACCATGACTGCTTCTGCCTTCCATGTACCCTGCATGTGTTAATTCCTTTCACCTTTACTTCCATGTGTTGAAGGTGGGGGACCTTAGACTTGGCACGAGACCACCTCAATGGACTTGCCTCTGTGACTATTTTAACTCTGTTGAGAAACTGTGTACAGTTCTGGCCTCACCTGGGGACAGGTTCTGCAGTGCAAGTGTGTTTGCTTTTAACCGTGACGGAATAAAGATGCTTCAGTTTCCCACAGGGTCTTTCTGCTGCAGTTTAGCCACAAAGCCAGGGCTCTGTAGCTGCAGAGTAAGCTTAGAGATGGGGCTGGCAGCTGTCCATTTGCTGAGTCTTGTTAAGCAAATATGTCACTAAGCACACAGAGCAAGTCTGGACAGGAGCATGTTCTATGCATGGCTGGGGGTGACTTACACAAAATATTCCCTCTTTGGAAGAGGATGGCTGCTCCAGGTGAAAAAGAGTGCACAGCTCTGGAGTCCAGCTCCAGTGTTCCCTGGTTTCTTTGAAAACCCAGATGGAAGTGAAAACAGTGTTGATTTCTCTTCCTGTGTTCCTGTAAAATACAGCTTTCGGACATGAACTTGTGCAGGGCTGTCTTCCTACAGCTGAAGCTAAAGCAAAAACAAGTTGTGTAATAGACAGTAAATCCCACACAGCCCCCAAAACAAGCAAGCAACCAAACAGCCCCTAAGCCCTTAGTGTCAGTGAACTCACAGCATCCTCGAGAATGTTTTGGTTTCTTCTCTGCCTGCACTTGCCGTTTAGATGCCATTACTATCCCGGAGAGGTTCTTGATCTCCCTTACTCACTGACTGAAACAAAGAATTCAAGCCGAGGGCACGAGAGGAACAAACCCTCTCCTTTCCCCCACCTTGGACCCCCTTCCCTGGGCAGGAACGTGCTGCTGTGCCAACCTCCCCGAACAAGTGGGCTCGGACACTGCTCCTTCTGGCCTAAGCGTGCCCGGGGGTGCTGATGCTGCTCAGAGGGGAAGGAGGCAGTACTGGCCCCGTCCCTCCGCCCGGGCTGGCATCCCTCCGTGCCCACGCCGAGGCTTTCCCCGCGTGGCCTTCTGCCAGCGGGCTGAGCCATCCCCCGTCCCGCAGCACCGGGGCCACGCTGCCCGCAGGTCTGCCGCTCCCTGTCGCCCTGCCCTCCCCGCAGAGCCGCCCCACGGACCCCCACGGGCCGCCCCCGCCCCGCCCCGCGAGGATGTGACGCCGCCGGGGCCGCCCCTCTCGGGCGCGGCTCTGAAATAGGGCTCGGCCGGCGGTGCGGGGCAGCCCGAGCCGCGGAGCAGCGCGGCCATGCCCGCCCCGGCCGCGCCCCGCAGCCTGTCCGCCGCCGCCCCCGCCGGCAAGGCCAAGCTCACCCACCCCGGCAAGGCCATCCTAGCAGGTAAGGGTCCCCCGGGGCTCCCCCGGGTCCCAGCGTGGGCATCCGCCTGGGCGGAGGCTGCCGGACCCGCCCCGCGGTGGTGGCGCTCCCGCAGGTGCTGCCGCTCCATCCCGGCGGTGCCGCCCCTCTCCCGCTGCCCGCGGGAGGCGGACCCGGTCGGAGCGGGGTATCCCTTCGGCCGCAGCAGCATCCCGAACCCGGCTCCGGGGCTCTCGCTGTGCTGGCAGGCTGTGTCTGCTCCCGGGGAGGTGCCCGTGGCCTCGGACTTACCGCGGGGCGAGCGGCACTCGTGGGGTTCGGCGGAGCAGGTTTTCGTGCCAGCAGGAGGGAGCGGCACTGATGGGAGAGGCTGATGGCAGCAGTGACCCCCGCATGTCCCCCCGGAGGTGATAAGGGACAGGGCTGAAGCCGCAGCAGTCCGTCGTCCCTGCCCCAGCTGTGCCCTACACTGCGTTGATGCAGCTCCTCTGAGGGCTGCTTGGTACGTCCTTTGTGCCACAGCATCGGTCCTTGTGGATCAGGGCGTGTTTTCCCGTCCGGTTCTGAGCACTTCCATGGGCTCTAAATGGGCTCCGGGTGCAGCAGTAACTGCAGAGTTAATGCTCTGCCTCCTGCTTGAGGCTGCTCCGAGCTCTGAGCTGAATGGAGTCCAAGACAGTTGCAGGCTTGTTAAACTCCTTTGTAACTGTTCATTAGCTCCCTGGTTTCTCCTGCCAGTCGCAGGACAACTCCCACAGTGGAGATTAGCGTCTTTGTTTTGAAATGAGCCTTCGCAGCCTCGACATGATTGGCATGTTTAGAGCTTTTGTGTGTTCCAGCCAATTCCCCCTCCTACGATTGTGCCTTTGTCTCCCCAACTCCCTGCTCTCTTCCAAGGGCAGAGCTCCAGCCTCGGGACCCGGGAGCAGCAAAGCTCTGCCCACCTTGGCTGAGCACGGGCAGCCGAGCACTTGCTGCTCCGGCCCTGGCCCCTGCCTGTTGGGTCTCTCCTCACACCGACCTGGAGAACTGCTGGAGATGGGCACTCGGAGCACTGGAGTGTGCAGAGGGTGCTGAGCCCTCCCAGGGTCGGGTCTCCTGGAGGGGACTGTGTCTGTGCCCTCACTCGGGCTGCCTGGCCAGAGGGCTGGGGCACAAGGAGGAGGCAGCTGTGGCCAAAGGAGAGGGTGCCTTTGAGGAGAGACCAGGCTCCTCCAAAGCTCTGTGCCTCTCAGGAGGCTCAAGACTTGTGCTGCCCCACCTCAGAATGGGTTGCTTTTTCAGGCCTCTTCACTCTAAGGTCTTTTAAATGTGATTTGATCCAAGATTAGGATGGGAAAGACATCCTTCTCGCCCATGCTTCCCAGTTTTTCCTGTCTTGCTGCCCACATACAGTGCATGCAGGTACCAGCGTACCAGGAGACTTTCCTAGTCCTTGTGTAGGTCTCTAATCTGGATCATCAGCTGTAGATGGATTATTGGCATCAGCCTCCTCAGTGAGAGGCCGCAGTGAACTTGCCCTGCTCTCCCCTGCCATAAAACTTGCCATGGGTGTGCCTGGGAGCTGTTCTGGTGTAAAGGAAAGGACATGGTGCTTGTGGACTTTGCCAGGTGCCAGCTTAGACAACACTGCACAAAGCTGCACACCCCTGCTTGAGAGGGCCCTTCTGGGTCCACGTGAGGCTGCAGAGGTGCAAGAAGGACCCTATTGAGATGTTGGTTGTCTCCTCACAGGCTGTAATCAGAGTAATTGGTTAATGGGCAGAAGTCCAGCCAAGCCTCTGTGACATCTAATTGTATTAGAGAACCACAGAAACAGGAGAAAGCTGCTGTTAACTCCCTGCATCCTGATCTGCTAAGCCCTCCTGCCCCTTGCTGAACAATACAGTGCTGTTTGTGGCTGTTTCTACTGACTTTAAAGGGTTTGCTGATGCTCTCAGGGTTTCTCATCTGACATCTGTCTGCACAACAGGGGTGTGCGCTTCAGAGCTCAACTTTCTGGAGAGCTGGAGGTGTTTTAAGATGGACCATTGCTGCTGTGCCTCATCAGCCTGCACTTGTGGAGTTAAATAAGCAGCCATTATCCCACCCTTGGATGCGAATCTACTCCCAGTCCCCCATGTAATTGGCATCCTCTGCCAGGGAGGCACAGCAACCTTGGCTGCCCAGACCTCAGCAGGCTGGGGCTGGCTCTCATCTGAAGAGATGTAAGTGAAGCTCTGGCTGCCAAGAGCTCTTCTCCTTCAGTTGTCGCAACAGACAAACGCAAGGTTAAAAATTAATTTGCTAATGGACTCTCATTTGTTCAGGCAGCTGTCGTGTGCCAAGGCAGCACTTCACCTTGTGGTGACCACGCAGCTGGTGCTGTGGCCATGTGTGGCCTGAGCCCACGAAGGCAGCTCGGCCGTCCTGACTGGTTGGATGGGTGTCTCTGCCAGGATGTGGAATGGGAGATGCCCCATGCACATTGGGCTCCAGAAGGCAGAGCTGAGCTGATCCTGCTCCATCCCAGCACCCCCTTTGCAAGGGGACAAGTGCCCAGGCTCTGAACTGGTGATACAAAGTTGGTTTGGAGAATGTGGTGCTGGGTAAGAGGTGACATGGCTTAGGACACAGTTCAGTGTAACATGGCTTAGCTTAGATCTGTTCAAAAGACAGCTAAACATGCAGGCTTTATGCTGAAATGGGTATTATCTGTGTCTCCCCAGGCCTCCTGCTGGCTCCGTTACCTGTTGTAGAGCTGGTACAATTTTGTTGTGAGCTGATTTGAGGACCAGCTTGTGCCTCTTCTGCTGGGTAATAACCAACCTGTTAGCTGGTAGGCTGTGCCTCCAGCCTCCCCATAGCAAACTTCCTGGTTTTGTGCTGTGGTTTCCAAGCAAACCCTTGAGCCCGTGGGGCTCCTGTCCCTCCCCCTCACCAGCTTCTTGCTGGGCTTGGTGCTGCTGGTGGGCTGGGCAGCTCCCAGCAGAGGCCTGCACTGCCAGGGGCTGGGTGGGGAGCTCGAAATAAAGGGAGTAAGTGGTGAGACAGGAACCCTGTGATTGCCTGGAGTGCTTCTTCCTGGGTTTTTAGGTACCGCAGTGCTGTTGGGTCAGCTGGAGCCAGTCTGAGGTGGGCTATTTAGGGCTTTGCCCAAAGACTTAAAAATGGTCATTCCCATTTGCATGCAAACCCCTGCCCTTCTCTTGGGAACTTTCCTCGTGGTTAGCAGCACCCCTGTGATGAAAGGCTTTGTCTTCCCTCTCCAGAGTTAAGTACAGCCTTGCTCTGTTTTTAGCCGGCCTTGAAGCCTGGGGTCTGCTCCCTCCCACGGGGAAGCTCCCAGCTGCCTTGCTCTCTGCATGGTGCCTCTGTTCATCGGGGGGCTGCTGCACAGTTGCTATTCCTGCCTACACCTAATCCTGCCTGGTCAGGGAGGCAGGACACCTGCATGCTGTCCTACGTGGAGCTGCCTTTGGAAAGAGCTCGCAGTCATTGTGGCTGCTGCTCTGATGTTGGGTACCACTGGGAAATAGCAGTGATGTGCACCAGCGTCCCAGGAGGTGCATGGACAAGGAGAGAAAAGGACCTGCAGGGTAGGGCATGAAGCAGGGAAGGTTCAGCAGGGAGCCCAGGCTCCCAAGAAACAAAGCAGGAGAAACAAAGCGGCAATTAGAGCTTCAGTTTCCTCTTCTTTGTTAATCCTTGATATGATCTTTCTTAGGAAATGTTGTACCTGCAGAGGAGAGGAACCAGTGACTGGGTGTGAAAGCTGAGCCTTGCTTCCTACAGAGCAGGACTCCTTCCCCTAGAGTCCCAAGTCCAGCTGGATTTCTCTCCTGGGAGAGTGTGAGGGGGGTTGTGCTGCTGGCAGTGACTGTGGTCTGGCACACTCCCTGGCTCTGAGATGAATGCCTGGTGCTCATAGCAGAGGAGGGGATGTTTCTCCCTTGATACTGAGCTGGAGCACAGCCAGGGGCAAGGATTGGTAAGCGTGGAGGGAACCAGTCCTGCCAGGTCTGCTGCCCTCAGTACATCACACCTGGCTGTGGTTTCCCCTCCAGTTGCCTCTTGTGACTGTGATCTGTTTGGGGAGTGGGTCACAAGGAGCATGCTGGCCTTGAGCGTGTCCTTTGCTGCCTCGTGTACCACAGTGGAACCCTGGTGCAGCCCAAGGCTCCTGGTGGGAGGAGAATGTCAGCCCCGGGGCCAGGAAACCACATCAGGCTGTCCATTCGGTCTGAATGGATTCCGTGTGAGCTGGGGTTAACCCTGGGCTTTGAAATGTGAGTTCCTGAGGTTTTCACATGCCTGGTGCTCTGTTTGACATTCTGCAGGCAACCATTTTCTCTGGGTTGATGTAAATGGTTGGAAGGAGCCATCCATCTTCCCCAGGCGATGAGCACCATGAGCTGACAGCTCGGGGATGTTGCAGCGTCTCTCCTCTCTGATGGCCCTGTGTGGTGCATGACAATGCAGCCTCCCTACTCCTGCTTGTGCCCTGAGGTCTGGGGTCACCTCCTGACAGCAGGAGTTGGTTTTTTGCCATCCCTTTTCTCTCTCTGTGCTCCAGTGCAATGCACAGCAGTCACTTGCCTGTGCTGGTGGTGAGGAGACCAGAGCCTGTCCCCGGGAAGTCTCAGTCCTGGCAGTGTCTCCTTCATCCAGCTATGGGGCTCTTCTGGGGAGCATCCAACAGCCCTGGGCTCTGGCATTGGCTCCCCATTGTGTGTCTGCAGAGAGTTTTTTGATACTTGAACAGTCGGTGTCCAGAGTGGTGTGGTGGGTTGGCCATGGTGCACAGGACAGCAGAGAGAAGGTGACTCGAGCAGGACAGGGGACTTGGCAGTCCCCAAAGGTGGGATCAGCACAGAGAAGTGGCCTCTGTCGTACTCACAGCCAAGAAGTTTAAGGTGTAATAATGATCAGTTGCAACACTGAGAAATGAGTGCAGGGGCGATGAATTAGCGGGTTGTGAAAGGATGGCCTGTTCAAACAGGGCAGTTCCAGTAAGATTCAGGGCAGATTATTCCATCCCATCCGGAGCATTATCTGCAGCACTGTTTGCACAGGGCTGTTTACCCACCAGTGGCACAGGCTACAGAGAGGCATGTCTCCTGTTTGCCATCCTGTATATCCGTGGTGGGGGTCAGACTTTATGCAGCCTGCCTGTAGAATGCTCCTGTGACCAATCCTGTCGTATGTGTGTGTTTACTGATGGCCATGCTGGATCCCTGTGTTCCCCATCAGCCTTGCCCTTGTCAGAGAGGAGACCTTACAAGGAATGGACACTCTCTGAACCTGCTGACCTGTTGTAGGACACATTTTTTCCCCCTTCTAAACAAAATGCAGGTAATTTTCTGGCAGCCTGGTCTGGGGGAAGCAGCCTGTTTCAGCACAGTGTAAGACCTTTGGCAGCAGAGCTGCCCCCGTGGTGGTTTCCCCCAAGGATTTGGCTACGGATGGGGGTGAAGGGCTGTCCATGGCAGGAGGAGGTGCCTGGGTGAGCACCCCCGTGCTAAAGCCCTGCCAAGAGCCCTCCCCAGCAAAGTGCCTGTGGGCTCATGAGCCCTGAGTTTCACAAGATGGCCCGTGGTGGGACGTGCAGGGGGGGGTGGAGCTGTTAAACCCGTTTCACCGCTGCAGGCTGGACAGGATTTCCCCACCGCTGCCCTCAGCCAGGTTATGGCAATGGATGGGTGAAGAGCAGCCTGCGTGGCTGCCAGGAGGGATTGTTCCTTGGTGGCAGGGAGCAGGTGGCAGTCTGGGCTGCAGGGACCTGTCACATGCTGGCAGTGGGTGTTTCTACCTCTCTGATTTGTAGCACCCTGATGGTCTTTGGTTCTTTTTATTTACATTTTTTCTTATTTCCCCAGCTCTGAAAAGCTGCTTTGGCTGATGGGAGAGGGCACCAAGTGGCCCTGTGACAGTGGGAGCTGTAAGCATGGCATCCAGGGAGTGGGCAGCATTGCCTGCTGTGCCTGCCGTGCGTGGTCCGGGTCACCCGTGTCAGGTGCTCAGCTCACCCCGTGCACCTGCGCCTTCTGCACGTGGGCTGAGTGCCCTCCAGACAGGGGCAACTCAGGGCTCTGCCTCTACTGGTGCTCTGGAGAGGAGCTGGGAGCCTGTTTGTGCCTTCCCACCATCCTGAGCTGGCAGAATGGGGAAGTTTCAGGTATGGGTCCTGTGAGAGCTCTGCTGCTTTGCTTCCAGACCCATAGGAATAATTTCGTCTGGCCTGGAAGGATCCTACTTAATCTAAACTTAAAAGGAGCTTTTTGTATGGAAATCAGGTGCTTGTGTGTCAGCATGCAAAATTACGCTTAAAATGGAGAGGCTGAAATTGCTCTCCGGGTGCTCACTTCTCATCAGAGCTGCACAGAGACCTGCTGCTCATCTCTCCACAGGAGCAGGATGTTTTTGCAGGCACAGTCACTTGCAGGAGTGGCAGAGGGGCCAGTGCCACCTCCTGGCCCTCTTGGTTCCCAGACAGGCCAGGAGATGCTCGCTGGGGCCCTGCCTCTGAGCAAGAGTTTGCAGGGGGTGGCAGTGCCAGCCCTGGCTCTGTTGCCTTGCTTTGTGCCAGTGCTGGGACTCTGCTTGTCTTCTCCATCAGAGCAGTGTGTTCCTGCCCCCAGCACCCACCCTGTCCTGCACTCTGGAGCTGGGTTCATGGGACAGGATGGCTGGTGGTGTCCCCAGAAGCTGCGCACTGCCGGGGTGTGAAGCTGAACCTCCGTGTCCTGATGCCATCGCATGCTGTATGAGCACTGCAGGGGCAGCACCATCTCTCTGTCCCCCAAAAACCCCCTTCTCCCAGCTCTCCCCAGCCGTTCCCAAGGGCTGCAGTCACGTCCTCGAAGGACGGCCTCCTTTGGCTCTTCCGCAGAGGAGAGCTGAACTTTTTCTGGGAAAACCATTCCACCCAGTGGCTGACAAGCAGGTATTTTCCCCGTCTCCCCCTTGTGTCGGGACTGCTGGCAGTGAAGCTCTTGTGAGCACCCTTCGGGCAGGGAGCCATTCCCAGTGCTGGCAGTGGGATCCCCCCACCGGAGCCACCTTCTCTGGGGCCGGGCACGGCGACCTTCCCTGAAGGGCATCCTCTCTGCGCTGCATCCAGCTGACAGCCCAGAGCCCTGGCCCGGCATCTCAGCTGCCCCGCTTGCTCTTTCACCCGCTGAGTGCTGCCGGCTCTTCTGCTGACGCCGCGGTGTTGCAAGAGCTGAAGCTGCGGGTTAAAGTCCGGGTAAACAGGTTGCAAAGCCCCCGCAGCCCTGGCGAGGGAGGGGGTGGGACGGAGCTGCTGCTCGTGGGCAGTGGGGTGACTTATTTGCATGGAACAAGGTTCCTGCTGCGATAAAGCTGTGTGGGGAGAGGAGACGGCAGCGGAGCAGGACCTCTGATGGCTCTTGCCTCCGAGGAGGGGAGGGGCTGCAGGGTGAGTGGTTTGTGCCACCCTGTCTCTCTGCAGGCAGGTAGAAATGGGTTAAAATTGCCACAAGTCATGGCGTGTGTCCCAGGTCCCTGCTTTGTGCACCGGCCCATGGGGTTTGAGGCCAGGGCAGCAGTGTGGGGCTGGGAGGGGACCCGGCTGGGTGGATGCCCTGTTCCTCCATCCTTGGCTAGGGCAACCCCAGCGTCCCAGAGGCTGCCAGTTCCCATGAACAGCATGCTGTCACTTTGCTGGGGCACTTCACAAGCTTCTCGGAATGTGGCCTTGCCTGTGGGATTCTGGGCAGAACCTCCCTTCCTCCCCTGCGCAGACAAGTGTCCTTGATCCCAGTGGCAGCTGAGGCTGTGGGCAGGTTGCAGGAGGTGCAGCGTCCCCCCTGTGCCATTTGGTGTGGCTGCCACGAGCCGAGGTCCTGGTTACCCCCGGGCTGGTGCTTGTCCTGGGTGCTTCCTTACTGTCTGGCTCCTGGAGGTGCTGGGACAGCAGCTGGAGCTGGGAGACTGTCATGGATTGTTGTTGTCCAGCAGGGGACCAGGAGGGAGCAAATATTTATGGTGCTTAGAATGTCCAACACTTCAGTTCTGCAGTGTGGGAGGGAGGGCAGTGGCCTTGGCAGCAGCTGGGGTGTTCATGTGGCTGTGGCAGCAGTGGTGTGGAGAGTTGCCAGCCAGTGCTCAGCTTTTTGGGGACTGTTGCACTCAGCTGGAGGACGCTGCTCCTCACCTGGCTGCTTCCTGGGGACCCACCAGCTGTTCCTCAGAACAGCTTGTCTTTGCAGGAGAAATTACAATGCTCTGCCAGCCCCTGTGCCGTGGGGCCAGTAGTGTCTGCCACCTCTGGTGGATGCACCAAGGATGGGAGAGTGCTGAGAGGGCAGCACAGTGGGGACCCTGGGGGTGGTGGGTGTCTTGTGGTGCCCCAGGGGAGTGGGTGACTGGCTGGCTTCTGCGGCGTGAGCTGGCCTGGCAGTGGCTTCTGTGGCTTCCTCCCACACCCCCAAAGCACAGTGTGCTGGGGAGGAGTCGTGGCTGGCAGTGGTCACCCATTGCTGCCTCCCGGGAGCTGCCTGCCTGGGCTGGGCAGCTCCAACCCCCTCGGGAACACAGTGGGAAACAAGGGGCCTTTGTTTGCTCTGGAGGAGCCGGGCTGGCCTCACGCTCCATCCCCAGTGCCCCACGGGGTCGGGATGCTGCCAGGATGGGCTGATGGGTCCTGCCCTGGGCACTCAGTGCCACAGTGTCCCCATCCCCACCGTGCCTGTGGGAGGAGTGGGATGCTCTTTGAGCAGGAGCCAAGCTTTCCATCACCCCATCTGTGCTGAGTGCTGGCCTTGCTTCTTGTCCTGGGGAGGACAGTGCAGTTTGGTGCTTCTTGTGCCTGGGGGGGAAAACCAGAGTAAGGCTGTTTGAAGGTGGGTGCTGCCCAGCTGCTGGAAGGAATGCAGCGAGGCGGCTTTTCCTCCTTTCCAGAAGGACAGGCCTGAGAGAAGGCAGCAGTGCTCCAGGGGGTGCCACTTGCCAGTGGCACTGACATGGGGGAGCTTGAGGCAGCATCAGAGAGGTCAGGTGTCTCTGTCCTAAGTTTGGAGGCCACACAGAAGAAATACAGCTTTGAGAGAAACTCTGCTGGTGTGAGGAGCTGGGGCTGCCTGCTGCTGTCATGGGAAGCAGCCATGGGCCATGGTGTCCCTATCAGCATCCCCTCATGGGGGTGCTTTGTGGGGTGCTGATAAGCAGAGCTGTGCTGCACTTGGCTGCAGAGCAGGATAACCATGGCTGAATCCAGCTCCAGCCCTTCCCACGGAGGCACTGTGTTCCCCCTGGGGCACTGAGGTGTCCCCAGGTCTGTGGTGAGGCTGCAAGCCAGCAATGGCTGTGGTGGGAGCTGCAGTGCTGCTGAGTCACACCGAGGACATGGCCCGGCTGGAGAGGCTACTGGAGGCTGTATGGGAGACTGGGAGCTGGCAGCCCACCTGACCCCACACCATGCCCTCTCCTGATGGATGGGACGTGGTTCACCTTCCCTGGGCAAGGAACAGGGAGACCCTTGGGGGTGCTCTGGTGGGTGCTGACCCCAGTGGCAGCACCGTGTCCTGGTCTAGGCTGAGCAGGGTTTGCTCTGTGATCCCTGAGGGAGCTGACTTGGCCTTGCACTTCCTCCTTGCTCCGGCACAAAGGGTTCCCGCTGCTCGGCAGGACCTGGCCACGCTTTGATGTGAGGAAATGCACCGTGATCCGTGGTGGCCGGATGGGCTGAGCCCAGCTGTGTCCAGCTGCAAGGGCTCCACCCATGCCGAGCACAGCCCGTGGCTGAGGGCTGGCATCCCTCGCTGCCTGGCTGTAATCAGTGCCCAGCAGCCACCGCTGTGGGAGCCCAGGGCAGCTGGACAGGCTTGATGATAATTGTGCTTCCTGCTGGCATGGCTGGGTCTGCAGATGGGCTCCTGCTGCTGTGGGGGGTGGTGCTGGGCCTGCCACAGCATCTCTGGGTTTATAAATCCCAGTGCTTGCAGCTCACCTGGGAATCTGGGGTTCTGGAGAGGGAGAGGTGCCAGTGAGGGGGAAATACATCAAATAGGCAGCCCTGGGTGTGGTGTTTTGCCCGGTCTTCCCACCCCTTCGGCCAGTCTCCTCAACAGCTCTTGCTGCGGGTGGGCGGTGATGCCCGTGCAGGGCACCAGGTTGGCACAGGGCCCTGCTGCTGTGCGGAGTCCGAAGGGGTTTGGTGAGGACAGGCACACGGTGTCCCAGCCCAGAGTGGCTGCTGGAGGCCCTGGGCTCAGCCACTGTGGAGTCAGCAGCAGGCACACAGCACTGAGCCCCAGTGCCCCCTCCTGTCCCACACAGGTGGCCTGGCCGGGGGGATTGAGATCTGCATCACGTTCCCCACCGAGTATGTGAAGACGCAGCTGCAGCTGGACGAGAAGGCAAACCCTCCCCGCTACAAGGGCATCGGTGAGCACACCCCCAGTGCCTGGCCCCAGCCCTGGCCTTGGGGGCTCCCAGGGAGCCTGGCTGGAGCCGGGGGGATGTGGTGGGTGGTCGTCGGCGTGGTGAGTGACAGTGGCACTGCTGTGCTCTGCCACAGGGGACTGTGTGAAGCAGACTGTCCGTGACCATGGCGTCCGGGGGCTGTACCGGGGGCTCAGCTCGCTCTTGTATGGCTCCATCCCTAAGGCTGCTGTCAGGTAGGTGTGTCCCCATGGCATGTGCTGAGTGGGGGGTGGAACCCCCAACAGCAGCAAATGAGGAGTGGTTTTGCCCTTGGTGTCTCCACTGGCACTTCACCAGGCCAGGTGCTTTCCCAGGCGGGACGGTCCTCTTGCAGGGTATGCAGCTGCTCCTGCAGACAGACCCAGAGCAGGGGGTGCAGCCCCCGGTCTGGGTGCCCAGGGGTTGGCAGAGTGGCTCCTTTGCAGGTTCGGGATGTTCGAGTTCCTCAGCAACCAGATGAGAGACGAGCAGGGGCGGCTGGACAGTACTCGGGGCCTCATCTGCGGGCTGGGGGCTGGCGTGGCTGAGGCCGTGGTGGTGGTCTGCCCCATGGAGACCGTGAAGGTGGGTGGGAGGCAGCTGCCAGTGTCCCCTGCCTTGGCACCCCTCACTGGGCTGGGCTGGAGGGTGCAAGAGTCAATGTTGCCTGACTTTTGGGGACCTGAAGGGCTGCATGGGTGTGCTCAGGCTGGTTTTGTAGGGGAGGGTCTGATGCTGGAAAGCCCTTCGGAGGTCAAGTCAGGTGGCCATGGCCTCTTCCCCACTCTGGGGAGGAGCCCCACACTCAGGCATCATCTTGTCACCCATTTTTGGACTGTAGACCCCACATGGCAGCTTGCAGCAACAGTGTCCCAGGTTTTCTTCTGCAAAATGCACTGCTGCCATGGATACAGGCTTCCCCCATGGCCTCTCCCTGTGTTGCCTGACCACATGGGTTGTTTCTGGTCTTGGGACTGTCCCTGGCACAAGGCAAGAGGTGGCTGACAGCCCTTTGAGGCCATCACACCTGCCCTTACCTCAGCCAGGACGAGCACATCATCTCCTCGTAGGTGAAGTTTATCCATGACCAGACCTCTCCCAACCCCAAATACCGTGGTTTCTTCCATGGCGTCCGGGAGATCGTTCGGGAACAGGGTGAGTCCCAGGGAAGTGGCACCCTGACCCCCTGGGTGCTGCCATGCTGTGGGCATGGGGTGGGGGGTGGCAGATGGGCACAGGCTGGGATGGGTGGCCTGGTGAGGTTTTTCTCTGCCGGTTGAGGGTGGTCTCCTCTCCAACACCCTCTTCTTACAGGACTGAGGGGGACCTACCAGGGCTTAACTGCGACCATCCTCAAGCAGGGATCAAACCAAGCCATCCGCTTCTTTGTCATGACCTCCCTCAAGAACTGGTACAAAGGTATGGTGCCATTGACCCCCCAGGCCACCCCGGCTGTGCTACTGACTCCCCCAGCCCACCCTTGGGAGCTAGGATGGGCTTTCCATCAGCACATCTCCTGCTTCTCATGGCTCAGCCACTGAGGATGGAGGAAGATGAAAACCAGGTTGGGGTGGCCCCAACTTATGGGGCTCTAGGGTCCTGTACTGGAGCATCACTTTCTCACACATTCTGAGCCCCTCAGTGCTGCATGGGCTCTGTGGGGCTAGTGCTGTTGGACAGTCCCCTCCAAATGCTCCAGTGCTGAGCCCCCCAGCTCAGCACTGCACCGTTACCACAAGCAGCCAGATTTGAGATCGTCCCTGTGGGCTCCCTTGGAAATGCATGCTTCATCCCACCACCACTCTACCCTCAACCTCTCTTCCTTCCCAACAGGGGACAATCCCAACAAGGTCATGAACCCCATCGTCACAGGGGTGTTTGGAGCCCTTGCTGGAGCTGCGAGTGTCTTTGGCAACACTCCCTTGGACGTGGTGAAGACCAGGATGCAGGTACAGGGCCAGGGCACAGTGCAGGACTGTTCTGCCTGCAGCAGGCTGGGGCCACCTGCTGTTTCATGCGGTCCCTGAGGCAGGTGCATTATGGTGGTGAGATTTGGTTTGGGAGATGCCTGGGCTTGGTGCTGGGAAGTGTTTGCACAGAGGTGAGGATGTCCCTGCCGGATTTGATTTGCAGCTGCAAAGAGGAATTGGTTCCCGCTATCTGCCTCCCCCACAAAATCCCCCAGCTGCACCCCAGGCTCTGGCATCTGATCCTGCTTTTCCCTTCCCACAGGGGCTGGAAGCACACAAGTACAAGAACACCTGGGACTGTGCCTACCAGATCATGAAACATGAAGGGCCCCTGGCGTAAGCTCTGCGGTGGGGGCGGCTGGGGGGGGAGGACGGGCAGGGAGGGGGCTGCAAGGGCACCAGCCCCACGGGCCCCCCTTTATCCCTGACAGGTTTTACAAGGGCACAGTGCCTCGCTTGGGCCGTGTCTGTCTTGACGTGGCCATCGTCTTCATCATCTACGACGAGGTCGTCAAATTCCTCAACAAGGTGTGGAAAACGGACTGAGGGGTCGGGCCAGGCGGCCCCGCCTTCTGGGCCCCGCGGGGCTGCAGCCGGAGAGCAAAGACCAAGCCCACACCTGCCTGCGGTGCTGCCGGGGCTGGGTCTGCCCTGCACGCCCTCCCCCCAAACCTGGCTACCTTTATCTTTAGGAACAGGCTCTGGAGCAGGTTAAATTAGTAGTTGTGTGCTAAAAGGTGCAGGGAGGGAGCAGCATCCCGTTATCCACACCCTAAGCATCCCTGTTATGCCCACCCCAATCCCCTGGTGACACTTCCCCCTGGTCCCTCATCAGGCATGAGTGCCAGTCCTCCAGGGTGAGGTGTCCCCTAGGACAGTGGCCTCAGGGCTCCTGACAGCCAGGAGCTGCTGTCTGCCTGGGGAACAGCTCTTTTGGGGGTGCTGAGAGCCCCCCAGAGCCATGGTGCAGTGCCAAGCTGTACACAGGGCATCACAAGCTGACGATGGGCCTGGTACTGCCGCCTGGGAGCCATGCCCTGGGTCACAGCAGCTCCGAGGGGAGCCCCACAGCCCCGCACTCCCCGGGACAGGAGGGCAGTGACCCGCTGGTCTGGCCCCAGGCTTCCCCCTCCCTCCCTGCCAGCACCGAGACCGCCGACGTGCAGGAGCATCCCATCCCTGGGGTCCCACTCAGCCCTGGCTGCTGAGCAAGGGCTGCCCAAAATTGCACACACAGCCAGGCCTTTAGTTCTGCTCACCACGGGCCAGGGTTGGGGTGAGTGGGGTGCCCCCATCACTTGCCGTTTACAGTCGAGACACGTGTGCGAGCCGGGGCGAGGAGAGGCAGCCCCGCGCCGCAGACTTGGCCCCTCGGCCGGGGGTGCAAACCCCTTTCTTCTGCCACATTCCCCCCCCCATCCGCCCTCCCGCCGCCTCTCCGCGGCCCCGTAGGTAACCCTGTAGCTTTTGGAGCTTCACGCTGACCCACTAACACCCGTGGCCGTGGGGCCGGAGCCCTGCCCTGCCCCACACGATTTGTGCCAAACTTCTCCTGAGGGAGCTGGGGACGCAGGAGCCGAGGCTCCACCCGTCCCTCCTCCCTCTTGTCGCCAGCGATGAGCTCAGCCTTAACACAGGAGGGTGAAGGAAGAAAGCCCGGGCTCGCTTTACCTGCGGCTTTCGGCTCTGAAGCCAGTGAGGGTTGCATTGTTGTTTTTTTTATTATTATTCTGTTTTACATTCGCAATTTGAATAAAATCAGGCTGGCTTTAGCAGCTGCTTTGGTGTCTGGGCGGTGCTAAGGGAGCAGCGAGCAGCCCCTGCCCTGCGGGTGGGGGACGGGGCTCCCCATCGCGCCAGGATGGTGTTCCCGGTGGAGCATCACCTCCAACCCAGCAGTGCCCGCTCACAGGTGCTCCCAGGCAGCTCCAGGGTTGTGTTGCCCCATGCACAGTTAGTAACCCTGGTTATTTGCCCTGCCATGGAGCGCAGCGCTGGGCCGGCGAGGGGCGGTGGAGCAGAAGGGATCGGGCTTTGTCCCCCGGCCCAGCCCCGGGGGCGGTGCGGGGCGGCACGGACGGAGCTCCCAACGCAGCCACCGGCGCAGCCCTCGCTCCCCACCCCTCGGGGCTTGCAGGGTCGCGGTGCCATGCAGGGCCTGCTGCTCTGGGGGAGCTGGCTGCTGGCCACCGGCTGCCTGGTGGGTGCCACGGGCAGCTGCCGGCACCGGTGCTGCCCAGGCAGGAACAACGTGTGCTGGGCCCCCGGCACCCGTCGGTCTCACTGCTACTGTGACTCGTACTGCCAGAGGACGGGCGACTGCTGCCAGGACTACCACGCCACGTGCCGCCGTGCCGGTGAGTGGCACACGGGATGGTGTGGCCAGACCCGGGGGTGCCGTGCTGGGTGGTGGGTGTTTGCTGTTACCTGTTAGCCCCTACTTTGGGAACGGGATGCGTCTGGGAATACCGTCTGTGCTGGATTTGTAGCAGTATCCCAGTTTCCCCTTTTTTTCCCCACGGAATGTCTGGCTGGTCCCAGTTCAGTGAGGGAGCCCGCAGCCCGTCTGCAGCTGACGGTAGCGCTGTCATTGCAAGCCTCAGAGTGCTCAGTGTGGGACCCAGCACGACAAACCTCGGCGACACCCCTGCCACTGTCTGGGCAGTGCCTTGCACAGGGACATGGGAACCGGGGACTGCGCTAGGGGTGCCAAGCGGGGATCGTGGACTTGTGTGCGGAGCCAGCCAGCCCTGGGGACCCAAACCTGGGCAGGCGGGCGCCGGCTGTGGTCCCCTGGACAATTGCAGCAGTCAGCCCTTCCTAATCTCCGGGGAGATTAGTGGGGTCCCAGATCAGCGCGATGCAGCACAGGGATAAAGTCCTGCGGAAGCGGCGCACAATGTCCCCGTGCTGGCGGGATCAGGGGAGAGGAGTTGCTAGGATCACCCTAGCCCTTGTCCATCCTCCCCTCTCCCCCTCCCCTGGCGCTGCATCTCCCCCGCTCTCCTCTTTACACTGTTCATGGCACTGAAGCTGTCTCTCTTTTCCCTCTCCTCCACCCCCCCTGCGCCCCTGGCAGCCGTGGGCTGCGCGGTGGGGCCCTGGGGGCCGTGGAGTGGGTGCAGCTCCCCGTGCGGGGTGGGCAGCAGGGCCCGCAGCCGCCAGGTCACCGTCCCGCCCCGGCACGGAGGGGAACCCTGTCCTGACCTCAAGCAGCGCCGCGGCTGCCTCGGGGAGCACTCGACCTGTGGGACTGCCAAAGGTAGTCGCCTGATGCCCTTGCCCATGGCCAACACATTGTGCTGCTGTCCCTGCTGCCTGTTCTGGGGTGTCTTTAACCATGCATGTGCTCCCCATGTCTGCTCTTCCACCAGAGGTGGCCAAGATACTCCCCAAGTCCTTCAGCTGGGACTTCAGAGATCTCTGGCCAAGAGCTGGGCTGCCGCTGCTGGAGGAGCCCTCTGGGTATGTGTGAGGTTGGGACCTCTCTGTAACCCCCCTCCCTAAAGTTGGGACCCCTCTGCATTCCCCTGCAGCCATGGCCCCTTGGTAACCCTCAGATCCAGGACCTTTTTGGACCCCCTAGCCCTTACTCTTTTCCCTACCCCAAACTTTGGCCCCATTTCACCCCCATACAAACCTATGGGCCCGTTGCATCCCTCTAGAACCATTACCTTCCCACTGCCCCCAAACCATGATCCCTCTGCACCCCATAAAGCTCAAGTCCCTTTGTCCCCCTGCAGACTCATAGCTCCATTGCACCCCCATACAAAGCCATGGTCCCTTTGCAACCCTCACCCCCAAAGAGCCATTATCCTGCTGCCCCAAACCATGACCCCTTTGCACCCCTTAAATTCATATCTCTACAACTCCCCCAGAGCCAATACCCTTCTTACCTCCCCAACCATGGCCCCTTTACCCTCCTCAAACCCATATCCCCTTTACACCCCTGATCCATCAAAAAACCCACAACCTCTGCCCTACCTTCCAACCACAATTTTTCCTACTTTTCCTACCATTTCCCCTCTTTTTCCCACCATTTCCCCAGCTCCCCCCTCCCCAGCTACTGCGGCTATTTCCGCTTGACGCAGGTGGGACCCCTGTGCCGTGGGCAGGCCTGGAGCCGCCGGCTGCACCGGGACAGGCAGGTGTGTGTGGAATGCTGGGGGAACGTGTCCCACCACCGTCCCCATTGCACTGGACACGGCCTGCAAGGAGCCAGGTGGGTGATAATTTTGAGGGACGCACCTAAGTGGAGGAATATCTTTCCATATCCCTAGAGCATCTCCATTTTACATTCTTAATATTGTATATTTATATATGAAACTATTATTACAATATGCCATAGTACACCATAATAAGATAATAATGTGGACTATAAATGGATAATGTATAATATATAAAAATAAATATATTTAAATAGAATATTTCGGTTGGAAGGAATGTACAATGATCATCTAGTACAACTACCAATATGTATTCTTATATATATATAATAGAAAACTATATATAATTTTAAAAATTATATATAATTATTCAACAATTTTCCCTTCCAGGACATTTTGGGTGGCTGCCTCCGTGGTGGGGTGCCAGGGCTCATGGGTGCAGGAGAGGTTGCAGGAAGGTTGTATCTGCTCCCCACCTGCTCTCATCTTTGTGTAGGATCTCCCTGGGAAGGTGAGCTGAGCCTCTCTGGCACTGGTCCATGCTGAGGAGGTGGATAATGAATTAAAAATGTGGTGCCTTTTATAATTTCACCCTTCTGCAGGTTTGCTGCTTACCCTTGGAGCCAGCTTCCTGTGTATGCCATTAAATATTTTGTTGAAGGGGAAGAAAATCCTTCTTGTAAAGATTAAAAATAAGGGAATTGCTGAAGTGTGGTGATTGATGGTGAAAGAACACACCAAAGGTAAATCGGGGTGAGAAGATGATGTGGCAGTGACATGGTGCAGTGATGTCACACTCAGCCATGACATCATGCCATGCAATGACCTGCTACTACTGAGCAACATGAGGATGGAGGCAACATCCCTCTTGTGTGTCTGAGATCACTCACTGGAGTGAGTGTTGGGTGAGCTGTGCAGGGTGACTCAGCTGTGTGCTGTGGTTTGCAGACAGGAATGAAAGAGACACCCAACATCTGCTCATGGGCAATGGAGCTGGGGGGTGGCAGGTTCCAGCTGTGGGGCTTCGCAGCCCCCACTGGAGGCAGCTAGGCTGGGTTAGTGGTGTTAGTGCCCTCCCCCACTCCTCACTCAGCATGACAAGACCTCACTCGTGGGGTCCCTGGTGCAGCCACAATCTGGGGTGGGAGGATGTGCCATGACAGGGGTGGCTCTTGCCAGGCTGGCTGAGGGTGTGCAGGCAGGAGGGAGCCCAAGGGGGCACAGCCCCGGGTATGGTGAGAAGGAGAGTCCTAACCCAGTCCCAGGAGGAGCAGGCTGTGGGGACTGTAGCCCTGGGCAGTTGGAGTACCTGTGGAGGACTGCCAGCTGCCCAGCTCCCTGTGGAATTCAATGATTCCCAAGAGGAGGTGTGGGGGTTCATGGAGCACTGCTGCCGAGGGCTGGGGTTTCAGCCAGGCATTGGGTTGTCACCTGCCCACCTGCCTATGGCCATGAGCCAGGGTGGCCCCATGAGGCTGGGGAATCAGGGAGGTGAGGCTTAGTGTTTGAGGCTCCCCCACTGCATCCAGTGGCTGTTGCCTGTTTGCTGTCCCAAGACGTTTGGCTCCTGCTGCCTGTCGAAACCCCCTCTCACTCCACCCTCCTGGGCAGGAAAATTAAAAGGCTTCCATACTGGGAATGTTCTTGGCCTCTTTATTTGGGATGAAATCCCAGGTTGGCCATGGACCAAAACGCTGGTTTAAAAAACTGGTGGTGGGAGTTGAGGAGCACAAGGGGATGTGAGGGCTCTGGGGTGTGGGTCCCCTCCTGTCAGCCAGAGCTGAGGGCAGCGATGCCACAGCTATATTGCACTGGGGTCCTCAGGTGAAGAGTTAGAAAACATAGGGAACAAAGCATGTCCCACACCAAGTGGGATTCCCCTGAGTTACAACACTGAACCCACAGGCCAGGCAGGTGGCCAGAATGCATCCAGCAAATAGATGGATGTGACTGTGGGGTTTTGTGTCACCGCTGCGTGCCTGGAGAAGTCAGGCAGTCCCAGATGGTGGTCCCACCTCTCCTGGTGCATTGCCCTGGTTTGGCACAGGGGCCAGCCCGTGCTGCACCAGCAGTCCCTGCACCAGCTCCAGCTCCTGCTCCAACTCCTGGGTGCCACAGTGAAGCCCTGGCACAGCAGGGGCACTGTCCCCCAGCACCTGCAGCACCTGTACCACCAACTTGGCTCTCACCAGCAGGATGGCCAAAGCTGTGCGGAGTTTGGCACAGCCCAGTGCCTTCATCCCCCAGTGGGCAGCACACCCTGTGGAGAGAGAGAGTGAAGGAGCCATGAGCACGGTGGGGTCCCCTGGGGCAGAGCTGGCCCCCTGGCCCTGGGGGCTCCATGCTCACCGTACCTTGGCTCAGGCAGTGCCTGCAGTACTGCAGCTCCCACAGCACGCCAGGGCCTGTGGCTTCCAACCAGTGCAGAGCTGAGGCACGGAGGGGGCTGCAGGCTGGTACCTTCTCCAAGAGCTGCATCAGCACGGGGAGCAGCTGCTGTGCCAGGACGGCTGGCTCCGCAAAAACATTGGGTTCATCCTCCTTGTACAGGCTGGCAGCTCTGGGGGGGAAGCCAAGGCATGAGTGAGGCCAAGGGCTGGCCCCAGGGTACCCTGGGCTCCTCCATACCAGCCCACAGGTCCAGCAGCTCACTTGTTGGCCTCCAGCTCCTCCACAATGCTCCGGAGATCCAAGACGGGGAGGTGCTGCAACAATGAGTTGAAGGTCTCGGGGTGCTCCCCAAACTCTCTCAGAAGGAGCTGCAGGAGGCTCTGGAGCCCCATATTGTCCTGCACAAAGATGCAGCCTTCTCGGAGTGGCTCCCTGGGGTTCTGCCGCAGGAGACTGGCGAAACCTGAGGCCTCATGCCGGACCTCCCGCTCCTCGTCTTGCAGAAGGTCAATGGCTATGTTTATGAGCCTGGGGAAAGGGTAGAGAATGGGAAGGGAAGGATCCTGCACATCCCAAAGCATCCCAGCCTACCTGGAGGGGAGGGAAGGATGACACCTCACAGAGGAATGCTTCCCTAAGGGACTTTTCTCCTGGTCTGTGAAAGGCACAGCCACCACCCAAGGGCTTGCAGCTTGGGAGAGGAGACTGTGACAGGGATTGAGGGACCCAGCAATGTCACCTGCTGCTCATAAGGGACTGGCTGCTTCTGTTAAAATGCCACCCACACACTTTTTTTGTAGGGTGCCAGCGATCTCTGAATTTTGATTTTTTGAATGAGTGGGGTGCCAGTGATTTCTCAATGAGGGGGGGTTTTCTTCAGTGCCCTCAGGTTTCTTGCAGGGGACACCTTTTGCAGAGTCAATTAACCCTGGGGCAGGGGCTGCGGGGAGTGGTGGTGCTGGGAACATGCTGTGATCACGGGCAGCGCCACTTTTGCAAGTGCAGCCGTCCCTGGGGATGGGCTCAGGGACCTGGGGATAGGGCTCAGGGACCTACCGCAGAGCCACGGGGATGAGCGCGGGCGGGGCAGCACGCAGGGATCGCCGCACCACAGCGGCCCCCGCCGTCCCCAGGGAGCGGGCTGCTCCCAGCCGCAGCATCTCGGACGAAGCAGAGCGGCTGCACTCCTCCAGCGCCGCGCACCAGCGCTCCACCAGCGCGCCATCCTCGTCCTGGAACCTGCCAGAGGCCAGGGGAGGAGAGGGAATTCAGGCACACCTTCCTGTTCCAGCCGGGGAACCGAAGCCCAGCAGCTGCGCTGAGATCACAGAACCCAGGCACAACGCTGTGATTTATAGGAGAGAAGTCAAGGCTCTGCTTCCAGCAAGGACCGAGGAAGAAGTTGCTGGATGAGTCAGGCAGCTCCCCAGCAGCAGCAGGGACCTACCAGTGTGCGAGCAGCAGGCTGGCAGCACACAGTGCCTGGAAGAGGAGGTCGGGGCCAGGACACTCAGCCTCCACCATGTGCAGCAGCATCTCTAGGCATGCTGCCCAGGAGCCCTGGAGCTTATGGGAAGCTTCCTGAGACCATGATAAGGGATCTCTGTAAAGATGCAGCAAAGCTTCAAGGTACAGTCTCAGGAACTCTTTGTCCCTTCTCTCTCGCAGCACCGACCGCAAGATCTCCTAGTTAACAATGGGAAAGAAGGTACATGGTTAGTGGTCCCAGCACTGTGGGATGTCAGCGAGGCAAGTGCCCCACACCTACCCACCCTCAGGCTGGGGAGCACTGTGCTTCTCAGTGATGGGATCTCAGGGATCCCATCTGCATGGTGCACTGGGCACCCCCGGCTTTACTTGGTGACTTCTGAGCCTTGTCATACCAGCAATGTCAGCCCAAGAGCCTTCTCCAGCTCCTTGCATGTTCCTCCCTCCCCAGCGACCACCCAGCTCAGGATGGCAAGCTGGACATCAGGATTGGGCTGCTGGAGAAGCGAACAGACAGCGGCAATCTGCTCACTGTCCGCCAGCCGAGCTGCCTCACTGCACATGGAGTGGGCCATGGTTTGGTGGAGAACGGCCAAGCCAACCTGCAGAGAAAACAGGATTCCCAGACTGGTGCTCAGCCTCGAGCGAGGGGTCCCTGCTCCCTGCCCAGGCTCACTGCCAGTCCAGCCATGGCTGTGATTTTCCCGGCAGGCAGCAGTACCTGTGGCTCAGCACAGCCTGGCTTTCCCCCCGCCGGGAGGCTGCCCAGCTCGGCACTGATGGTGCCACAGATGTGCTGGGCAAAGCTGGGGCTGAAGGATGCGGGAAGGAGGGAGAGGACCTGGAGAAAGGTGGCGCGGACGAGCGGGCAGCATTGGGCAGGGGTGAGCAGCCAGCCCCGCGCCTCCAGCTGCAGAGCCACAGGGCGCAGCGCCTCGGCCGACAGCCTGCAGGGAAACAGACCTTTACCACAGGGCACAGCGCTGGGCTGGGCGCCCTTCTGTGGCCAAAAAGCTGTGTCTTGGCATGCAGTGACCACTGGGGCTGCAGGTAGGGGGACAGCCTGGCCCCACTCACCCCCCAGTGCCCGTGGCAGAGGCCAGCAGTGCCCGCATCTGCAGCAGGTGCCCATGGACAGCGTTGTGTGAGCGGATCCGTCCGGGTGCCGCAGGGAGCTGCTGGGCGAGCTGCAGGAGGAGCCCACGGCGCCGGGGTGGTGGAACAACAGGCACCAGTGCCTTGGCAGCCATCGCTCGCACGGCGTAGATGGGGCTCTCTGCCAGCCCCAGCAGTGGTTCCAGGAATGGAGCAGAGGGGCTGTGGAGCAAAAAGGCACCATGTGGTGATGCTCCAGTCAGAGCAAAATGCCTTCAGAGCCAGGGCCAACCTCAGCACCACAGGACCCTCTCCCACTGCAGAGGCAGAGCATTCCCACTGCCCCTGTACCTGCTGGGGTCATCAGTGCCAGGATGCAGCTGAGCCAGGAGGGTGAGGATGGCGTGGAGTGCGGGGTGCAGGTGGGGCCCCCCTGGCACGGGCTTTGTGGCCGCTCTGAGCTCATCCAGCAACACAGCACCCAGCTTTGGGTGCTGCCCGAGGAAGGCATGCAGGCTCACCCCCTCTGCCGGACAGCCCTCCCCGTGGCTCCGGGACTGCCCCAGCAGCCGGGACGTGAGGGCACCTGCAGGGACAGAGAATGCAGTGTCAGGTCCCATCCAGCCCTGCCCAACCCTCTGTGCTTCAGCCCAGCCAGGCTCCAAACCCCGGGGGCTGTGGGGATCTCTCCCATCCATACTCACTGAAGAGCTGGATGGCTGCATTCCTCATGGCCCAGCACGGCGAGCTCAGGCCCTGCAGTGCCAGGGCCATCATGGGCGTGGTGTGGCACAGCACCGCACCACCCAGCCCCGCGCCGCGGACCAGCGTCTGCAGCACGTGGAGGACACACACCTGGGGAGAGCACCGGGCTCAGCATCACTGGGCTGGGGGGGCTCTCGCTTCCACAGGAAGGGGAGATGGTGGGAAAAGGGGGCGGTCAGCTCGTGGGCTTCTGGGCTGGACAGCACAGCCAAGGCTGTGGGGTTCTGCTCACTGTGAGGTCTCCACGCCCAGCACAACCTCACATGGGGTACCCAGCACAGGGTACCCCCTTCAGGAACCCTCGTGCAGATCACCCAGTCCCCAACAGGCTGCAGCAGGCAGGAGCCTCGTGCTCACCTGTGGGAGGTCGAGGGTCTGGTCCCAGTCCTGTGGCAGTGCCGTGGTGGCCAAGGCCAGCAGGGTGTGGATGCAGCGGGTCAGCAGCGGCCGTGCCTGTGCCGGGGCCTCCCCGCTGATGATGCAGAGGAACAGCATGGGGAAACCCGCGGCACGGCGTGTGATGGAGCTGCTCCGGGGCCCACCCAGCGCTTCCAAGCCCTGAGAGAGAAACAAACCCCACCAAGATATGGCTGGAAACCCTCTGCACGGAGCCTGCAGCTGCCCTGCAGTGAGGGCACCAGCTGTACCAGCATCTTGGCTGCCAGAAGGGTGCTTGCCGCAGGGTGTGGGGACGCAGGGAAATGACCCTGGGGCTCCCTGGGGCATGAGGCAAACAAGGGGCACAACGAGCACAGTACCTGCTCCAGCATGGCCCGTGGGATGGCCTGCAGCTCCACATCTGGGTGGTTCAGCAAAGCAGCACAGAACTTGGTGAAGCCCGTGCTGCAGCCCTCCACTGCTCCCTGGGGCAGAGCAGTGTCAGGCCCCTGCCCCCCAGAGGCTGCACCCCACACCTCCCCACAACCCCAGAGAAGGAGAAAGCAAGAAGACATGATGGTGTGGGGATATGACAGGATTTGGCACCAGAATCCTAGCCAGGGGCTTCCAGCTGTCTCCATTTGTTGCCCTGGTGAGTCCAGGGCAGGGACAGGGGTGGAGGGGTGGCAAAGGGGTCAGGACATGCTCTTACCCAGTGCCTGCAGCGCAGCAGGATTTCCTGGAACACCCCGCTGGCCACCTGCAGGGTGGGGAGTGGCAGCAGGGGGCCCAAGCTGGCGGGTTGTGCTGGGGCCAGCAGCAGCTCAGCCAGGCCCCCCAGGAGCAGCCCAATCTCCTGGGAAAAAGAGGAAGGTCAGCAAGACTGGCAGAGGGGAGGAGAGGCTGTGATGGATGGCTGCAGGACTGTAAGCTGGACAGCCCAGCTCTGCCACAACTGGGGAGCTGTTATTGTCTGGGAACCAGCTGGGCTTCATAAGGGCACACAGGGACAAGGGTGCTTTTGGGAAGGCTGGTGGTTGCATCTTCCCTGGAAGGGGATGAGGACTTGTGTAGGAGCTCTGAGTAAGGACATGTTCCCCCATGTTCATCCACAGTAAGGGTGAATGCCCCAAGGGGAAGTGAAGAAACAGCAGCTGGGGTGGGCTGGATGGTGAGTGCCATGCCAGGCTGCCCCTCTCCCAGTATCATGGGGAGGGATCCCTACCTTCACTGACACCCAGCAGCATGTCAAGATCAGGCTGTGCTCTTCTGACAGGAGGACTGAGTCTTCCTCCTCTTCCTCCTGCCCCTGGTCCTTCCCCAGCATGATGAGGGAGCCAATGGCACTTCCCATCTCTGCAAATGATGGGGCAGCAGCTGCAAAAGAGAAAATCTTGTCTGAGCAGGGTGGTGCGAGTCAGCAGGAGGGAGATGCTGCTGGGGTTCAGGGGGACCCACAAACCCCTCTCCAGCCTCCAGTGGCTCCTGTCTTGCCAGGTACCCCACTCAGGACTGCAGCTACACTTTGCCCACTGCTCTTTCTAAGCCATTTCTGTGAGGGCTTTGCCAGACCCTGCTCTCCCAGCTGTTTCCATCTTGCAGATGCCTTGCTGCTTCTCGAAGGCTTTTGCCTCTCCTGCTGCTGATCTCCCATGCAGTTAAGAAAGGGACACAAAAGCAGGCAGTAGCCACTCTGCTGCTGCAGCTTCCAGGATCCTCTTCCCAACGCCTGGAGCATCCTTGCCCAGGTGTCCTGCTTCGGACCTCACTCCCTGGCCAGCCTTCTCTGCCTGGCCTCACCCCTGTCCCCTGCTGGAGACACTGAGCCCAAAGCAACGGCATTCAGCCAGGCTGGGAGGGCTGCTGGCTCAGGAATGGCTGTGGTGCAGGTGTCAGTGGCTCCCAGGGCTGGTTCCCCCTATGGGGACATGCTCACCTTGCTCACTGGCACCAGGGCCTTGCCGGTTCTGCAGAGCACCCAGCAGGAAGGAGGTGATGTCTCTCACTGTGGTCACGAGGTGGGTGAGGAGCTCCTGCCAGCTCTGTGCCAACTCTGCCGCCTGCATGGAGACAGCCACCTCCGGCACCTGGAGCAGGCACCTCCGCAGGGCTGCGATGGCTCCTGCAGAACACCCACCCCTGTCATCACCACAGTGCCAGCACAGCCCTGGCCCTCCTGCCTGAGCCCACAGCTGATGTGGTTCACGGGCAGGGGAGCAAACAGGGCCTTGGGTGAGGGGCGTGTTGGGCAGGGGGAGTGGCAAAACAGGGAAACTGAGGCAAGGACGTGGCACCCGTGGCCTCAGTCTTGCCTGTACAATCCCTGCCTGCTGTGATTCCCGGGGAGCTGCTGCAGGTGCTGCTCGCTGCCCTGCCAGGCTGGGGCCGTACCATGCATGGGGGCCGTGGCTGCTGCCCGCAGCAGGTCCTGACGTGCCACTGTGTACTGGGCTTGCAGCATGTGGAGAAGGTGCTGGGCAAAGCACAGCCCTCGGTTGGGCAGTGTCAGGGCTGCTTTGGCCTCCAGGGCCAGGCTCTTCATGGTGCCACTGTCTGACCTGGGGCAAGGGGCAGACGCTGCAGTGAGGACTGCAGGAGTTTCCTGCTCATTCTGTGCTGTGAGGTTCCTTTCTTCCCTGGTGCAGGCTCCTGTACCCCAACCATCCCCAGTTCCCCACCAGCCATTGCTGCCCTGATCTATAAAAACAGATTGGTGAGGCACCAGTGATGCCAATGTGCTCTCAGGTAGTCCTGTGCCACCACAGAGAGAGGGAGGGGGAGGCCAGGAGCTCATACTTTTGAAGGATGGTCTTCATCAGCACAGCTCCAGTTTCAGCCTCCTGTACTCGGGGGCTGCTCAAGGTGTCCTGGGCCAGCTGGAAGAGAGCCAGGGCGATGGGCTCGGGCAATGTAGGAGGGAAGTAGCGGATAAGCAGCTCTGAGGCCAAGTCTCTGATCTGCCAGGATAGAGAAGAGGTGGGGGAAAGTAGGACACAGGAGGGGAAGCATGGTGGGCTTCCCCTCTGAGCCTGCTCGAGGCCAAGGCAGGTGTCTTTATGACCTTCCCTTGTCCTTATAAGGCTCACCTCATTAGTGCTGTCCTGCAAGCAGCTCAGCAGTGCCAACAAATTGGGCTGGGAGAAAAAGTCCCAGCAGCCACTCTGCCTGGTGTAGCTCAGCAGCGTGGTCATGGTCCCTGTGTTGGGGACATGGGGCAGTGGGATGGGATCATCAGGGATCACCCCCCTCAGCCAAGGACTGATATTCCAGGCAGGCTTCCCATACTCACGTGGGGGCTGGCCCTTCTTCCTGTCAGGGCTCCAGGTGTCTGTGCAGGTCTCCAAAACAGCAGCCAGGAGGAGAAGAGCCGTCTTCTTCCTCTGGTAGTTGGATCCCGGGCTGAGCGAGGCGATGCTGAGCTGCAGCAGCCACTCCACAAAGCCTGCAGGCAGAGAGCGTAGCTGGGCTGGGCACTGCCGCGTGAATCCCCTGTGGCTGTGGTGGAGGTGCTGGGTGACCTGCTCACCTACTGCATGGGTGAGCTGCCCAGCTCCCTCGCCCGGCTCGGTGTGCCGCGGTGCCTTCCCTCGCAGCCGGGCCAGCGAGCTGTCCCGCAGCCGCACCAGCGCCCTCCGCACCGCCGCCTGCAGCAGCTGCCGGAACGAGGACGAGTCACAGTTGAGGTTGAGAGGCAGGAACTCCCGCAGCAGCTGCACCTCAGTGCTCGAGAGGGGCTGGTTGGTGCTGGGGCTGCAGCAGAGGAGGCTCAGAGCTGCCAGGCGAATGCCCTCCTCGCGAGCGCCCAGGCAGCAGGAGAGCCGCTGCAGCGCCTCGTCCTGCAGCGGCAGAGCCCCTGCCACGCTCTTCTGTGCCTTCAGCAGCAAGACCCAAGCACGGAGTGACGCCGTGTCCTGCCCACCAAACTGGTCAGCTAGCGGTGCGTGGGTGGCCGGGAGCTGCCGGAGAGTCCAGGTGAGGAGGTGGTTGGCAGCATTGCTCTGCAGGATGGGCAGGGGGGAGCGGAGGGCCTGGGAGAGCAGGGGTAGCCAGCACAGCGCCCAGTGCTCTGCCAGAGCCACCTCCGTGCCCCGCTGGCCATCCTGCCACTCACTGCACTGCTGCCTCACCAGGACCTTGTAGATCTCGGCAGCTGCAGGACACAGGTAGTTGGTGGAGAGGCAGCTCAGGAGGTGCTGTGGGAGGTCAGGGTAGGCATCCAGCACCTGGGGGAAATGCAGGTGACCCTCATCTCCCTGTCAGGTTGAAAGCTGAATATGATGGGGACAGATCTGGGTAAAGACCACACTGCAGTCACACCTGGCACTGAGCACCTGTGGTACCACAAGCTGCTTTTGGCCAGCTTTTGGTGGGCACCAACAGGCAAAGCCTCCCATCCCACTGGCACTCCACAGGGATGCACTGCTGTAGCTCACTACCTGAGGGATACTGTCCCTTGGGTGATACTATAACAGCCCCTCTGGTGGGAAGGCTGCCTGCCTGCACAGCTGAGGGGGTAGAAGGTGACAGGCAGAGGACAGAGGCTTTGCCACTCTGGCAGTGATGCCAGCTGGGACCAAGACTCCCTGTCCTCCTGCCTTCCTTACCTGCTGACTGCCCATGTAGGGCACAATGGCACACAAGGGCACGTATCTCGCTTTAATCTGCCATGGCATTGAAACCACCCTCTGCAGCATCTGCTGGTAGAGGGGTCTCTCCTGGTCCTGGAAGTGCTGGCACTCAAGGTGGTAGATCTCCAGGAGCAGTCGGAAGGAGCTATGGATGAACTCAGACACCCCCTCCAGCTGCAGGAGAAGGATAGCAATCAGGGGAGGTTAAGGTGGTCTCCCTCTCCTGTCTTGCTTTTCCATGGCTGTGGACTTTCAGTACCAGCTGGTAACCCCAGGGTTAGGAGGTGGGGACACAGGGATGGCAGACAGTGAGCCAGCAATGTGGACAGGCTGGGACTGTGCTGGTGGGTGCTGCCCTAGGGCAAGTGAAGCACCAGGACAAGGCCCTGCAGAGCCCATGTGTGACAAGTGCCACTCCCTCAGCAGAGTGGGTGCCCCTGCCCTGGCAGCTGCAGGCAGGGGGGTGTATTCAGCTGATGGAGCTGAAACAGGCAGGGGTGTGTTATGGGCTGGGGACAGCAGCTGCACTGGGTGAAGGAAGGGCTCTTCCTGGTTGTCATGGCATGGCCCTGTGGCACCCTGGCCTTACCGGGGTCTCAGCATTGTCCCACAGCAGCTGGGTGACCTGCTGGAGGAGCTCGGTGTCCTGGGCCAGGATGCGGGTCCCCGTCAGGTGCCAGATGGCAGGAAGGCTCTCCCGCAGGCGCTGCAGCCACAGGGCACAGGCTGCCAAAGCAGAGAGCTCTGCTGCAGCCCTTGCCCCCAGACTCGCCTGCAGCAGAGCCAGCGATGGGCTGTGGGCTTAAGGGCCCCACTAGGTACATGAGAGCCCGAGAGGGTTAGTGTCCATGGGGCTGGAGCAGAAACTAATAGCAGTTTCCAAACCAGCTACCAGGATTCAGAAAAGCATCTTCCCTAGAGAGGACAAAGCACATGGAAGCTCTCTGCATCACAAGCACAGCGAACGTTTCAGACCTCCCCCACTGGGGCAAGGGGGTTCATCTCCTACCTTGGAAGCAGTAGTAGTGGCAGTCCTTCTGCTCCTTGGTCAAAGCACACACAGCAGGAAAAACCACATCCAGCAGCAGACAGGCCTGTGGGATCACAGCAGTTCAGGGAGTGGGCAGGTGCAGGTGTGAGCTTTCCAGAGTGTGAAAACCCTGCCGTGACACAGGAGAGGTGAGCACTGCCTGGTTCTGCTCTTACAGTAGCTTATTGCTCACTTTCACTGCCTGTCTGAAAGTCCTCAGCTCCTGTGGACCTGGGAGAGGCTGGAGATGGGCAGAGCTGGAGGCTGTGCTCCACAGGGGCAGCCCTGGGTTTGTCCTGTGGGACCACGGGGTGAACATTATTTCAGTTGTGCAGGGGCTACTTCTGGTAGCACTGCTTGGTTTCTCAGCCCCCCAGGAGAGGGAAATCCCTGCTCAGATGGCTTTGGAAAAAGCAGGTTCCTGGCTAACTCGCTGTGCTCAGCAGGATGCACGGAGCTGTTGGTGTGGAGCAGTGCAGACTGACTGTGTCCCCCAGGGATTCACAGCCCCTGTCAGTGGCTGCCAGCACTCTCCAAGGGCTCTCTCAATCCGTGGCTGCTGGGTTTGAGCTCTCCTACCTTGTGGGGGAAGCCCTCCAGCTGGCAGCTAAGGATGTCTGTCTTGCAGCACGTCAGCAAACCTCTGGTGAGCACCAGCTTCTCCAGCCCGTCCGGTTCCAGGACAGGGGGGACTTCCACTGCCAGCTCCCCAAACTTGAGCTCCCCAGTGCCTGGTGGAAAAAGGCTGCTCTGAGAGCAACTACCCTGGCTCATCCCAGAGTGGCCATGGGAAGCAGCTGGGGCTCCTGACCCCAAGAGGCAGACACAGCAGCAGAGTCTGGCTTAGCACCAGCCTCTGTTCCCTCACACCCAAATACTTTGTCACCCTTTGCCAGAGGCCATCCCCAGCTTGACATGGAGCACATACCTTGGCTGGGGAGCTGGAACAGGGTCAGCACAGCGCTGGCCCCACACTGGGGCTGTGGGGCCGTGTTCACCAGCATGCTCAGGGCTGTGCCTGCCAGCAGCCTCGTGTCCTTGTTTGGGGCCTGGACTCACAGGGGAGGCAAAGGCACGACTCAAAACACCATTTAAGACCAAGCCCTGTTTAACTGCCTCGTCCATGGCCATGCAGGCAGCTACACAGGATCGCTTGAACATGCCAGACACCGGGCTGTCTCTGGCAGGCTTCCCTTGGGGAGGGGAATAGGGAAAGCACCTGGGAAGGATGGCATTACTCTGCTCCTTGGGACAGGCAGCTTCATCCCTCCCAGGGCCTTACGCACCTTCCCCCAAGCCACCTCCAGCAGCAGTCCCAAGAGGCTCTGCAGGGTCTCGCTCTTTCCCGCTGCACTCCACACCAGTGGGGCCACATCCTTAGGCAGAGCCTGGAAGAGCTGGAGGCAGGCCTGGAGGAGCAGCAGGGATGAGTGCCACAGAGATGGCTACCAGCATCCCTCACCTCTGACCAAGCAGCGATGCCCCAAGAATGGCCATTTGAAGTGGCTCAGCATGTTACATCCCTCCTGGACACTGCTGCCAGGGCCCAGCCAGTCCTTGCAGGTACTGATCCTTCCCTGGCTCCAAAATCTGGCTCTTACCTTGATGCTCAGGTAGTCCCATGTGGAGCCAGGTGCAGGCTGGCTCTGCAGCACCCAGCAGAGGGTGGTGGCCAAGCACTGCAGCAGCAGGGCCAGGTTCTCCCGCCAGTGCTGCCGGCCCAGGCTGCTCTCCTCCAGGAACATGCACACTGTGGGCAAGGGGACAGCATGAGCCCCCAGCCCTCCCAGCACTGTGCTCACAGCCAGTCCTGCTCCTCTGGTTTAGCCAAGGGCTGCAGTGCTGGTAAGTGAGGTGAGAATGGGGCTGGGATGTAGGAGATGTTTTTGCTTCTCTGGTTTCCAGCTGTCCCAGGTGGGCAGGCAGAGAATTTGGTGCTGCTGGGATCTCTGCAGAGATCCCATGGATGTGGCTCCCCCTCCCACGAGTGAAGAGGACCCAGTCTGATGGCCAACCTGTGCATTGATGGTGTTGGCTGGAGAAGACCCCAGGGAGCAAGGAACAGAGACTGACCTGACTGAAGGTCCTCAGGAGACAGCACCTGTGGGGGTAGAAGGACAGTTTGTCCCACCTGATGACACGCTGGGGCTCAGCGCCTTGGACAGGAGGGTCCTGCCTGTGCCAGAAACTGCCCCAGGGGTGAACAAAGGGCTGGTGTGATGGGCAACCACATGCTGGAAGCTGCAACCAAGGGCAAATCCCCCAGAATGGTGGGAAGTGAAGCGAAGGACCCTGAGCAGCCCCCACCAGGTCCCTGTCATGCATGGTCTCCAGCAAAGCCCCTGTGAAACCAGTGCCACCACACAGCTGGGGTTCCCTCACCTCTCCCTGCAGTGCCAGACCAGCCAGCAGTGTGTCCACCTCCTCGGCCAGCAGGGTTTCCCTTCCCACTGCCAGCTGGGTCACCATCTGCCAAGAGACACCTCAAGTCAGCCGCTCTGCCCGGACCCTGAAGACACAGCACTTCCAGTGTGCTGCTAGGAGAGCCTGCAGCATCTCCAGTAGGGATGCTCTGCTCCAGAGCTGTGCCAGTGGTGGGCAGAGCCGGCAGAGACCACCACCTGCACTTACAGCCAACAGCTGCTCTGAAGTCACAGCCCAGCCAGTTGCATTACAGACCTGCTCCAGTTTCTGGAAGGAGCTGGAGCTGCCAGTTGCCTCCATCTGGAAAGCCAGGACACAGCGGAGCAGGGGGCGTGCCTCTGCCTCACCCAGTGCCTGCAGACCCTCACTCAGCACCCCCGTCAGCAGGAGAGCCTCCTCCAGGTGCTTCTCTTTGCATCTCTTGACAGTACTCCTGGAGCAGGACAGGGATGGGGGTGAGGATACCCTGGCTCAGTGGAGGTTGTAGTGGAGGGGATACCCTGGCTCGGCCCGGTCTGGGGTGGGGGTGCCCTGGCCCTGGTAGGGTTTGGCATGCAGGTGGGGACACACCCTGACTCGGTGGGTCTGGGTCGGGGGTGTCCCTGCTCAATGTGGACTGGGGTAGAGGGTGCCCAGCCTGGTAGGTGTGAGGGCTGGAGTGCCCCACATGGTGAAGCTCCTCCTTTACAACCTCACTCAGCGCCGCACTGGGGGAAAGGGCTGGGGGAAGCGACACAAACCCTTCCGAGGTCACAGCCTGCAAACCCATGGTGGGAAGGGGGTTGGTGAGGTAGTGCA
>VXAU01003632.1:0-32744 GCA_013399695.1 Formicarius rufipectus
CAGGGCGGCGCGGGGGCGGGCGGGGGTGGCACAGCCGGCGAGGGTGGCACTCTGGTGGCAGCCGCTCTGCAGCGGTGCCGTCGTCAGGCGCAGTTCACCTGCGCGCCGGTAAAACTCGCGCAACACGCTTGAAATCTACCGGACTTCTGCCTGAGCCTCAACTGCCTTTGCTTGTTCCGATTTCTGTGTTTTAACAAAGGTCTTATGTAATGAAGTTTTACTTTATCCTTGTTTGTTACGTGAAAGACCTGTGTATCATGGACCTCCGTTATCATAGTCATTGGCAAACGAGAAAACAGGATGGTTATAATGGAGAAAATTTGGCTTCCTCCTCCCCTCTGGTTTTTGCTGATATGAAATAATTTCAGGTAGAGATTCTATTGTTTTAAAAAACTTAACAGTTTTGCCTTACATCTCTGTAGATCACACCAATCTGAACTTCCCTAAACAGTGGTATTTCTTTTTTGTTGAAGAGAACTAATGAGGTGTTTCCAAAAAAGTGTAAAATACGCATCCTTGTTTCTAAAATTTGTATTCTTCATCGTTTAAGAAATGGTTATCTGCTTTATTAAATTAAATTCTGGGGAAAGGTGTAGCCTTTTTTTTCCCACTACCATATTTGTTTTCAAAACTAGGCCAACACTTGCCACTTGGTCATACATACATCCAAACGTGCTAGCAGTAATGGAAAGGCTAAGATTGTTGTATTCATTGTTTGTATTTTTTGTGCTTGAGTAATTTATTAATTTCATGAGTGTGCTATAAACTTTATTTTACATCTGATTTCCTACAAATGTACCGTTGTGTAAAGAAACCTGAATGCACTGACCTGTTCTCAAAGAGTCAAACTTACTTAAGTACTGACATAAAAATTTTGAATGCAGATTTGTTGCAGTTTCTTGACTACTTAAAAGAAAGCATCATTTAGTTGCTTCTCTGCAGGGCACAGTTGAATAAGGAGCTTTCTTCTAGTCACAGTTTCTTGGAGCCGGAATTTCTGCTTTCCCAAAGCTGTTGAGAAGGAAGTGGCTCAAAGAAAGGGTACATTGGAAGAAAGATTGTTTTGTTTTGTTTGTTTGTTTTGTTTTGTTTTTTTTTCTTGACAGGTACTGTCCTTTACTTTAAGCTTAAAGCTGCAAGTAGTCTGTATAGATGATTTCACTAGCACATACTGTTTTACTAAACCTGATGGGATGGTTTGCATATTCAGAGTTGTTTGACATATGGGCAGAGACTGAACAAAAATTGTGTGATATGCAGAACTGTTATATGGTAGCTATTTATGTGTTGTAGGTTCATGTTTTTCTCTTTTCCTGAAATGATTTGAAGTGTTGTTTACTCTTGATTTTTTAAGAAAGATGTGCTTGATTATCACAATCAAGCAGGAGGCTACACTGTGAAGAATATTTTGTTGAAATCTCACATTATTTTGAAGTTTCTTAGTGTCTATAAAGTAGTGGCCTACCAGGTATCAATTTTTTTACAAACTCTGGATTTAGTCTGGATTGTTTACGCAGGATGAGAAGGATGAGAAAATATGATTTTGCTTTTCTTTGTGGCTGTCAGACTTCTAAAATCAATGCTGAGTCTGTGGTGTGCTATTAAATATTTAAGGAGTCCTCTTGTACACAACTTTATTTTTAGGATTGTGCTGAACTTTCTTCAGTACTAGTGTCAGATGATCTGTTTATAGACAGCCTCTTCATGGTAATGTGTGTACACTCTACTTGAGATAATTTGACCCTTATTCTGTACAGGTTTATATACCTGCATAATTTACTCCTGTTCAGAATTTACATTAAGTTGAAATAAACTTCTCAAAGTGTGCAGAGTAGAACATACGTAGGCCTGAGTAGTGTGTTAATATGGTGTGTGCGTATAGCTGTATTTATGTGTGTGTGTGTATATGTATAAACCCACTGTATTTCTGAATCTTTATTTGATAGTTCAGTGCACAAATAATGTACGTGTGGGTTCACATATATAAAACAATGCTATGTAAAATATAATAGTTTATATTTCCTTGTAAACATTTATTTGCACTGAAGGAGTAACTTTTGCACTTCAGATGCTGTTTAGGTTTTCTGGTTTTTGTAAAGAGCATAATTGTATTGATAATCTAATGTACATGATCTGAAAAAAGGAATGAGCAAAGTGCGTCTTTAGTGTCCATGAAAGGCATTCTTTTGGGAATTTTGTGCTGAGATAGCTGTATAGAAACTTTTCTTATGAAATCTGAAGATCAATATGGTACATACCAGTTTCTGGCATACATTCAAACACATTTAAATATGTTCAGAACTGTTCTAAAGATAAATTCTTCTGAGTTTGTGTTTTGTTTGTCTTGCTTAGAACCAGTGACGTGAAAACCTTGAAACTCCTCAATGTGGCATTATTTTTTCTTCAGTCGAAATGGAATTTTAACACTTAAATGATGTTGTAGTTGACAAGGAAAGAGGATCAACTGTAAAATGTGTGCCAGTGTTTGACTTCTAGGCTGATTCCCCCACAGGAACAGTAGGAGGATATTGTAAAATATGATCTTTGTTTTCTGAAGACAAATACTATGAATTATTGCCCTTTTTGGGTTAGCTGCGCCCAATAAAACCACTTCCCCAGGGCAAAAGTGTAGTGCAAAGAGCACTTTAATGATTTGAAATTGCCATGTTGCCACAGACTTTTTACTAAAGAGATGAAGGAAGTAATCTTTATGCATTTTTTAAAAAACAAATGCATACATGCAAATACAGTTTAATTCAGAGGAGGAAGAAGTTATTATTTGTATTTTGTGTTTTGTTGTGGGTTTTTTTTTTTTGTTTTTGTCATCGTTCTATCTCACATATGATGCATTGGGGTATTGTAGTGACATTTCCAAGTTTTGAAAACTTGTGAGTTATCAAGTGAACACATAATGTAATGTTATTTGACTTGAGGATGTGGGTTTTATAAAATAGCCCTTAGATCAGCCATTTAAGTCATATGCTAGATAGACTTCAGGACTTGAAGGCTTAGAAGTTGTGAGGAATATGAAAAACATACAAAAAATACAAGAAAAAAAATTTGATCTGAAACAGGGGAAAAAAATTTTGAACTGCATAGTCTATGTATATTTCAGACTGATTTATAAAAGTAATGTAGATGATTCCGTGGCTTGGATAAGTCTGGAGTTTCATAGTAGGAAAAACAGTAATAAACTGGCTGTTTTGGGAAGGGGAAAGGACAAAAAGAAGAGTATTAAAAAGTAGCATACTGCAGCTAGAATACTGTGCCCAAATTCATCTTTATTTAAAGTATTTGCTGTTAAATTATGAGAATTGCTGTAAATAAAATCCAGAGTCTTTTTAGAGTATTCCTGAGAATTGAACCAAACACGTACAGGATAAGGTGTGCATCTACTTGTGCTTCTGGTTGTCACTATAAGGAAAATCCAACTTACTCTTAATAAAATAGGAAAATGAAAATGAGCTCAGTTTTGTTTTCTCAGGCTGCAATCTATAAACTTGTGGTCTGAGCAAAGAGAGGAGAAAACGTTTTCTAAAGGTTGGGACGTGAAAGGATGCTTAACCTTTTATGCAAGTGTTTCAAATAACTATTGTTTGAAAAAATGATTTTTTGTTTGTTTGTGTCTTTTTCTGGTTTTCCTTGCAACTTACAAATTCTTATAAACAAGAGCTTGGTGGTAATTAAATCAATTCCTTTAGAGTGGTTTAGGAACTCAGGGTCAGTAATACACTAGGAAGATTTCTAGCTTCAGGATAGGCAGAGAAACTGCGGCAGGTTTTTGTCATGCTGACCATGTCTTATACCTTCATTCAAACACACAGGTATAGTCATTTCATGAATTCACATTGTTGCCATTGTCTTTTACAGGTGTACACTGGTAACCAAATGTTAATTTTTCTTCCCTGAAGTGAGTCTTTCTCAGTATGGAATGCTTTCTGCTGCCCGTGTTGTGAAAACGCCAAGTTGTTAAATTTAATTTGACGAGCGCAAGAGACCTTGTCATTATGCATATAAACATTTTCCAAAGTGAAAGTACTTTTCTAATAATCTCTCTTACAAACTCAAGGAAGACTTTTGATGTTTGCAGTTTACTCTTTTATTGACTTTGCATTTATTGTTCTCCACCCTGGAAACTCTAAGTCAGTGTATGTAACATTAGTTGGTAGCTTAGATAAAATGACTTCTGGAGCCTGTGTGAAGAGATGATAGATAAAAACATAAGTTCAGTCAAAGTGTCTGAATTTGTTGAAAAGAAATTTTTTTTTTGAGACATGCTAACCTTGTTATTTAACCTGTCAGGTATCCAGATGATGAAAATGGGACTAACGCCCCAAACCTGTGTAGAGCATTTGAGAAACTCCTAACTAAAGATTAAAGACTATTGAATGAATTATCACAAAGAAATAAGATAGAGCTCTAGATAGAGGACAGACTTGTAACCAAAGCAGTTCACATCTTAATTTTTAAAGGAATTACAAAAGTTATGTGGTGATCTTGTGTTACTTTTTCTGATTGTTCTCTCAGGCAATACATAATTTCCATAATGATTTAAAGAAAGCAGAAGATGAATAAACATGTGAGATGTTTCTCTCATTGCTGATGAGATTCAGCTCTATTGCCAGAGAAAGGATGGAATTTATTAATGAAGTTGCCACATTTCCCAGACAGAGGTGCCTATGTGGTCATAGTATGGCAAGTGCTCAGTGAATTTGAAATACCCAAGGTGTGACTCCCTGTCCCAAAGAAGAGTTATTGGGTGTAAACCACACAATGACCTAAGAACGCACAGAAAGCCCAGTGCATGCTGGAACTGGTGGGTTTATGCTTGTATGTAGGTGATTGATCTATGCTGTGGGTTATGTGTAAAACACCCTGCTAAGTGTCAAATCTCTGTATGGATTTGTGCAGACTTTGTCCCTAAGTGTTTTCACATGATTTCTGGAAATCCCCCACAAACATCTGAAGCTGTTTGTTCCTCTTACCTAGACTTTTTTTTCCCCTCCTGTGTTTGGGGAAATCTGGCTGTATGGTCACCAGCCAGATATTTGTTTTATACTGTGATTGCCTATTAAGGAAACAAACACTACTGAAGTCTGCATACTGTTACTTCTGATTTCTTATTTTTACTGCATTTTGTCTATGAGACTATTTCAGTTAAAATTTTTTGCCGATATCTGTTGGCTTTTTTGTTTTTATTTTTTTAGTGACTACGCTGGCAATTATTTTAAGGACATACGTGGAATTTTTAAGACAACGGCTTTGTAGAATTAAGAATTACAACTGAGACATTGAGTACATTGAAACTGAGAGTTGTGTATCTCAAGCAACCTGTGATAAGCACATTCATTGTTTGTAGATTTAAAAAAATTACTTCTGTACAATGCAACAGGCCATCAGTGGTGTCTTGAGTTTGCCCTCTGGTTGACATCAGGCAGGCTTATGCTGACATTATGTAATATGGTTGCAGTTACATAGCTGCAATCAAGTGCGTAATTAAAATCTTTATTTGAAGTGTTTATCCAGTGTGTGTGTGAACTGTTCTCTAAAATACTTGATTAATCTTCCGATTAGATGCGCTTTTAGTCAGTGTTAGCAATTGACTAATACTTGGCTCTTGCCTTTTGAAGGAGGACTTCCCTTTTTTCCAGAGCAACTACATGCTTTTTGCATAATATCAAATTGGCAGAACTCTGTTTGAGGATGTGTTGTAGTAAAATCATAAAATGGTTAGGCTTGGAAGGGACCTTAAAGATCACAGAATTAATGAATTGTTGAAGGCACCATAGTGAGTCATCTGGTCCATCCTCCCTGCTCAAGCAGGTTGTCCTAGAGCACATGGCTCAGGATTGCATTCAAAAGGTTCTTGAATATCTCCAGTGAGAGAGACTTCACAGCATCTCTGGACAACCTGTTTCTGTGTTCAGTCACTCCCACAGTGAAGAAGTTCTTCTTTATATTCAAGTGGAACTTCCAGTTCATCAGATTCTGCCCATTGCTTCTTGTCCTGTTGGTTGGCACCACCAAGAGGAGCCTGGCTGTATCTTCTTGATATGCTCCCTTCAGATATTTATATACACTGATGAGATCTTCTGTCAGTCTTCTTGAGACTGAATGGGCCCAGTAGATCATGTAGTTCCACTCCCCCTGACATGGGCGGGGAACCTTCCATTAGACTAAGTTGCTCAGAGCCCCGTCGAACTTGGGTCTTGAACACTTTCAGGGTTGGGACATCCACAGTCTCTCTGAGCAACCAGTGGCAGTGCCATTCCCCCTTGACCTGTCACTACTGTTAATAGTGACTACATGACTACTACTACCCAACTTTGTGAAAATTCATTCTGCAGCCTTCTTGTATCCCCCTTTAAGTACTGGAAAGCTGCTATAAGGTCTCCCAGGAGCCTTTTCTGCTATAATGTAGCGATAATAGTGTGGATATATTGCAGTGATACATGCACAGACATAAGGTTGGACATAAATTTCAGTTTATATCACTGTTGTCTGCTTTGTCTTTCTCCATGTATTTGTGACTTCCTTTGGCTTCTTCCTTGTATTTCTCTTTTCTTCTTCAGCTGAGGAAAACTTGGTCAAGAGGTAAGCTTTTTCTTCTTCAGACCTGTGATGTGTGCAATTGTAGTTATTGTCTCTCTTACATAGCCTGTCATGTGTGCCTCTTTTGCAGTCAGAACTGCTTAGAAACAGTGTTATGACATTAAAGCTAGAACATTTAATTATTTTGATAAAAAACTATCAAATTTTATTATTAATTAAAAAAGAAAGAAACATGATCATGTGTAATCTGATTGGGATCTTGGCTGTTTCCTAAGTGAGGAAAAGAGGCATTTAGAGAATTATTACTGGTGAGCGTATAGAGGTGTTCACAATGAAATTGTAAGAGCAAGATGTATGCAAATGTACACTAGGAGAAGCTGCAAATTGTGACTGCAGTTTGAAGCTCTAAATTCTATCTTGTACATTTTAAAACAATTATATCTGAACACAGCCTGTGCAGTCTGAAAGCATGTTCTATTTCTTCTTTCTTTGAGTTACAAAAAAAGTCAACCTTGAGAAACGGTTTTTTCTCTAAGTGTTAGAGTTTTTGTTGACATCTTGTCAGATGCAAAAGTGCAGACAAGACACAGCTGGGCCTGGGAGCAACATTCTATCTATGAGACAACTTGCCTGAAAGATGCTTAGGCTTAAAAATGGCAACTTTCATATTGCCTGCTTTTCTACCACCTGAGAAATCCTTCTGTGTAAAAATAAAAATTGTTAATATATGTGGACCGTAACAGTCAAGCATATCATGGTCTCCCGCTTTGCAGCACTCCATGTCCTTATGTAATTTATGGGTGCTAGGCTGGGGTCTGTGGTCAGCCTGAAACATTTCTGAAAGCACCGTGGATTCTTGGGCCACATAGGGTTGTTTATGTGGTTTAAACTTCTTAAATGGTGGTACTGATCCACAGGATGAATGGGGTGAAGGGAACCACGGGTAAGGAGGACATTATGAATTATTGATGTTTTCAGTTTTGCTGTAATAATTTTCACTTTTTTTTTCTGAAGTTCAGCCCCCCTCTGCATCAGCTTTTAAGGCCTGCATTACAGGTTTACTCTAGATGTGACTCTAGATGTGCTGACCATGCTTGCTATCTAATATTGTAAGTGCTCATCTTACCTGTCTGGGGATTTCATATTGCCACCAAAAATCAACTACATCTAGGAAAATGTGAACACTGTACACCATAATAATAATAATAATAATAATAATAATAAACAACAACAACATTATAGATATTTACAATATATGTGAACTTACCTGTTTGTTCTGTTATGTTTGTGATACTTACCTCTAAAAAGAAGGAACGCAGCAAAATGTGTAGAATATGAGTAGAAGTCTGTCCAATTCCAAACCCACACAGCTTTCACTGCTTTTTTCCTAAAGAGTTGGCTGTCCTACAGACACACACACACACCACCCCCCCCCNNNGGGAGTAAAAAACCTGGAGTGAAAATTGAAACAATCTGGTCAGCGTCTGCATCTGTGCTTGTGTGAGGGTGAAGAGATTAGGTTAGAGAAGATCTCTTGATTTCTATGCTGTGTGTTTTTATCCTAATAGCTGGAGAAAAGTTAAACATTGCTGTCTCTATCTTATTCTCATGTATCAGTATGTCTGCTGGCCACTTTGTCACAAGAAGCTTGGTAAGTCATTGTAGCAGCAAGAGTTCAGGTAATCATAACAGATTGTTAGTCAGAAAGTAATAGCAAGATCAAGCAGTTTGGAAAAATATCTAATCTATGTTTATGATCGTGTATTTTGTTTTCACGCCATGTGAACTTGACCCAGGGAATGACACATTTTTCAAATGTACAAGGAAATGCCAGTGTCCTGACTTTCATTCTTAATCTAGGTTAAATGATCATCTAGTACAAACTGCCTCTTTCTTCCTTTTTATTTGACTGCTTTTATTTGGCAGCTGCCACAAAACTGGGGAGGTTCTGAGCTGTATTCTGGTGTTGAATTGATTCTTGATGTGAAGTAAGCACATAAGAGGAGTTACAAAGACCATAGAGCTAAACTCTTCTAGCTAGTGACAGGCTGAAACCAAGAACAATGACTGAGTTATGGTTTAAAAGAGGTTCAGATTGGACATTAAGAAAGAAAACTTCTTTGGTAAGAGAGTAGTGGAGTATTGGATCAGGTACCTGAAGACGTGGTGGAAACTTTATCCATAATTTTTGTACTTTGATAAACAAAACTTTGTGTTGGTGATAGTCCTGCTGTAAGTGAGAAGACTGTAACTTCCAGAGGTTCTGGTGTTTATGTGATTCTCAGAGTATGCAGTGCATTATGGTTAAAAATTAAACTAATAGTCAAGCTAAAGTATTGGCATTTCTCTATTAGACCCAGTTAAAGTTGGTCAGTAGTCAACAATAGCCTATATATAGCTTTAATAAATCTATGCCTTTTCTTACTCATTCTTCGGGTTTTATCTGTAATCTGTTTTGTTTCTGATTAAAGTATTTAAAAATTAAAAGTTATATCTAATAAAAATCAAGTTATAGCTGGTAGTTAAATATGCCTACTGAAAAGGAGGTGGAAAAAGAAATGCAAAACACTACTTCCGAATTCAAACGGTGCTTTTAAATCTTTGTTTATATATTTATATTTGTTACATTAATGCCTAATAGATATTAAGCAGCCTGCAATATGATAGAGCCTTATTATATGTTATATTGTGTAAAGGGAAGAAGCCTCTCCCTTCAGTAGTTTGCAGTCAAGGTGTACTGGATATCTGGTTATTACACCACATTTTAAACCCCATGAAATGATACCTCAGCATTTAAACCCAGGAGTTTATTAGCAGTATTTAAAAAAAAAAACCTCTATGAGAAATCCATCTTAGGTTGTGGGCAAAAGCATAGCAGTTCCTCAGGGAAACCTGTGGTTAGCAAGAATGGTTAGTAAAAACCAGAAGTGCATTCAATATGAAAAAAGACCTCAAATCTTAGAGATTAGAAATAAAAACTAGAGGAGCAGTCTGCTGAATTATCTGTCCTTGTGGAATGATGGTTTGGTCTGTGCAGAGATGAAAAGGAAGGATTGATTAACTCAAGTAATATACCCATCTACTGCAAAGTTTGTTTCAAATGGAGCAATGTGTAACTTTTCAAGGAAGGAAGATGGTAAACTGCTTGAGAAGTGAACTTATGAGGCTGTGTTTGATCTATCTGTCTTCACAGAGAGGACATATGCATGTTAGAGATGATCTGCAGGACAAAAGATGCATTATTTAGACCTCCCCCTCGTTTTGTTAGGGCTTAGAGGGAAGACAGAGGTAACAGCAAAGCTAAGGTTGGTGTTTTATTGCTTGTTGTTTTAACTCCTTTTTGACCTCTGCTCATTTTTCATGTGCTTCTTAGCAGGCTGTTAGTGAATGGTCATGCTATGTAATTTAGGCATTTTAATATCCTGGACTAATAGGCATGAGCAACCTAAGGGCATGCAGTCCAAGATAAAATTTGGTTGCTGATTTGTCAGCATGTCTTAAGGTGAATAGCACATAGTTGTATGTGCAGTTGTGTGTTTGAAGAATGTTAGCAACATTTTGATAACATACAGAGTACTCTTTCATACTGTGTTCACATGGTTTTGTTAAATACCTTGTTTTACTCAGAAGTACAGTCTTTATGTTGTTAAAAAGGAAAAATGTCTTGCAGTTTTACTGATAGTTTGGCAAGTTCAATTTTTATGGCTATAACATAGCTAAGACAGTAAGGATGAAAACCCTTTTGAAGACTGAAGCACAAAACAAGAATTTCTGAACTTTTAAAGCTGCTGAAAATCAGACTTGTTTGTTCAAAGATGGCCTAAGAACAAAAAAATTCGTCTTGTCAGTTTAAATTATCAGTAAATGCCAGCTTTGTTATTTGAGAGGTAAATAATCAATATGTAAAAACTGGGTAGAATATATTTGTAGATACCTCAGGAAAAGATCTGAAGGAAAAATAAAAGCCATTTGTTGATCTCACTAAAATACAGAGTATATCTCATCCATTACTGAAGCATTAAAGCTTTTTTTATTCCTGTTAAATAAAGTTTTTAGTAATAATGTCACTGTTTTCCCCCTCTACTTAGCAGTACAAGAGGGAGGCTCTGAAAAACGACAGCAATAGTTGTGTAACAAGAGAGAGGGTTTCCAAAGATCAAATCAAAACTTAATTTCCATCTTTTGAATAGGAATGCATAAAAATTTTTCCCTAGTGTGACATGATTGTTATCCCTTTCTTTTCCCTACATGCGTCAAACAAAAATGAACGTTGAATGTCACTTGCCATATTCAGAGCATGCTTATATGATTACAGATAAAAAATAGCACAAAAGTTTAAAGAAATACTGAAACTGTACCTTGTGGTAATTACATTTATAAATACTAATACGTATTTACATTTAATGCTGGAAAGATGCTATTATTTGATTCTAAAGTTTGCATTCATACTCTTATCCCTATCAACCAGCTCTGTGACAATTCAAAATACATGACGCTTTAAATTAGAATAATCAGTATTTTTGTTCTTTCTCTGGGCTTACAAAGAATTGCTTATGTATATGCATTGTGAGAGAACGTTTGCTTTGACTACACACACATTAATTTATCTGCATTAAAGAAATAATCCTTTGTATTGGAACTATATAAAGAAGCACACTGATGGCTTTACAAACTTTGGTATTAATGGATACGGAACATATTAAATCTGGGAAATGTGTACCTGATCATTTCTCTGACTCCTACTGGCCATGGATGCCACTGAAAAAGTCAGTTTTTTCCCTAACACAGTAGTTTCCCTTTCTGCATAGTGTATTGGTATTGAGGAGCATGAAATGTGAATAAAGGAGGATTTTGACTGTGAGTAATCTTAAAAGAATTGTTTACTCAGTGTGAAATATATAAGAATTTAATGTATACGTTTATAAAAAAGTGTTTTTAGATAAATCTTAGCATTTACAGTACAAAGATGTGTGTATGCAACTAGAAATATTGATGAATATATATGTAATATATCCTTAGAATGTTTCCAAAATGTTAGGATATGATGGCTGTTAGTATCATATGATACTTGCAAATAACAATTAAAAAGTATTAAAATGAATTATAGTAGTATTAACTACAATGTATATTGAAGATTCATTTTAAATTTGTATGGAGTGTAGAATATGGTTTTAGGTAGCTTTCTGACCATAAGAGTCTTGTTAGAATTCTGTGAAGTAGTTCTTGGGTCAAATATTCATATTGTGTTTGCAAATCATGCAGTTTGGGCTGCATTTGTTATAGTTGCTTCTGGTAAAGAGAAGTTTCCCTTTATTCCAGTATATTGTTATTTTTTTCTGGTTCATAATTTCTTAGTGTTCTTCAATAATTTGCACAGATAGAAACATACTGTAGAAAGGGCTAGCTATTTTAATGGGTTTTTTCTTTTGGTAGGGTAGAAAATTGTAACCAAAATTTCAATGGAAAGCAAATGTCAGCAAAGTATTACCTCTTTCAAGAAAAGCAGTGGTGAATAATTTCTTATATTGATAACATTTTTGATGTGTAGAGTCTTTGAAGTGACAGTATTACTTGAGACTTTTGAAAGTTTTTCTCTTTTTTCTTGTGATTATATCAGAGTGTGTGTGTAAAAAAATTGTGTTTCAGGTGTTTCTCAGCAGGAAAAGAATGTCAGTTTGCAGGAAAAGTTAAGGTGGTTTCACATAACTCTGTGTGTATTAACAAAATTTTAAAAGTTTTACTTTTTATGTTTATGGAGAACAATGAGATTCCCCCCCCTTATTTTTTCTTTGTTTACAAAAATATTTCCTTTGGATTAATTCCTAATTATAAGAAGAGATTAGTTTGGTTTTTTTTTTCCCTTTCCCAGTCCTCTTCAGCTGTTGGTACCGTGGAAATTTCTGTAGTTTTCTGATTTTAAAGGAGCCAGAAATAACTCTCCTATTATCCAAGTATAATGTCACTGAAGTTTTTTTTTGTCAAAGGTATGGAAATGTCAGCATGATAAGGATAGGTGACTTCTCTTCCTTCTGATCTTCGTTAAGGGAAGCATTTTAATTCGAAGTGTAGGGCAAGGAATATTTTATCAAAAACTTTGCATCCCAGAGGTAATTTTGCTCACTGAGACAAGAAGTTTTCTACATTTCCCCCTAAGTTAGTAGACTGGGAAGAGTAGATGTTTGTGATGCTATCATGTTGTCAGAGAAACAAGAAAAACCTTTTTGTTGCAGATTCACATTTCTTGTGATTTCAGCTGGTGTTTAAGTGAGGAAGCACATATATAGCAGTTAAGAATTCATAGGAAGAATTATTTTTAGGAACTCATTATTATTGGAAGAATGGCATATAGTTTTCATAGTTATCAGAGAGATCCTAGAATGTGTTGGTTTGGAAGGAACCTTAAAGATTAACTGCCTCCAACTGCCCTGCCATGGGCAAGGAACCTTCCACTATGCCAGGTTGCTCAGAGCCCCACCCGACATGGTCTTGAAGTCTGGGCAACCTGTTCCAGTGTCTTACCACTCTTGCAGTAAAGAATTTCTTCCTCATACCCAATCTAGACTTGCCCTCCTTCAGCTTTAAACAATTACTCGTAGTCCTACCTTACAACCTTTGTAAAAAGTTCCTCTCCAGCTCTCTTCCAGCCCCCTTTAGGTATTGGAAGGCTGATACAAGTTCTCCATGTAGCCTTCTCTTCTCCAGGCTGAACAAACCCAACTTCCTCAGCCTGTCTTCATAGGAAGGGTACTCCAGCCCTCTGTGCCTCTTAGTGGCTCTTCTCTGGACTTGTGCCAATAGGTACAAGGCCTTCTTTTGTGGGGGCCCCAGAGCTGCACAAACGTGGGATCTTTCCAGAACCAAGGAAAGGGGTAGGATCACCTCCCTTGACCTGCTGGCCACTGTTCTTTTGGTACAGCCCAGATATGGCTGGCTTTCTGGGCAGCAAGTGTACATTGCCACTTCAAGAAGTCGAGCTTCTTGTCAATAAATTTACTGTTATAAACTCTTAATGTTGCAGTTGATTCTTCTTTTTTTAACCCATACACCTATCCCTTCCTAACTTAGGTATTTCTGAGTTCACTATTGATAGTACTTTAAGCAGCAGGTTGTACTAGATGACTTGCCATGGTCTCTGCAGCTATGAATGATAAAATTCAGAAAAGAAAAAAGCTCGCTCTGTTGTTATATAAAATTTACAGTTTCTGCTTAACAGTCTGTAGTTTAGTGCAATAACATAATCTCAATCTTGTCCTCCTTTGCAGTTTCTTAAATGGCAGTATTGGGGACCACATCTTGCAGATTCATCTGTTTTACCTATTTTATATTGAATTTTCAATAATTTCAAATAGTTGCAGTTTTCCTTGTGTGCTTTTTTGTGCCATTTAATATTCCTTTTTCTTTTGGAGTTAAAATTCTATTTTTCCATAATGTTTTATGGATTTTATATTTTTTTAAAGGATTTATGGATTTTAAAAAATTTTTTATCTTTTTAACATCCAGAAAAAGCCCAGAAATTAAATTGTTGTTAAATAAGTTACCTATATTTTCAAGCTTGGGTTTCCTATAAAGATACATAAGGAGGAGATACTAGAAAAGAGAAGTCATGATGATCTGTTATTTGTAAAGATAATTCCATTCCCTGAGGTAATCTAGTGTTCTCTATTGCTTACAATTTTTCTTGGTGTTCAAAAATTTGACAGCAAAGGCTTTGCAATTCCATTTCTGAGCTTCTGTTTATGTACACTATATATGGAGATACTTAATCTACGCAGTCTTTTTCATCCAATTCAAATACAGATCAGTTTCTCTTAGTAGTGATTAAAGTAATTGCTCAGTATGTAAATGTTTGGGTTTTCGGTTTTTAACTGAATGTTATGTATGTTGCACTTAAGCAACTTTTCCTCTCTCAGTTATCTGTTCCAGGTTACTGCACGGCTGCTTTGAAAAGTCAGCAGAAGAATGGGAACAAATGACAGGTGAACAGAGGGGACACCATTGAAAGAAACTAGATCTTGGTTTTCTATGTCTAAAACTTAAGATACTTGTTATTCTTGTATCTCTGCCTTCTCACCCCCAGGTGTGGTTTTATTTCTTTCATATTGATCACGTTTGGTTACATTTGATCGAAGAAATGGCAAAGAGAATTTAGCTCTCTTTTTTCAAAGAGACCAACATCTGAGTAGAACAAGGAGCCAAGTCACCTTACTGAAGGTTTTAGGCTGCCTTGGACCTTCTTACGTTAAAGAGAATTCATATGGGAGACAAACATTTCAACTGTCTTAAGCATAGAAAATTTTGCGTTAGAATTTACAAACGTGAGGCAAATACATCCTTAGATTCTCTTATGGCTTCTAATTTGCCTCAGTGGACAACACTAAGGAAGCTGTTTGTGGGTTCTGTAGTTACATGTAAATTCTTAAATATTGATAGGCTATTAATGTGCTTTCCTTAATCAGTTATTTATTCTAAATGTCTTCCATCACACTGTCTCCTTCTTTTTGGGATCTTTTTCTTTTTGGGATCTGGGCTATGACGATTGTGGGAAGAGCAGGTCCTAACTAGCTTGTTTCTTACACAAGCAGCATCACTTTTCTTACCCCATTTCACAACAGACGGATGTTTTCATCTTTTTGTATTTGTATTGTCCTAATATACCCTTTTAGATGTAACATAATTTGTGTTTGTTTGTTTGGTTTTTTTTTTCCTTTTTTAAGTGAAGAAGCCCCTCCTGGCTGAAAGGAAACCTCTAAAGAACAGGCCCCTTTAAAACTTCAAGTATTGAAAAACCTTTGAGATTACCTAATGGCAAATTTGAACAAGGATATTTTATGAAAGATAGGTGTGTATCTAAATGAGAGTTTTCAGAAAACAAAAATATCTATGATACATTAAAGACGCTTTATAAGAATTCTTCGTTCCTACAAGTATCTATACAACCTCACCTGCTCCAGAAAATTACGGTTAGGTTGGTTTACAACTCAGTTAACAGTAGATATCTAGACTTTTCTGATATAAGATCTTTATTACCATTATTTTAGTAAAGTCCGATTATATTAAAACTTTGGTAATTTTAAAATACATGTTTGTAGCTTAGTTACACAAGAATAGAGTCATCTCATTTTTAATTCTCTTTTGTTTAGTGAAGTGGTAGGTTTTTATTTTGTGCAGTGTTACTCATATATAAGAATATCTTTAAAACTGTTTATGGGATTGCGTTATACATTTGGTCTACTATGCATATAGTGTGGGGGGAAAAATAATTCCTAAGCATACTGAAATTGAGAGGACAGCCATCAGATTTCTAAATATTAACTTGGTGGATTCTTTTTTTTTTTTAAAGAAGTTAATGGAATTACTTTTCAAATAACATTTTTAAAATAGAGTTTTTGCTTTTGCTATATTCATGGTGGAAATAATAAATTACTTGGAAAATGGGAGTTTTGGTCATGGGAGTGTAGGCAGACATAGGGCTGTTGTGTAGAAAATGGAACCAAACAGTACTTTATAGAACACTTCTTGAGGCAAAAGAGGATTCATGATGAAAAGTCCATTTTCTGTTCGTGTCATTTTATGTCAAGACATAGCAACAGCTTGTGCATTTTAAAAATCATACAACAATGAATAGGTGAAGGAAAAATTCTTCAAATAAACGTTCCTCTAGAAAAGAAATACTGAAGGTGTCACACAGTGACTTAAGTTGGGAAAGCAGGACAAAAGAAATGAAGTACACCTAGTGAAAAACACCTGTCAAAGTTATCTGTATGCGTGTATTTTAATTTGGAATCCATGTCATAGGAAAAAAACCACTTTGAAACATATGCTGGACATATTCTTGAATGCCCATTAATACAAAATTAAACACATCGTTCCTGGAGGAACTCGCTGTCACCGTCTGAGCGTGCTCGCCCGTGGCAAATGAACCTCAGGAGTAAAGGGGGTGGGGCCAGTTCTGCACACACTGTGCCTCACCTAAAAAATTCATTGCACAGGCTTATCCCAAGATCTTTGTTTGCGAAGTCCAGCCAACAACAACAAACACATCGTTAATGAACCATAAAAATGTAGGTTCTCAAAGGTGATTTCTACGTGTTTCTTTTTTAAGTTAATGTGACTTTTCAGAGAAATCAAGCAAAAGGACTAATGAAAATACCCTCTAAAACATCTTGTATGATGTAGAAATTACTGCATAAATAGAGATGAGAAAATACATTAAATATACTACTCCAAAGCCACCTAAATATGGTCCTGTGCAGCCAGCTACAGGTGGTTTTGCTTGAGCAGGGAAGTTAAATTAGAGGACCTCTGGAAGTCTCAACCTCAGCTGTTCCATGATTTTGTGAAATTAGGTAAGAAATACTTCTGCCATTCTAGTGGAGTGTGTCAACTGCTGAAGGACAGAATGACTTCTGGAAATGTAACCATTTTGCCTGGACTCCTTTCCTGGCAGTTTTTAGTTGTTTCTGTATTTTGTGGCAGGTGGCCACAAATATGATGATCATTTTATTTATTGTTATGGGATCAAATATGTTTGGACCAGCACTTGTTGTCTTCAAGTGCTATGACTTATGTGAATATTACAACGGTTTCCTAAATCCCATCAAAGAGAATTGTGCAGAAATAGAATTCTAAGCTATGCTGCTGATGGACTGTGCTGCTGTTGTACCAACACTACATATTTACACAGCTTACAGGGCTGGCACACTGATGCAAAGATGAAAAAGAACTTCTTGCAGGTTTTGATAGGTTTTTTGAGCTTTCCTATGATACCCGCACTGTTTGAAAGTGTAATTTTGAAACCAGTTTAGCCAAGCTGAAGTATGGAAAAAGTGCTCTTTCAAAAGTTAATAAACTTTCTAAAAGTTTTGCTAAAGATCTAATTTAACGGTTGTTCTAGGCAACATTCTCAGTTGTTACTGTCTGACTTTTAGACTTCCCACCGCTTTCCCTGTCCCCTCCCATTAGTGTGTTTAGTGTCTGTAGTCTGATGTTCACAAAGTCTTGATTACTTGGGTTAGGTATGATGTCAAGAATTTCTGAATGGTGTTTAAGCCAAGTCCAGGACTTCCAAGTGCAACTGAGGTCTGGTGCACTCAGTTCAAGAAGGCCCTGGTAGTAATTGCATGGAAAAAGGTAAATGACCTTTGGAGATTTCTCTGACTATCTGTGTCACTATAAGTGAACAGGGTATTGGCAACTGTTGTCCATGTTTTTAGGTAATGATTAGCAGATAATACTGGTTAAATAAAAAAGGGAACCAAAAGTACTTATATGGACCTAAACTTTCGGGGGGAAAAAGGTTTTTTGATCTTTTGGTTGAATTTTTGTTCAAAAAAAAGAAAAAAGAGGAGTGTAGCACACTTGTTCTTCTGTTCTTCGTGGAATATAGTTATTTGCTCTAAGTTTTCAGCTGTGTGCCAGTTTGTAGTACAGCCAGGTAAGCAAACCATTCTTTCTACAATGACAAATTTCAGCTAGCAGCTGTAGAAACAAGAGCATGATTTGCAAGTGGTTATTTGTCTTAGCAGATATTCATTCTCTTCTGACAGGGAAAAAAAATAAAATACTAAATACCTTTCCACCACTTTACCTGTATTTATTTTGACATTTCTGTTTCCTTGTGTGCAGGCTTGCTTATGTCCCACAGTTTCAGACACTGTTTACCTTCCACCCACTGCTTTCTGAAACTACATTAATGTGTCTCAGCTGTCTTGTCGTCTGTCAAATCCATACCTAATGGCTATATGGTGCTTTAAAAATTAATCATACTGTTTCTGAGGAAATGAAAGAGGGATCTGCATGTAATGACTTTATCCAAAGAGAAGAAAAATAGTCAAATAGGTAAGTTAATAGTATGTATAAAAGCTTAAGATTTAGAAATGTGTACATTGCTGTATTTTGTACAGGTCAATTTATGTTTCAACCCATTTTTAAAACTTACTGCTGCAAGTGAATCAAATGTGACTCGTAAATCTGGAGGATTCTTAAACGTAATTGTGTTAGAGCATTCAAAAATATCTTCAAATACTGAATATTTCACATTGTTTATAAAGCTGTGTAGCACCATACACATTTCCAAGCAAAATACTCTCTCATTTTCCACTTTTCTTGGTCCTACTTCAAGATCTGAACAATAAATTTTCCTTTCTTACTAGAAGCACCAGTTTTCTACAGGTAGGAAACAAGTGAGTACTTTTTCTTGCATTATTTTCTATACTGAATATATATTGCAGTTTTTTCAAGTGTCAAGATGGCCATGCTCAGCCCTTTTCTTAAGAAAAATAAAAAAAAATCTCTATTTTGACCAGAGCTGATTAAAAAGAGCCTGAAGGATTTAAGAGAAGATAATGAATTTTATGTTTATCTACATGAGTTTCCCCTACTTGGTTTTACGTTACGGATTTGGGTGACGTTATGGGTCATCTAAAACAGTAGATTTTTCTTGTCTGGATTATGTGGAAATCAGTTGTATTTTCCCTTAAGAATGCCTGTATCTTACATATTTTTTTCACTAATTTCTGGCAGAATTTTTTGCATGTTAATGAAATGTGAAAATATACTATATTTGCATACTTTTTTGATGATAATTTGAGCAAACTCTGTAGAGTTTTCAGTCAATTGGATGTAATTGGGACTTACCAACAGAAATCCATCCATATATATAAAAATTAAAGGGTGATCCTTCTTTCCCAAAATCAGAAAAGTGAAAATCAGTTTTATGGACCTGTCGGCTTCAGGGCTACATGAAGTCATTTGAATAATGACTTTTAATCCATCAGTAATATTTTCAGCAGGAGTTGTTAGATAAACAGGATGGTTGTTGAACACTGCTTAGTGAGGCAGCTTGGCTTCTACATCCTAAAATTATCAAACATGTCTCTCAGTATTTCTGAGTAGTCTCTATTTTCCTGTTGGATGAGACTCAGAAAAGTGCAGCAGTGGTTTTTGCTAAAATACTTATGATGTCTCCAGGATTAAGAAGGCTTGTTAGATTAGGATTCCCAGTAAAGTAGCAGGCATAGATATATTGCACATAGTAAATCATACTGTATTTCAGCTGAAAACTAAGAATAATTTTTTTTTTTTTTGTATTTGTGAGATTGCTTGTTAGAAAGTTGGAAAATCCTTCTGTTTGAAAGCAACAAAACGGAATGGTTTTCCAGACTCTTCTGATCTAAACTGATTGGCATGTGTAAAAATGTGCTAAAAGTTACCATGCTTTAATGGGATAAATTGGTTCATGTTTAATATTTATTGGACACCTTAGGATAGAGTAGTAGAGTGTAAATTTAAAACTGTTTGTCACATTATTTGTGCTTATAACAGAAAATCCCTTGAGCAAAAAGCAGACACACTGAAGTTCTCTTCAACTCAAGCATTGTGTTTTTATGATGTTAGCATGCATGAATGCCTGTGAAAAAGAGCTGCAGCTGAAGGAGTGTGCTTTTGCTCATCATACACTAAACCTAATTTGGTCCGTCTTTGTCTCATGAAATGTGGAGGGAATCTGAACTAGGGTTCTAATCACTTCTGATTGCACCCATTTTTTTCTCTCTCTCCAATTAAAAAGGGAATTACAATTTGTGTGACCTTCTTGGGGTTATCTTGAAGCAGAAGCTGTGTTGTCATGAAATGAGAAATCAGTTGAGTAAGCAATGCCCAATATAATTGGAATAGGTGACTTAGTTTGAAAAGTAGGGAGCATGATGAGAAAAATACCCCTGGGAATGTATTTGGAATATTTATTTTTGTAACTGAGAGCAAGGGCAATTTTTTTAAACCACAGATACAAAAATATAGGTCTAGCTTAGATGTAGAATTTTGGAAAATTTTGGTTTCTCTTTATGAAGAAGAGACTAGAAGAAGAATTCAGCAACAAAATTAAAGATTCAACTTGTCAAATTAATTTAGCTCAGGAAGCCTTTACAACTCAAGCTGAGGAGCATAACAGAAGAGTATCAGTTACGTTTTTATTAATTCTTTTTGTTAAGAGGATGTAATCTACTCCTATAGACAAGTATATATACTAAGTTTCAGGAAATGTACAAGGTATAATTAAACTCAGAAGTAGTATGCTAAAAGCATACAAGGAAATGCTGTACATGGTTTCAGTTCAAAGTGAATGTTGTGCTTTAATCTTGATTGGATTTCCCAAGGAGAACAAATTTGATTTAAACTAGCTTAGAAAATACTGCACTTTTGCCGTGGTTAGAGTTTGAAGCTATGCAACTTTACTGTGGTTTGACTGACATCTTAAGAATATACTTATTTTTAGGGGAGGTCTTTGACTGATTTTAAAGGTGGTAATGTCCTTAGTACTCTCTGTAACTGCCACAGATTTTCTACATTTCTGTCAGACTGAGGAGTCTCCTGCATTCCTTAAAGTAAGTTAAGCTACAATAAAATAAATACTTGAGCCTGGATGGAAGTCGTCATATAGATCTGATCTCCAAGCTTGGAGAAATAGTTGCCTGTGAACTTTTTACTTTGCTGTACACTTCCAGTGATAGGTTGTTCTGTGTTTGTTTTCCCATCAACTTTGCACATGCATGCTTCTTGCATAGTTCCCTGAATGTCAGCCAGCACTTGAGGGCACTTGAGATTATATATCTACAAAAGGAATCTGTTTCCTGGGGAACCTGAGTTTTTTTCTTTTACATGTAAGATTCTTTTCATAGGAGCCCAACTATTATTTTAGAAACCAAGAAACACTTAGATGGTGAGTTTTAGGAGGCTCAATTAACATGCAAGTGAGTTTTTACTAGTCAGTGCACGTGTTAGTGTAGCTGCAAGAGACAACCATTGAAAGAAACAAATTTTTGGAGCCTCTTCCCAGCATCTGATTAATGACTAGGGTTTTTTTTGTGAAACCTAGTGGACAAGAATGTAGTGAAATTTACTAACTGAAATAACGCAGGGAGAAATGCAGCCATTTTTAATTATTTTAATAAAAATATCAGTTCATTTTTCTTTAACCCGAGAATGAGATACTCTATAAAATGTACAAACTGAGATCGACCTTTGAAAAAGTAGAAAACAGTTAGGACAGAGCTGTAAAACTGGTTGGCATCTGATTCTCTATGCAATCTCTGTATCTGGAACCCCTTACATACTATGTCCTATTTTATTTGCAATAGTAGAGCAGGAAGTCATTTTTGTACAGTTCACTGCACAAATACCTTGAAGTAGTGCAGATCAAATAGTTTTAAAGCAATCAGTCTGTGGCAGATGTTTCACCAGTTAAGAAAGCAGATCCCATTTCTTTTTTCTCCTAGTGAACAGAAGATGAGCAGAAACGTCTCCAGTATATGATCGAGTACCTCAGTACTAAACTAAACCAAATCTTGGAACACACACAGAGGAATATAGATGTGTGTAAACTTTTGGGCTGTGGCTCTAGAGTTGTGATTGAATAATGAAGGAGGCTGTTGCCAACACGAGAACATAGAATCATAGAATGTTAAGGGATTGGAGTGGATCTTAAAAATAATCTAGTCCCAACCCACCCTGCCAATGGGTGGGAACACCTTCCACCAAGCAAGGTTCCTCAAGGTCTTATCCAACCTGTCCTTGAACATGGCCAGGTTTGGGGCATCCCAGGGCAACCTGTTCCAGTATCTTGCCACCCTCACAGTAAAGAATTTCCTCCTAATATCTGACCTAAATTTCCTCTCTTTCAATTTATATCCATTACTTCTTGTCCTGTCGCTACGGTTCCTGATGAAGAGTCCCTCTCTGCCTTCCCTGTAGTTCCTTTTTAGATACTCGAAGGGTTCTATGAGGTCTCTGTGGAACCTTCTCTGGTCTGATCTGTTGCAAATTTTGAAGTGTATGTGGTAAATGAGGCAGAGATAAACCTGGAAAAGGAGACGAGATAATGACATAGTTTATAAAGTTGGATGCCATTTTGGGGAGTTGTATTTGTCCCCATACCTGCTGCTGAATCACTTTGTGAAGCAAGCCAGGTAACTTCACTAATACAGCACTGTTGCTTTCTGTGTGCTCAGTCCATGAGACCTGGCTTGCAAGTGTCGGAGCCTGTTGCTGCTATTAGTAGAAGTGCTTTATTGTGAATTAATTAAAATACTGAGTAGAGACTTATTTTTGGCATATGGAAGGAACAAAAGGAAGGAAACTGTTGTGACTTTATCTTCTTGGTTGTCCTCCATCACTCTTCATCACTATAACTTGCAGTGCTGTGGAAAGCATTTTTTCTCACTTCATACTGTGGCTCAGACCACATCCCTTCTTTATGCTTTGTGACAACAGGATGTGCCACCTTCATTTCTGGGTTTGCATTTGCCACGTACAATGGGAAGTACTTCAGAAGAGAAATAATCATGAAAGATCAAACTGGGCATAGACAGCTACTTTCTGCTTACTCTTCCTTTGACTAAGTTCCTGATAATTCAAAGAGATGTAATTGTGTTTCTCATTACTGTTATCTCAGCAATATTTTTGGAAATACTAATATAGTACAGCAAAGACTATCATACAAAAATAATTGAGCAAATTTATACAAACGTTCTTTAACAAAAGCAATCAGCATCTTGAAATAAGTTGCTCCATACTGTATCTAAGCAGCATGAAGAAAACAATCCATTTAGTCCCAGACATGGAGGTGGTGTAGATGTCACAGGTAGTATGAGTGTAATGACTTGGCATTATGGTCCTACAAAGCAAATGGAGTTTTCATAGAGAACCGTAATTTTGGCACTTTGAATTTTAAAACGTGTGGTTTTGCAAACTTAAAAATCTTTGTGTGTATGTTCAGATGTATGATACATAGGTTCAAAAACATGCCAAGGGAATGGAAGTTACTTGTACCAACGTCCATGGGCTTTATTTTTAGATTTGAAAAGCTTGAACCCTTCTTACAATTTTGCCAATTGGCCTGTTAATCTAGAGAGGTGTGTGTAATGTTTGATTAAGTCCTGCAGTTTATCTTGCCATCACATTCAGTGGTGAAATAGCCTGTATTTAGAAAATATCTGTAAATGCTTTAAATTTAGAAAAATTTGGAGATAATGCTATAATTAAATGTTTTTGCCAAACTGGTTTTGTGTATGTAGCTCAGGTGATCAAACTTTCTGTTTTCCTCGGTCATTTGTTGAACAATATAGCAGAAAAAAAAGTCAGTGCCAGGATAAAGACTTTGTGATTGTCATATAGTTCTTAGGAATTATAGTCTTTGTACATTAATCAGATTCATACTCAGAAATTATTCTAATTTGTACTTAGATCCTCTAATTAAAAAGTATATTGTACGCCTTTGGTTTGAGCACTAGTATTTTAAATGAATATATTTTATATATAAATTACTCCAAATATATGGTAACTAATATTAATGAGCACTGTAGTAAATTCAACCTCGTAATCTTATATCAAGTCCATCCATCACTCTTCCATTCCAGTGACCTTGGAACTACATGGTGCAATTAACTTTGCTTCTTTTAGGCAACTAGATGTGTTGTCTGTCCCTTTTGCAAATCTGTGCAGGACTTGGCAGTTTCTTTTATTTGGATCCCCTGAGGCAAGTACTTTGTGTACTAGGAAGAAGGCTTAAAAACCTCGCCTGCTTCATGAAGAACATAAAATGTGCATGCTATTACTGACAGTCTTCTACTTAGAACATCTGCAATAGAAATTCTGTTTCCTTTCTCCTCAGTTGCAGTCACTTTCTTTTGCTTAAGGAAGGAATGTAGGAAATGGATTGAAATGACTGTCACATTTGTAGCTCTTGTGAACAATTAAGAAGTTTGTTTTGTTTTTTAAAGTTTTATGAAATGATACTTGATTTTTCTTCTGGCCTCTATCCTGCTCCAATTTGCCTCTTGGACATAAAGATTTCAGCACATCAAAAATCTCATGAGTCAGACTAGCTGATTGTCTAGCCAAGTATGCCTGTCTCCAGCTGTAGTATTTAGGAGAAGCTCATTCAAGAGGCATCTCACACCTGGCTTCTCTTATGATCTTATTTCCTGTGCTGCCCCCAAGTCCCTATTATTTATTAGTGATTTTAGAGGGCAAATCCATTCTTATTTCTGGATCAGTTTCAGACTTAGGTTCCATTTATTTGTCTAATGTGTTTTTGGTCCTATTGTTACTTCGGCTTCCATGCTTTCTTGGTATAAATTCAAGAAGACCCCTGCATGATCTGTATAAAAAGGGTTTAGAAGTTTTCTCTGTGTCTTGTGTGCTGTCTGTTGAGGAACCTGAGGTGATTCTTGCTAGTGGTATTTCCAGTTAGAGGCAAAGGGTTGTCAATGCATATCAGAAGAAATGTGCTGAGAGCTATGTGTATAAATCTTACTCTCTCATCAGGGATAGTTTTCTCATATTGTGTAGGCATCTTGAGTATTTTGCACTGTATTTTGAGAACACACCAAAATGTTTCTGCTGTCAGAAAAAGTGACTTGGACAATTACAGTTGTTTCAGATGAGGAAATAAAGGGAATCTCTACTCTGCTCTAAAGTAGGGATTTACCGTCTGAAAGGCAGTGAGGATATGTGCTGCTCACAAGGTGATAGGATGACTGTACACTCCAAGTGGCACTGGGCAGGCTATCAAGGCTTTTAAATGTTTTTCTTTGTCCTCACCTCCCAGAAAGATCAGTGATATTCATTGAATCTGTCTTATCAGACTGAATACTCAGTGACATGTGCTACACAAATATGGATCCACAGCTGCAAAAGGCAATCTGGCAGGTTTTTTTGGTTTTCAGCTGTTCAATTAATTTCTATGTATCTGAAAAGCAGTAAGTGGAAATAGAAGTAGAGCATATGAACTTTCATTATCTTGAAATACAAACCTCTACTGAAACATTGCTTAAAAAAAAAAATAGACTTTATCTACCGGTAGAGTGGTATTTGTTTTTTCATTGTGAAGATTACATTCTTACTATGTATAGTCAATGTGGAAATAGTGTCATATGATGACCTTTTGGCTTTTGAATCACTGCTTGCTTGAAAAATAATAGTTCTTAAGACGTTTGGCTGTATAGCAAAAAGGCATAATATGAATGTTTCATATTTGTCCAGCTAATGTGTTCAGAAGTGGGTCTAGAACCTGTAAAAGTTCTTCCCTGAGTGTTTGACCTCTGTGTTTGATGTACTGCTGTGGATAGAACTGACCTTACATATGGACCATGGTGTGAAATGTAGTATGAAAGTACTGATGTTAAGTTACTATTGCTTTCAATATTTTGTCTTTGTTGTGAAAATTTTTGACACTTTCATGTAAGTGGTGGAGTCATTCATTACACCACTCTGTGCCTCTATTTTTTCATATTTGGAAAGGAGAATTACATTTCAGTGTTTCTGCAGTTGTGTAGTTTGAGATCAGTGGGCAGAGCTTACAGGAGTGTTACTGGTGATGAATAGAACTTAACTATTTTTAAAAATTTATTTCTATTAAGAATGAAAGTAGGTGATCAATAAATTATGTAGAAAAAGCGAATGCTATGAAGGCAAAGTTTATATGTGGGAAATGGGTATTTTAAAGATGTGTGTTTAATAATGGTTACAGGAATGCTGTTTACTACAGTGTGTATCAGGAAAAGAAAATTACTTTGAATTTTACTTCATATCATTTCTGAAATCATAAAAGAGTGAAGGTTTAGACTTTACTGTGAACAAGTGACATTTCTGTTTAGATTTTAGAATGCTGTGTGCTTCTATGTCTCTATTGTTATAGGTTATATACCTGGCACTTGGCATTCACACCTCTTTTTGTGACGCTCATTTAGTGTTTATATAAATTCATCTGTGGGGGCCAATGTCACCATTTCTGCAAGTTTCGTGGTGTATTGCTAAGCAACATGTGTACAAACAACAGTGTTTGCTTTCATTCTCTTTCCTGTCCCACTCCAGCCTCCCACTTCCCTGAAAAGTGACAAAAGTTTGAAAGGTGAGTATTAACTTGTCAGGCAAAACAGTAATTGTAGTTTATAGTGTGTGAGCAATGAAAGATGCAGTAGATAGTGAGGATTTTGGATGTTGGATGGTCTTCAATTTCATTACTTAAATGTTGATGACATTCCCAACAATTTTTTTTCTTGCAATCTCTGGGTTTTTTTTTTTCTCCTGAAAGCAGTGATTCATTAGAGTGTTTTAACACATCATCAGCCATATTCACTGAGGAAAATAGTTTTGGTATATTGTTGTTCGTATACACATGTATTGTATAAGGTATGAATAAATTGTAGATCTGAGTATCTATTTTGGATATTGCTGAAGACTTACTATGCTATCTAAATTCTTGAAGTGTAAAAGTACAATGATAGAACATTATACAAATGTATGTATCTCTATATATGTCTGTATATAGAGTCAGGATTTCCTATAGTGAGTGTTCATAGTGTATGTAACATTTTACATTCATAGATAGCAAGCTGGATTCTGGTGAGAGAATTGAGGAGGAGAAAACAGTCAGTGAGTTGTAAAACAGTAGTCAACTGAGTTGTGAAAAATGGAAGGGCACATTTTATTGCCTGAGTACCACAAAAGGCAAAACTCAAGAAGGAGATAAGTTTATTCAAAGACATTTTATTAATTTCACTTTTATTTTTTAGACAAAAAACTTCATTTTTAATTATTAATTTTACTTGCATGGTGAAAAGAGTTTCCAAGATGTTTCATAGCTTTTTTTTTTTTTTTAATGCTATGGGGACTTCCCTGCTTACGTTTTCCCAGGTTTTTATGTAGTGGTATGTTGTGGATACCTTGTCTTGTCTTTTCTACTTTCCTCCAAGGAATGGTCTGCAAGTTTCAGAATATGAGCTGTCATTGCTTGTTCTGCTAGATTTGGATTAGGAGCAGTTGAATATATAATTTACTGACGGGTTGCCTTGTAACTATACTGCATTATAAATCTGTTATTCAAAACTCAACTGCTTTTTCAGATTTTATCATTGAAATTTCCTTATGGAACTCAAATTTTGTACATCTTTGATATTAGCATTTACATGTAACATATAGCTAAAGGGGATTAGTAGTAAATGTAGATTATGTTTTTTACTTATGTTGGCAAACTGATGGTAGCCTTATTCCTATTTTGGCTTTTTTCTTTTTTTTTTTTAAATTAAGTAATTTTGGGGAGAAAAAGAATGTCTTTCCCAGTATGTTTGATTATACAAAGGTGAATTCCATTATTTTTCTCATTTGATATTCAGAAATTTGCATAATGTTTTCAATGGAAACTAAATATGCTAATTTCACAGCTTCTGAGCAGTTTTCTTAATCATCAGGATATTTGTATGTTTAAAAAGAAATGAGGTAAACTGCCAACATTGAGTCATAAAATTATACTACAGGCCAATCTAAAAATCATGTCTGTTTCAGGGGACTCGTCTCCATAGGGACAAGAATCAGCTATCTTGAAAGTCTAAGTTAACTGTAATTTAAGAGATTTATGTTTTGGGTTGGTTGATCCCTCTGCCTTTTACCCTTGGTTTATGTAAACAGTCAAGCAGGCGTTTAATCAGCAAGTCTTCCAGTCTTTTGTATGCTCTTCAAAAATGTTTTCGTACACATAATAAATGTAGGTAGCTTCTTTACATTCAATTATGATTAGATGGTTAAGGACTCCCATGCTTTTGTCTGCTGAAAAATTGAGTTCGGATGATGAAAGCAAAAAAGCAACAGTTTTAGAAATAAAATACGTAGGAAAAGCTGAAAAGGTGTTACTAAGACTTTCAGAACTATAGCTTCTGTTCTAAGGCTAAGTGAATTTTTTTGCTTAGTGTGAAGTTAATTCCTTCCATGTCTGCACAGATAATACCGTAATGCCAAGTTACAATAAGCTAAAATACATACAAATAGTGGAAAAATTACCAGGTTTGCTATCCTGGTAGCATTGTAATCAGGTCAGCTATAGGGTTGGAACGATACTCTCGAGGGAGACCTAAAATGATCTAGGCTTCTGCATAGTTATGGAGGGAAGTAAGTTTCAGAAAAATGCAATTTATGGTACCTCAGTTAAGATTTGCCCTAATGGCCTGTATGACTGAGTCCTATCCAATTACTAGGAGCTTTTAAATGTATTGAGTTTTTCTCAATAATAGGTCACAGAACGGTTTAATTTGCTGGATGTCATTTGTACTGCACTATCATTGTATTAAACTTGATTTATGTGTCTTCTGACTTAATTTTCTTGTACTGTGTGGTACATGCTGAATGATTATATCTGTAAATTCATGCAGTTTAGAGCTTAGTCATTACATTTCATAGTCAGATTTTACAATTGTCATCCAAATATCCTCATATAAATGAGATATGCATCTCATGAAGCTGTCCCAATGAGAAAAAAATTAAATAAAATGTATATCTGCTTTTCATTATGTACTCTGTGAAGAAATTTCTCTTCATTTCAGTGTTAATTCTTCATAGCAGTTTCAGTAACATTGTTTCAAATGAATAAAACATTAATTATACATTTTTTTCTTTAAAAAGTTCAACAACCTTAAAACAATCTATCCATAATGTGTCAGTTTAAGCACTGTTATTACTGTAATAATTAGTTGAACCCTGACTATAGGCTGATGTCTGGAAATTAATATTTTGGTGCCCCTCAAATGCTTATTGCACAAAGACTTTACCAAGGCAGACTGATACCATACAGTCTCTTGGAGTTAATGTTTAAAAATCACATTTCCTGCATAGTTTTTTAACAGGACTAATTTGAACCATCACTAAGTAGATTGAGGTGAATGGTCTTTTCCAGACCAGATTTCAAACAGGCTAAGTAAAAGCAATACTTAAAAAAAAATACATATTCAGCAGAAATAAGTGCAGTTTGCATTATATATTGTTTCAAGTAATTTCTATGGACAGAACTAAGATTTTTATTCTCTAATCATATGTTTAGGGAGTTGGCTATTTAGTAGATTTTTAGCTTTCCAGATGCTCAAACAATGCACTCTAAGTACAGTATCCATAGATTATCCCCAGAATGCTGTAGATTAGCTATTTTAAGATTTGAATTGTGAATAAAAGCTGGAGAAAAAGCAACAGCAGTTGCAAATGTGTTGTCTCCATTAGCTCATTTAAAATGTATTTACCAGTGAAAGAGACAAAGTAAGCAGTGTCTGCATGTAACACTGTCACTTCATTAATATTTTATATACATATGTGTGTGTCTATAAATAAAACCTTTATGTGAATTCCTTCAAAACCAAAGAGTATCTAAATCAGAGGCCTTTTTTGTTTGTTTATTTTACTAGGAGGGCAGTACCAGTTGTGATCACCAGGAACTGATTAGCAAATTTTGGACAGTAATGAACATAGCTAAATTTTAAGTAGAACTTTTTGTTTGTTTAGATGCTCAGAATTTCACTGTTTTGGCAGATAGGTGGTTTCACTGCCAGTTGGGACAGTATTTTTAATTTGCTTTAATTGAGTAATTGTAACTCTTACAAAAATATCTTTTTCTTGAATATTTTGTAACATGTAATTTTTAATCCTTAAAGATAAAACATATTTAATTTAAAATAATGGTCCTAAAATGTTCTTCCTAGTAACAAGCATTACTGGTTGGATCTCTGTCTTGTTGGGTTACCTGATTTAGCTAGTGTAAGGCAAACCAGGTTTAAAGCTGTGCTTCTTCAACTATTTAGGTTGAAGAAATACTTTACGTAATTAAATGACTTTTCTGATGAAAGTCACGTGCCTTCAAGCAAGTAAGTAAGCTGCACAGATACTTTAATGAGAAATCAGCAAAAAATTGTACTAAGTTCTCTACATAGATTAAAGCCAACCCAAATCAGCTTTTTACTGGTTTATATATGAGTTACCAGAGGTCCAAAGTGATACGGATCTTAATTTCAATTATAGGAGCTATTGAGTATGTTACTGTTGAGTGAGTTGCAAAATATTCTTTTAAATTAGTCATGACAGGCCATTCAGTAATGGTTTAATTTTCTGACTCAGTTTGGTGTAATAAAAACTGTATTTCAGTGAACCTCTTCTCCATGATACGTAGTCAAGAGTGTCCTTAGATTATTATTCTAGCCTTGTTGAATGCAAGTAGACTTTGAGTGGGTTCCAGCTGAACATGATGGTTCCAGTGCATTCTAGATTGATGAAGGACAGCTATGGAGCAGGCTTGCAGGCAGAAAAGAAGCAGTGTATGTAAACCCAATACGGCCATATAACAGTATTACATTAGGATATTCTTTTGTCTTTAGTGACAAAGATGACATGAAAAATTACTTTATTTGTTAATTTGTTTTAACTGATCATGTTGTTTCAAAATAATTACTGGTTGATTGTTAACAGTGCTGACAATATTTTGTCTATATTCCTTTATTTTTCTGCTTGACAGATTTTTGTGTCATAGAATCACAGAACAGCCCAGGTTGGAAGGGATCTTGAAAGATCATCTGGCTCAACCTTTTGTGGGAAAAGGAGCCAAGATGAGATTTTCTAGCACCCTCTCCAATCACATCTTGAAAATATCCAGTGATGGGGACTTTACCACGCACCTGGGGAGATCATTGGAGTGTTTGATTGCTCTCACTATAGAGAGCACTTACGTTGAGGTGGAACCTTTCCCCATGCAGCTTGTACCTGTTGCCTTTGTTTTCTCCACGTGGCTCCTGGTGAAGAGGGAAGTCTCTGTCCTTATTGTACCTACCCTTTAAATACTGGAGAGTGCTTATATATGAGTATGAAATAGTATTGTTAATGTTGGCTGTATTTATTTAAGGCATTTTCACCCAAGTGTCCAGAATACTGCAATATATTTCTTTAAAAATATATCTCCAAGCTAAAATAAAATGTTAAGACTCTTTACACACTGCTTCCAAATTTAAGGTTGTATAATACCAGTATGCTGGAAGCTAAGCTTCACTGTTTTTTGAGCAGTCTAGTTGCAGTTATTGGAAGTGATAGTACTGATAGATTTGTATCATCGACTGATAAACCAAGTTTCTTAATATAGGCTGTATCTTCACATCCAGCATGGAGTTAAATGGCCAGAGGAACTGGAGGCAGTGGAGTGTCAGTGGAGCACTCATATCCAGCTGAAGAGTATAAAAACTAAAAAATATTAAAAAAAGGAATTGATAATTCTTTTTGTTTTGTTTTGTTTTTGTTTGTTTGTTTTTTGTTTTTTGTTTTTTTTTAACATACCTCACATTTCCTAATAGGAAAACATTTTTTTCTCTCTATTGTTTGTTCAGAATTACAGTGTAACCACTGCTGGGAATATACCACTATTCTCGTTGCTGATAACTCACTTAAGATGCGCATGGGTTGATTAAACTACTGAAGTGCCTTGAACACTGACTTCCAGCTGTGCTCGTTCTGATTGCTGCTCGCAGTGTGCGCTGGGAGCTTTGCTCATGGAGAAAAGGCACACGTTTCGTATCACCCCACTCAATGCTAATTGTGTAATAAAACTGGAAATAGAGAAACATGGGCGTAATATTCTCATGTATGAATGGCTTTTGAGGAAAATGGAAAAACGTGGCATTACTGCGTAGTTCATATGCTCCATTCTCATATAGTCTCTGTGTAAAGGCTAGGTGTATAACTAATACCACAAACTAGATGGAACTAGGTGGGACATTAATTATTTTTATAATTAATTGTAACAGTGGAATTGGAAATTACAGAAGAAATCCTGTTGTAGGTTATCATATTTTCTTATTAAGGTGCAAAATATACTACTGGTATTTAAGTTGGGCAGGTGACTGTTGATGATACCAGATCACATTGTTAGACATTGGATATAAAGATGGTAGTAAAGTCACTGTGTTAGTTGTTGGAGTTAGCAAATTTGATCTGCTGCTGACTGAGCTCTTCATCTGGAATGTAATGAATACCTTGCTTTAAACAGCTATACATTATTTATTCAAATCTTTCATGCAGAAAACTAGAACATTTTCTATGCTGATGGGAGAAAAGTGACTGTGAGTATAATCTGTGAGCTAGATACTATTAGATGCAGAATCAAGGAATCCTTACATATACAAAGAACTGGATTCACTGAGTTGTGTGTGATAGAAGCCATCAAAATGTGTGAAAAATGACCCAAAAGCAGAACTGTTATTTGCAGTTATCAATACAAACTGTTATTGTGCCATAATTGACAGATGGTTTTTCACTGTAATATCTGTTTTTAAGGATATTTTTACACTGATTTAGACAGAGTTGTGGTTGGGTTTTTTTGGTTGCTGGTTTTCCTTTTTTTT
>VXAU01003632.1:44955-113118 GCA_013399695.1 Formicarius rufipectus
TTTGGTTGTATGGGCTTTTTCGTGAAATCAAGCTTTCTTTCAAAGCCAGCTGTCGTTCATGGGGGGAGGAGAAGGAGGTTGATGTGATGTGGGGAAGTTGGCATGGACTCTTTGGTTATCATACAGAAAAAGCTAAGGGTAGTTTTTCCTTGCCCAGCCTCTTTTTTTTTTTTTTATGAGACAACCACTGCAAAGCGGTCACTTTCCTCCACTTCTGGGACTGTAAAATCTTTAGAACAAGAAAGGAGTTGGACTGTATTTAAGACAAGAGATTTAGCAAAGTATAGGAAAGTTTGCTAATTGGAATGGTTTTGAGTAATGGTGAGAGATGACTAAAGAACATTAAACATTTTGTCTTCTTATTTTTAAAAGAAAATAAAAATAAGTGGTTGCAAAGAAGATTTCTAGACTACTTACTTAATTACCTTTCAAACCTTGCATGTCTGTATTTTGTGCTTTTTCATTGGAAATAATCAGTTATGATGGCTTGGTGTGTAATGTAGCTTCTTCTGAGTGCTGATTTTTTTTGTTTTTGCTTTTTGAAGGGGTTTATCTGCACAGAATTTTGTAGGCTGTAAATAGAACTTCTTGCAACCAACAGGTTTGTGGGCTGAGATGATCTTCAGTCTCTCATCAGATTGGTCCAAAGAGGGCCTGTGAGTGGGAAGGGGGGAATGGTTAGAAACTGGGAAGCACAATGTAAATGTACATATAATTTGAAAATGCACCTGCCTGTGGTTCCACATGCAAAATTGTTTCAGGCCTTAGTGATTTGGTCTACATTCAGATTTGACTCTGCATAATAATGCAGGCATTTTATTTTTGTGTTGTTGAGCTTTCATTTTACTACTTCTTAATTTTTCCTCATTTTACTTGGTTTTGAATTTATTTGTAATTAATAAAACACCTTTTGCCTCTGTGTATAGTTAACAGTGAGAGAAATGATGATGCTGGTGAATCATTCGGTATGGAAAATGTGATTGAATATACAGAACAGAACCTTTGCTTGTATGTACCCACTTAATGGACAGTTAATATGTGATTCTTTTCACTGGACATATTTTTAGCTATCTTACTACATTATAAATTTTAGTGTGGTACGGGCTACAAATGGTCAGCACAGTGAAAAGAAATGAATGTGAACCAAATTAATCTAGTTCCTGAAAGACAGTTTTAACTTGGCATGCACAAGAACAATTACCACATACTTTTAAAAGTCATGGCCTTGTTGTTAGTTTACCCTGTTGAAAATTCCAGAAAGTAAAACTGGTCTGTCAGTGCCTCGTATCCAGTTTCCAGACCTTATTTAGCTTGTTGGAGCATAGCAATTAATGACCAACATATCCTTTTAATGGTGCATTGCATAAAGTGAATCAATGGTGGCATAACCCAGAAAGTATTCTACAGTGACTGCTTTAGGGTTCTGAAATGTCATTTGTTATTTTTGAAGCCACCTTGGCAGTTCATACTTGTTTGAAATGTTTGTAGCTTTGTTCTCACACTGTTGTGCACTTGCCGGCTTTAGAGGAAAAAAATAATTGAGGTGATAATTACCTGCTGATAATATGTAATTAGTTGAGTAAAAGTATTTGTTGCTGTGAGGAAAATAAGTGAAGCCATTCAAAAAGCACAAATTATCTCAAAAATACTTTTATAAACATTGCAAAGGCAAACCCCCCCCAATTTTTCTCTATGCCATTACAGAGGATGTGATACAATTAAAGGGATGTATTTGTCATAATCTTAATAACACATCCATCCATTACTTCATGGCTTGGTGATGCATAATAAGACTGCTTTTTGTAGAGAATCAAACAGTTAAACATGTGGGAAAATACTTACATGCTTCTAAGTGATAAATGTTTTTATGATAACAGTGCCCCTCTTCAGTGCTGGAGGAGACAGTAAAAATACTGGGAGCTGGGTGGCATGAAGGCTGTTAGGTGGCATGTGGGTAGTGAGCATGTAGCAGTAGATGTTAGTGTATGGAGCACCTTGAATGTTCAATATTGGGCATGGGAAATGCTGGGTGGGTATCACACGTAAAGAATGTAGAGCAGAAGCACCCAGCTGCAACTGCTCTGGCTTCATTTGGACTGGCTGTTACCAGAATCCACAGACCAGGAGTCAGTTCCTTGTGGGAGGAACTGAGAATTCATATCTTGCTGCAACACTCAAGAAAAATGCATGTGGTCAGAAACAGATGGATTAAACATCACTATTTGTGAATTTAAAAAAAAAAGATACTTTTTTTTCTTGTCACTTTGCTTGCTGCCCCTCTCTTTTGCTGGATAAGAAAATATGGGGTTATGGGGAGAACTTGAAAGTTCAGATGATAGAACTCAATGTTGGGTTCTTTCTTTTGCTAGGAAAGGTGACTGTCTCAACTAAGAAAAACAAATCAAGCAGCTTAACTGAATAACTAGATTTTAAAATGGTGATGAATGACTATGTTGGCTGGCTATGTTGGTCCCTCTGTTTTCCTTTCGTCAGAAGTTAGTCTCCTTACATTTTTACTGCACATTTGTAGGGTCACATAGTTTACATGACGTATAGGTTTCTGCCCCCTTTGACTATGAATGTTAGTGTCCATCTTTCTGCTTCTGACCTATTCCAAAAGACTAAAGCAGCCTATAAAAATCGAATTTTATATATTCCTTTTTAATATCTGAGGTTCACTCAGCTGCTGGCAATACAGTCTCCTGCTCCCTGCAGACTTACAGTTGCTAGGATCTTTGTGTATTAAGTATCTGTCTTTTCACCCTCCAGCTGGCTGGGTGCCAAATGGCTGAGACTTCAAGCAAATGAGATTATTTTACAAAGACTCGTTTGTTATTAGAACTTAGAAGGGTTTCTTTGTATGCTAAATGAAGGTCTGAAAAGTTTTCTTACTTTCTGACAACTGCTTTTCCCCTGGCAGGAACAGAATTTTGACTTTGCTTGTAGTTCTCTTCAAATATTGTGGTTAATGCCAAAGACTTCAATTTCTCAGTAAAAAAAGCAGGAAGCCATCTTTTCCTTGCTGTAAGCAATACATTTTCAATTTGGTGTTCTGGATGAAAATACCCCATGAACCAGTGTCCTGGTTATAGTGGCCAGGATCAGTTTGTCACTGGGTGGGTGTGTATTCTAAACCCTCTATGTAATTTTTCTCATGAACTACTCACAATGGCCCATTTGCAGCAGCTGCCTAAGGCACACCCAACCTCTCAGGCTACAAGCTGGGTGGTTAGGAGCTTCTGTGGGATAAGGAAGTTCTCCTGCCTTTGCACTCACCTGAGGGGTCATGTCTGCTAATGGGCCATCAGAGATGCCACAAATATGCCATTATTCACCTCACAGAGTAAATCACCCATTGTGAAAGTCTCCGCCCTGGGGGAGGGACTGGGCATTCCCATCAGAGCCCAAGCAGAGATAAGCTTGGGGTTTGGGGACTGGGAGCTCTTCAGATCCAGAGGACGACCAGAGCCTCGACTGGACTGAGATTGCCACCAGACTGCAACCATCATTTTCACCAGAAAGTTTCTTCCTTTCTTCTTACTTTGAACTCAGGGAGGCCACGTGATGCTCAGCACAGGGGTTGGTGAGCTCCATTCTGCTCATGCCCCGCTGTGCTGGTCTGTACATCTGTTTTTTGTGGTGCAAACAAATTTTCCTTCTGTATCAGTGTATTTTGTGATCTTTTATTAAATTGTTATTCTGACTTGCATTCCCTTTCTGAGTTGCATTGATTTCTCCTGCTGGTTTAACTCTAAACCAGCACAACCAGTAGCTTCAAGAAACTGAGTCACCTTTTACTCTCAGCGTATATCACTTTTCTGCATCATTTAAAAGTTCCAGCATCAATTGAGGAACACAGTTCTACAACTGAAAATTGTAGCACTGCACAGTAAATGAAAAGCATGTTAAAAGACTGTATTTGTAATAGAGTTTGCTAGAATGCAGGAGCCAGCCCTTAAGTTAATCACATCTCTGAATATTTAATTTCAATATGTTGTCACAAAAGTATTTAAAATTTTTTAGTAGCAGGAGAGCTTCAGTCTCATAAAAAAACAATAGGAACCTATTTAATGTCCAAAATCAGAGGAGCAGAGCCATGAGAAAAGTTCCAGTCCCTTGTTGTCTCTAAATACCATTTCCATTGTAGGGGAAGAGGTGAAATTTAGTGAGTGTGAAATTCTGTACTGGGAAAATTAAATACTTAAGTAGGATTATATGGGAGTAGATATTTGAACAGTCAAACCCATCAGGAATTTGGGCTTGACAGTGTGTTCATTTCATGTATTAGATATAAGATTTCTAAGATGCGCATCCCAGACACATTAAACTCTTAGGCAACTTTTGTCTTGATGTTTAAAAATATTCTTGAGGCAGATAGGTCTGACTGAAATTAAACTGTCAAATAAGCTGTCAGTACTAGTTGGATGGGGGTGGACATGTATTCACCCACACTGAGATGCAAATACTTCCCTCGTGAAATGTGACAGTTTTGTAATGTTGCAGAGGAGCTCTACAGAGCAGTTCAGGATATAAAATGGGGAAGTATTTATTCAGTTGAACTTACAATTGGAATTCCAGATAATCAGAAAAGAAAGTCACAGGAGTGTGACTTACAGAAAGGAACATTAAACTGTAGGAATGTACCTTATATAGTTTTCTTACTCTGAACTGAAAGTAATTTTTTTTTCTTTACATCTTCCAGAAAAGTTGTAGATACAGACTTAGAAAGACCCAAAAGGCTTTCCTCCTGTTTCAAATCAGGATCAGCTGTATTTGCACACTTCTCTGTCTAAACTGTTCCAAGAACACCTGATGATGGAGATACCACAAGCATCCTAAAAAGTAATTGCCAGTGTTTAAACTATCATTTATTCTTAATATTGAACTTAAATTCCCTTTATATGTGCTCCTTACTGCCTATCCGAAGGCAGAACTGAACACTGTCAAAGTGTCCTTCAATTTTTCTTCTTTCCCCTAACTATTGGATAGTTCTTTAAGTCTTGCCTTTTATAATATATTCTTTTCTATTGCTGTCACTAGACTGTCTTTGGACACACAGAACTAGACTGTTACATTAGAGGTCTTGTCAATGCCAAAATGAGTGTCAGGATAATGTCAGATACCTGATATATTAAATACCTCTTTTGAAGTCATGAGACTGAAAGAAAAAGATTCTCTGAGAAAAATCCCAAGAAAACTGTTAGTTTTCTCCAGTTTAGCCTGGCAGGTAGTGTTGTTGCAGAGTGTGACATTATGGTAATTTGGTCTAATATTTTTTTGTATAAGAAAGCCATAGGAATTGTCTGAATTCATTCGTTATCAAATAGAGTGTCCCTTTTAGAAACAAAAATCCAGTAATGTGGAAATAAAATGACCATATTGGTTTTTCAGTAAGATACTTAGATTTTTAGATACTTAAACAAAAGAGGAAGTTGGGCCGGCAAAATAATTGTTGCGTAATCTGATTCTACATAGCCTCAGCTGTCAGAAATTGGAACTTGCAGTTTCTTTGTCTTCACAGCAGATGAATCAATAGATAATCAGATTTCACTTTCTGGTACTGATACTTATCAAAAATTATCAAATCATATCCTGGTCTGTCTTTGGAAATTAAACAGTTTAATCCCCTGCTGCCATGTACAGGAAACCATGTCTTTCAGTTCCTTAATTATTCTGTTATTTTTCCATGAATCCTATCTCCAGTGGCCTGGTTTTTTGAATTTTAAATGCTGGGTGTGGGTAGACTTCCATTTGTGGTTGTGTCAGTGCCAGAAGCAGAGGCAGTAAATCCATATGCTTCTTTGATACTCCCAGTTTATGGCAAAACCAATTCATTAAGAGTAAGAGTGCATGTTCATCTAATTACCCACTACATTAACTAGATTTCATTGTTGCTTTTCAGAATAGAGTCCCTGTTACATTAGAGCAGCTTGTATTCCATGTTTCCCCATGTCTGACATGATATTTTGCAAAGTCTGAATCTGTGTTGCTGTTGAGCTATACTTGTGCAGTCTCCTCATGACTTTACTGGGTTATCTAGTTTTTCCATAAGCCAAGGCAGAATAGTAATGCTGTCCTTCGTGTTTTCATTTGTTCTATTATTTAGAGAAGTCTACAGGCCTGTGTCCCTTTATAAAGAGCAGCATATTAATTTTCCTCATCCTGATTACTCCAGAACCCAGGCATGGACTTCTCAACTATTTCAGTTTTGCTTTAAAGTTTTTTGGGCTTGACAATGTAAGTGTGCAACTTTAATGAGACCTTTTCAACATCCTTATCAACTGATGTTAGAAAGCAAAGTGTTTAATCAATAATACCCAATAATACTTCTTCCCAGAAGGGGAAGGTGTTTGGTAAGTATTCATGGGTGGTAGAATTGTTAAAAATCTTTTTGTGCCAAAAGTATTAACAGAACTTTTAATGTGCTTTAAGTATGCTGACAGTGATATTTCCACATGTCTTTGGACTTTCTTTAGTGGTTTTCTTCAGCTCTTAAGTTTCTATTTATATCTGTTGCTATCAGATTTCTGTTTTGAACATTATATTTCTATATGTATGACACACACACTTTAAAGCTCCTTTTGCAACCTGGCAATTTCTCTGTTTAATGAATTTGGTTTTTTGAAAGAAGTTTAAAAAAATTAACTCCTTAAGGTTTATTCACATGGTTCTATTTAAATTATTTTCCTTGTTTTGTGAAAGTGTTTCTAGATCCACAGAAAGCTTGGATATATGTTGAATCTTTATGCTTCTGTGTCCTAACAGGTTTTCCTTCAGTGAATACACGTAAATAAAGGAAGTATTGGATACAAGTGCAACCACAGCAGCGACAAGAGCTCCTGTTAAGAAACAGTATTGCTCACAAAAGGTTTAGGGAGGGGATTCTTAATCTCTTAACGCTCCAGCTTCTGTGGAGTGCCTGTAACAGAGACAGAAACTTTTTTGTGATCTGTTTGTGATCCCATTTGCCTTTCAGTGGTTTGCATTTCTTTACTCATCACTTCCTAGTCTTATGGTTAGGACTGTGTTCTATGGAAGGACTAGCATAGAACTAGTAAGACTACAGCTTCAGAAACAGTCAGTGCTTGTGAGCAAGGGACTATTTGCTCACTGTCTTTGGAATTTTTTTGATTACAAGAACTAGAAAACAGACTTGATTTTCTAAGTGCTTCATCATCTTTTTTTCTGCATGTTTGCTGAAGGGCATGAAAGTTTCTGCTCCATTTTTCAACCTTCTTGATGAGAAATGCAGTCTGTTTATGAAGTATCTGCATAAATGGGTGCCTGTCAACAATCTGACACTTGTCATGTTCTCCTAAACGTTTCACAGGAGTTGACAGTGTTGGGCTACATGGAGAGCATGTACAGGAGCTCTGTAAAATTTCTACTGGGTCCCCCTGTTGTCTTAGAGAAATGTGGCATTAATGGACTGGTGTTATTAGGGCAGTGCTCCCCAACTCGCAGCATGAAAAAACTGAGAAGACAGAAACTGTTGGTGCTCTCCCTCAGTGATGCTGCCCATGAAAATTTTCAGGGAAGTTATGCAGTGCAGATGTGATAGATATGATAATGTCTTTGCCACCAATGGGATGGAAAGATGCGTTTATCTTTGAGTCTCGTCGTGTTTATTATTATTTTTCTAAATGTTTCTACTGAATTAACATTTTACCTGATACAGCAGTTGGCAACACAAGAGTGCTGTGATTTGCATGGCACCTTAACTTTTATAATTTTTGTGTGACAAAATTATTTGAGTATTTTCTCAATTTCTGAGATACTGAACTTACTCTTTCTTTACATTTTCTTGATGCTACATCATCTTCATTATGTTGGAAGCTTTAATAGAATATTCACAAAGTGCAGAGGAAGTAATGGTTAGAAAGATACAACTCTTGGAGAAGATGAATCATATTTAAGAGACAAGGGCTATTTTAAATTAAGGTAGTCTTCACATAGTATTAATGAAAATCAACTTCCAAAACATTCACTGTATTTTTGGTAACTTATTACATGTAGCAATTCAAAATAAAATTGTTTCATGGAATATCCAATGAAAAATCAATCTTTTTAATGAAAACAGAGGTAGTTGTATTGGTGTCCTATGGTAGCACAAATACAGTTACACTAATTGTGCTAATATTCTCTTTGTTTCAGATAGAAATGTTGCTTTTAATATTTTATGTTTAATTGCATTGAGCTGTTGTAGGTTGACCCCAGCCAGCAGCCACTTGCCAGACTTTGTTCAGGAGCAGTGAGAGAAGGCTCAGGGCTGCTTGCCCTGAACTGAGAGTTTTTAAAGTCTGTGATGAAGTAGCGTAAGTAATGTGGTGTATACTCAGTATTTTTGGCAGCAAGCAATTTGAGTGACAGAAGGCAAGCCAGCATACAGTGACAGGAAGCATATGTAGCAAGAGAACCTGTTTGTTTAAAGATATGCAAAGGAAGCAACTCCTGCCCTGAATAGCCACAGGGAGTAACGTGTATTGAGAAATGCTGACAAAAGGTGGTTCAGAGTTCAGACCCTCTCCAAAATAGCCATGTTCCTATGTTTTACTGTGGCCATGTTTCTTTTTTTTTCATGGATAGTTCTGTGAAGGAGCTCAGGCTGTATTTTTCCTCTGTGGATCTTCATTGTCCGAGTCAGTGAGTGTGGGCAGTGTACTCCGTTCCTGCTCTCAGACTAATGAAGGAATCTTATTTCTGCAAACAAAATTAGTGAAATATTTTTATGAACATATTTGTTATCTAAAATATTGTTTACGTTATAAAGAAGTCAGTAAAAAGCTTGTTCCTTTTTGATGGCCCACTAGGAAACTGCTTACTGACTTTTATTCTGCAGGCAGCAAGTGCTTTATAGAACATGTAATTAATCAAGAATTGTAGTAAAAAAGTAAAAAGAATAATAAATACTGTAAATAAGGAATGACACTGCCCACACTAAATCATTAAGACTCTTAACTGATGTTAGGAATGTATCAAATGGTAATGATTCTCTGAAGTTATATCTAAAAATATATCTATAAAATAAGCCAAAGTGAGAATACAGGCTCAAGGACTGCCCCAAAATCACATAAGCTTTTCAGTTATTTAACTGCATGCTTCCTGATACGTTTTGAACTGTGCCACATCACATTCATTCAGATGATGTCCAGGCAGTTTGGATCCTAGCATGTGTAAGAGACTGTTTAAAATAAGCACTGGGAATGTTGTCTACCTACTTCTGTCACTGCTTCTGGCAGTGAGCCTTTTCTGTGCCATTTTTCCTGGCTGGTATAGTGGGTATATGCTTAGTAACTTCTCTGTTTCACTTAGAAGTTAGATTGGAAACAAACCTAAAACTTTTTTAGGAATGCAAAGGCAAAAAGGAGGCAAATACCTATACTGCTCTTTCCATTCACCACCTTAACCTTTGTAAATCTGAGTTCTTGCTGATGTTCTCAAGGCTCATAAGGCAGTCAGAGTCTTTTCCATGCCCCTGTTCTAAATGTTTTTCTTTGCTCTGGCCATCTCTCTTCCTAACCTTCCAAGATGTCTTCTGTAGCTGCTTTACTTTTACTTCCAAGCAAGATACTTATTCATCAGTCCTTTGTCTTTCTGTATATGTGACAAATGAGCTTGACCTGAACCTTTCTTTGGGAATATTCAACATAGGCAGCATCAAGTTGTTCAGTGCTACTCCTTATATTTTTTGACCCTTTTCTTTTCCATATAACTGAAGACTGATTTCATGAGAAAAATAAAAACGAAGGGAAGAAAGGAAAGGAAACAGTATTCTACTGCCTATCCTTGTTTGTCTGTTGCTGGACAGGTCTAGAGTGAGGCACCGTTTCTGAGATGTCTTAAGCACAGCATGTAACATGGATTGAGGTGGAGATATCACTGCTGCTGGAGCAAGTTTCACCTTCAGTTCTTACTCAGATGTTGCTACAAGATAGCCATAATGTAAACTTCTGTTTAAACTCCAGTGTTCATGTTAGTTTGTAGTAACTGTAGCCGTGTATATGTGAAGAAAGTCTTTGAATACTAGCTGGTGTTTCTTACAAGAAAACCAAGGACTCTTGTGGTATTTTATTTATACATAAAAGAAAGGCTAATACTTTCATGATAACTTTGTGCTTGGTAAATAGGGACTTTTAAAAAAATCTCTTGAGTTTTGCAGGTGAGTTAATAATGACTGCCACAGCTAGGTGAAAATTTAAACAGTCCTCTTGGCCAAAAACATTTTCTTTTCAGTGTCATGTTATTTCTGTGTTCTGACCGCTGCAGAGGAGGGAAATTCCAACTTCTAAGAATAAAATGTGCTATTATTTTAAGAATATAAAAGAAGAATATTTCAGTTTTGTTAATATGATTGTTTCAAAAATTTTGTGCATTTATATCTTTAAACAGTTGTATCAATGTAAGACTATTGATGCACATATTAGGGTGAGCTCAACAATCTTGTTTAGGTTAGGTCAAGGTTACTTGTGTTTAGCAAGTTAAGTCAACAAACATTGTGTTACTCAGCTTCTCCACAGGCTGTGTGAAGACATTGTTTAGCCCGCAGTCTCTATGTGTGCTGGATCATTATCTTTGTGCTGTGAAAGACTTCCAGGTTTTATCAAGGTTCTTGTTGCAGTTATTATTACAGTAATCACTAAGGACTTCTCTAAGTGGAAGGCTTGTAAAAATCTAACTAATTTAGAAGAAAAAAAATTATCACTAAAAATATGTAGTTCAATTTAATTGAACTTTTAAAGAAAAAGTTAACAGGGACTGAAAAAATCAAAAAGACAACTCTCATTACTTCCTAGAATAAAGCCACAGAAACTAATATGATGTAACTAAACTAATGTAACAGGAGATGTGCAAAATTCTAGTAACATACAAGAAGACAGAAACAAGAGGAGGACATTTTTTTTTCACCCTTAGCACTGAAAATCTGTCTATCTGTATATTACAAAGACATTACCATTTTATTCCTTTGAAAGGAGTGTTTCTGCAAAATGATCACAAGACTTCTCTGTAGGATTATGTTAATAGTTGCATTGAAATGAAATTTCACTGAAATGTATTTTCCGGTTCTTCTAGATAAAGTTCTTCATGTGGAAGAAATTTACTTCTCATCTGTTTTTCATTTGAGATACTTACTGTGCTAATCTTCCAAGTACATATTTATTAAACCAAACTGGTGAGAATTTTCTCACTATAGACAGTTTCATCTTTCCTTTGACTTAATTTCTATATGAAATTTTGGGTTACCACAGCAAAGAAGCAGGCTGAATAGGTTCTCCATTCAGATAACTGTATATATGGTTTATTATTATTAATTAATTTTTGAAAGCTTCACAGTTCAGTTTGGGAATATGTTAGCATTTAGGTCTTTTAAAGTTCCGTTCTGTAATAATAAAACCATTTCATTGTCACAGTAAGTGGGTAGAGTTTTATATATAACTAATCTTGTCTTTTGTCAGTTTGTCTTTGATCCTGGTTTTGGCAACAACTGTTAATAAGACAGCATGGTTATGGATGTATGTAGTTCAGCTTCTGTTTGCATGTGGAGGGATGTATGCCATTGAAATTATTGACTGATGCAATGGATTAAATGAATTACTGAATACTTATAATTAGAGATTCTAGTTATTGAAATTTGAGTCTGCAGTTTTTTGGTAGTATCACTTGAAAGCTTTTGAAATGGAAATCGAGAATTTGCATAATCATTTGGCTTCTCTGCAGTTACTGGTGAAACAGTTTAGTGGGTTTTCTTGAGATGTTCACAGTTACTATGGGTAAAAACATGGCAGTGATTGCTTCTGCTGAGGAAAGGTTAGTGCTGAAGCTCCTGTCGCCTGTGTTTTATGGACTCTCTGCTCCTATAGTGCCCACAAGCTGGGCAGTAACAAATTATTACTTGAGATCCTGATCAGCCGTCTTTTTCATCTGAAAAAGTGATTTGAAAATTTTTTTTTCAGGTATTACAGGTAGATAATGGTGATGTAATATTTTTAGAAAATGAAAGAAGCACACAAATTCAGTGTGCTTATTATGGGTTACTTCAAACGGTAGTAGTGTTTCCTCTTTTTACTATAAAAGGTGCTACAGTATCATATAATACATATTCCAGATGAATGTTTGGACTGCAAGTTTTTAGGGGTCAGTGTTTGGAATGAAAGTCTGTTATGCTTTTCCCAAATAATACACTTTTATTATGGCTATATTACACTACATAGGAGGAAAAACTGTTGGCATAATATGAGACAAACATTGAGGAGGCAGGAGTGGGAATGCTGAAAACTGACATTTAGGTCTTTGTTGTTGAAATTCTTAGAAAAAAAATTTAGGGTAATCCTCTTGACATGCATTTTATTTTTTGTGGAGATGTAATTAATTAAAGTAGTACTGAAGTAGTATTCCCAGTCTGGGAACGTTCACTGCGTCTGCAGTCAGTAACTATTAATAGTTTAAAAGATAACAAGTTTAAATCATTACTGTTCAGCAATAAATAGATTGTATTCAGTTTGTAATCAGTGTGAGCAATAGTAATGAACACTATCTTCTTAACAGACCATTTTAAAGTGGACAAGTAAAAAGATAACTTGCTGCTTGATCCAGCAGTGTCTTCATGCTAAGACTTCAAACAGTCCCACTCTGCCATCCCTGAAAGCTGATTTTTAAGTGGAGATGCTCTCTAAATTACGAGTTTTCCTCATCAAGCTGTCTGAAATCAATTTGACTCTACTGACATAATTACTCGTCTATATGAATGCTCTTTTACACTAAAGCCTGAAACTTTACCCTGCAATCTTACTTGTGTCTGTTTTATAAATAGTCACACTGATCAGTACTAGTCAAATCTTAAGTCATTTCAGTGCAGCTTTACAGGATGTAGATTTTCCTTGAAGTTTGAAACCTGGTAAATAGTTAGTTTACTTACTGCCAGAATTTTGTTTCTTAATGTGAGCAATTAGGTTTTTCTAAAATAAACTTGTCAATATGATGAAAAACAGAGTATTATGTTTCCATTTCTGCAGAAGAACATGTTACAGATTAGCTGGTGGTTTACTTTGAGAGCAGTAGTTGTTTATAAGTAGTAGTACCTTTGCAGCAGTTTTCTGACAGTGTCCTCTAATATTAATCTGGTATTTTACAGGCTGTTTGCCAGTAATGTAGAATGAGGGAGCAATACTCAACCTCCACTCTAAGTCCATTGCGCTGATACAAACATGATAATGAATAGCATCTACCTAGCAAGGCTGGACATTAACTGCTCTAATGGAAAACATAATGCTTATTCATCTTCTTAGGGCAGATTTATGTTTTAATTTAGCAAAAATAATATAAAAATTACCTTTAATTTTGTAAATTAATGAACAAAAGTTGTTGACATATAATACAGAGTGTTCTCGGTATGATAATAAAAGTTTCATTGAGAACAGTGATGAGAAGTTTAGCACATTTTTTTTTAACCTAGTATCACTGTGGATAGGTATATGCAAGATTTAACATTGCTTGTGAACAGAGAGACTTGTATGTAATAAATAAATAAGATAAAAGTAATACATATTCAGCCCTACTTTTGATCAAAGCTCCCCATAGTAAATTTTTCAGCATCGTGATCATTAGGTCATATGAAGTTATCTACTTTATCTTTCTATCCCAACACAGAAAGATCAGCTATCAGGTTCCTGACATTTATATAATATGCTATTTGAAAAACCTCTTTTCTAGTAGAGATTCTCTTATTCTTACCCTTACAAAGCTTTCCTTGTCTCCAGTCTAATTCCCTGTATTGTATCTCTTCTGGTGTTTTAGATTTGCTAATTTGTAATGCAGAGGAGAAACAGATTAGTGTCTTCCTATTGAAACCAGTCTGTTGTGTATTTAAAGGCTGTAATTAATTATGCCTGCACACCAGACAGAGACTGCATGTGTCTAGGCTAAAGAACCTTCATTTTTACAGAGGATTTATCTAATATTATGTCTTTTCCTAATGGTCTTACACATCTCTTTTAAATTGGCCTTAAGTAGCAAAATTGGAAGTACAAGTTTAGAAAACAGAAATAAGACCTTAAATGGGTTCACTTTGCACATTGAATAGTCTCTTGAGTAGTAATTGCATGCCTTATTGTTTGTACTTTCTTGTATTTTTTCCTTGGTGGTTTCATCAAAAAATTCTCAGCTTTTGCAGAACTCCACTATCTGTAGCAAAGAAAATGTTAAACTTATGCTCAGATGCACTGAACCTTTCATTCTTAGACCAAGTATGTTGTCCAGTATTTTTTTTTCTCTGCATGGTGAAACATCTAATAAATAACAGCATCAGGAGTGGGGATAGACTTGCATTAATACAGACATTTTGCTAAGTTGTAAATCCGGAACCCAGAATATTTGGTAAGTGGTTATGTTAGAGAGCTGATATTTTTATGTAAAACTGTGGTAGTTAAGTTATTATGCTCTAAAACTCATTTATCCTGTTACATTGTAAATTAATGCACCTTCGATTGAACCACACTGAAAGCCATTTAAGTAGTTTTACCTCACACTTGGAGTAGGCAAAGACTTTGTGAACAGTGATGTCTTAATGTCTTAATGGCTACTGATAACTTCTTAAGCAACCAGAAATAGATCGTGTTTCTGAACCCCATATAAGTAATTTTACACTCCTGATTCACACAGAAATATTACATTTTCTCATTATGGCACTTACAATGACCATTTAACTCGCTAATTCCACTTTAAGCAGCTATTATATTGCAACAAGGGCTTTTATTAGTATTAGGGAATTTAGCTCCAATACTACCATTTTTTCCTTTTTTTTGTCCTGTGTTTATCTAAACAGAATGCTATTTATAGTGTTGTAGGATCAAGCATTGTGACTGCTTTTTGTTTACAGTTGTCTGTGCAAAATAACATTATTGTTGGCAGGAATAAGTTTAACTGAGAGAATTTTTGTCATTGTTGCAAGTTAGTCCTTATGTTTAGATGTTTGAAGAATCGCTTCACAAAAGGGCTTTCTTGACATGAGTGTAGTTTATCTGGGGAAAACTAATTCAAATGCAGAAGGTAATTCTTGTATATAATTTATTTAAAAACATTGTGATTGAATTTACTTTTTTCTACAGAACATAATAAATGATTCCTCAAGATACACATATTTGTACACACGTAATACATGTAATACCACAAATACTTTTTTTAGGTAGAAGAAGTGGAGCTAGTTTGAAAAGTGCAAATGGAATGATAATATAAAGAGAGAGCTATCAACTTCAGTCATAATGAGTTTAGAGGAGAATACCTGTGGTATCTCTGAAATCCAGTGGAATCAGTAAACTTGCAGAGTTTGTAAAGGATCAGTAAGTAGTGCCCATTTTGAAGGAGTATTGGTATTTCACTGCCTTTGTAAAGCAAAATTCTTACAAATGTGTACTGTAGCAAGGTAGGAATTTATTTAAAATCTTAATTCTACCAGGATTGCTTTTTTCATGAGTGTTCTAAATGTAAAATGTTTAACGGAAGAGTCAGTGCGCTACTGCCAGCAGAAGCGCTGAGGTGAGTGAAGAAGCACTTCTTCAGCCATGTGACACAGGCATCTGAGTGGCTCCAGCAGGCTTTTAGGTTCAGCTCAACACTGTTAGGGTCAGACCTTGAATGACTCTGTTAGACACTCAGATGTTAGTGCCTGTTTCATCTGCTATTACCTAAGATACATTAGCACCTGTATGGATGAAGAGTGTAATTGCAGTTCAGATTACATCTCCCTTCGAAAGCTTTGATTCACTTCCACTTATGCTTAATGTAAAGCAAATTTCTTTGAAAGCTAAAGTAACTATTTCACATCTAAGCCATGAATTTAGTTTGTTCTTGACCTAGAGGAATACTTTTGACTATAGGTTGAATAATTTATAATTTAACACGATTTAGAAACTGCTACCTTGACAATTAAGGTTCTTTGGCATTATTTTGTCTTATTACAGTTTTAATTTACTGCATCTAAAGTATGGGATAGTTGAAATATTTCATCTTCACATTTGGAACTGTGGGAGAAAATGTGAGATATTCTGTAATTCTTGTGTTTTTGAGGGACCAGAAATTGCTTCTGTTCAGTATAAAACCTGTATGAGTAACTAAATTCACAATTTATTTTCAAGCGGTTAATCTGCCCAAACAAGAATTATTGGTATATTTATAGTATAACCTGGAAAAAGAAGACTGGCAATATTTCAGACATGCATATGAATTTCATTCAAACTGGAGATCTGACCATTTTTTTCCTCTCTTCTCAGTGCATGCTTCAAAACTTTAAAAAAAAGCATAACTTTCTTGGGTATTTGGATAGGTTCCAAAGCCTTTAGTAATCAGTAATGAATGTATTGTTTTAAAGTACTTTTTGATGGGTTCCTTCTATCCTGCATTCTGATACTGCTGCAAAGCATAACCTCAGAACATGGCATTTTATGTCACAAACTATGCTTATGATTGTGTTTCTTTCGCTGCATATTGCTAAAACATGGAGTAGAACATTGATGTAAAATTGAACAGAATATTTTGTAACAGAGAAGTTTCTTGGTTGTGTTTTCAGAACAGAATCTTAGTTCTTTAGGCTGGGAGCATAAAAAAATTCACTGACTTGTGCTGGAGACAAAATCACAACAGAAACCCCCAACTAAAATAGGTAATAATCTCTAGTTTATGACCTCAGAGTTTTTAAAAATCTTTTTTATTTTAAACAGGATTTAATCTAATTTCAAAGCTCCGACTTCCCTGCATTGAAATAAATTATTATGATTGAGTTTGGAAGCATTGTTTTATGTGCCTAGTTATTTCAGTCTCAAGAAATAAGTATTTCACAATGAGCTATCATTTAGGCATTGTGTCTTGGGCTGAGCTGAAATGTATTTCTTTTAGTCTCAAGGAATCTTTTTGGCTGTTATCTGGGGAAAGATCATAGAATCATGAAATAATACAGACTGAAGGGACACTCTGTAGGACATCTAGTCCAAACACCTGCTCCAGAAGGGTCTATAATTAGATCATCATACTCAGGAACGTGTGTTTGAAATTTATCGGCAGTGACTAATGGATACAGTTACTTCTCTCTCATTTCCTAGGGGATACAGCCTTGCTCACAGGAAGAGAGAGGCTAATGAGCTTACTGCTTAGGGGAAAAAACGGCTTCACAATGGAGTGATAAATATTTTCATACATGAAAAAAATATATACCCTCCTTGGTACTAGTCTGACAAGTAGTCCAGTCTGCCCTCAAAATTTCCTTATACATTAATTGTGGTTTACAGTTACATATTATACAGTGTAATAAATTCTGATGGGTTTGTATTTGCAGTTTCCTGAATGTGGTTTCTACGGAATGTATGACAAAATCCTGCTCTTCCGCCATGACCCTGCCTCTGAAAACATTCTCCAGTTGGTGAAATCAGCTGCAGATATCCAAGAAGGAGACCTAGTTGAAGTTGTCTTATCAGGTAACTAAAAAACCAATGAAAACTAGTATCATTCTTTTTCAACTGAAAATATCCACAGTCGTTCTCTCCTAGTTAGATTTTGACCCATCATAAGTATGCTACATATGGATGGCTGTCCGAAATGAGTGTTGGATGCTTCACATACACAACTGTTGATTCTGTGAAAAGTATGGAAGTTGAAATGGTGGAACAAAAAAGGGTAACTATTTAGGACCTAGGAGATAAAATAGTCAGAGGAAACGAGTTCATGCAAAGCCTGGGAATGGAAGTTGTCTGATGGTGACTTGTAGGTGCCAGGGGTATTAGAGAATAGGTGTAGTACAGTGAATCATGAGGTAAAAGGCCAAATTTTGGAGGCAGTGAAATGGCAAAAGGATTTAAGAAGCATGTTTGGCCGGCAGAGTAGCCATAAAGAGTGGATTGCTGTAACCTAAGAAGGAAATAAGCACAAATTATGTGACTGGAATGTAGAGGAAGTCTGGGCATGTCATTAGGTGTCAGTCGGACTTGTCAAAAGCTTAGATGTAAGAAGATATGAGGTATGTGAATGCTGGAACTGTAAAGATGTAAAGGTGTTATTTGACAAATTCAACCATGATCCAAGTTTTATGGCTGGCTTTTTGCAGTTGGAACATGCAGTTAGAGCGTGTGGAAAAATGCTTAAAAATGCAGAGATGCATATGCTATATGAAAGTAGAAATTGACACTGTAGAAGAATGTAGGATTAGTGGACAGAAAGGCAAAGTTCTAATGGATTCTGAAAAGAGTGGAAGAAGTAAGAGTTAGGTCACATAATCTAAGCTAATTGAGCTTTAAATAAAGTTTTGTTTTCTGGTGTAGGACCCTATTCCATACTCTTTTATTAGAATAAGAAGAAGTACAATAAGGAATAATGCAAGTCATTACTGTTAGTAATTTTTCATCTTTTCTGTATCAGGAAACATTTTTTTCCTTTTGAAAAGATACCAGTTATCTCCATTGATATTTCCCACAGAGAGTAATCACTCCAGACCAGTAATTTGGATCCAGTGAAAAGAAGTTAGCAAGAACTTTAGTGCTTTATTTGCTATATTGTTTATTGCTTTTGAAATTGAGACCATATATCTTCTGCTTCACCAAAATTAGGCAAGTAGCTGTTTAATCTTTAAGAGCAAAAGACATCAAATGAAACTTATAATATGTCATGGCCTAACTGATGGCACTTTTACAAATGAAAACTTTCAGTCAGATGTCTCAAATTATACAAGAAATTGAACACATTTCCTCTGTAAACACTTAAGGACATCAGTTTCCACCCACAGATGAGCCTTAACTAAATGCAGCAGTTCATTTTCACAGGCAATTCCTGTGTCATGTAGGGGAGGAAAGTATTCCCAGTTCTGCAACACTGAAGAAGAGAAAGAGCTGTATAAGCAGTCTGTAATGTGTGAGGTATTATTCAAACCAATGCAGGCAGTTTTTTTTTTGATTCAGACATAGTTTCAGATCACTATGGATTTTGGCAATAGTGTGTATCAAACGAACTGTAGATGGGTTATCTCTCATTTTTAATTAAAAGAAAAAGTCTGTCTTAATGCAGGATCATAAATCTTTTTCAGGATGTATAATAATATACCTTGAGAAATTCTTTTGAAGGAAGAAAAAAACCTGAAAACAGGAGAGGTTGGCCTTGAGCACTACAGTGTATGATATTGAGCACTTCAGCAGTGGGAAGGGCAAATGAAATGCAATATATGTTCAGATGCCTGTACTGAACTGGTCAAAGTATTTTATTTCTAGCCTTTATTATAAATCTCTAAAGAGAATATACATTCTAAAGTTCTGTAAATGCAAGGTATATTATGGCAATTGTTTTTGAATGACAGATCTGAAAGAGACAGTAGAATATAGTGTTACCGCTGCAGCTTTGCTGTGGCGAACTCACTGTGCTTTGGGTCAACATCCCCTGAGGCACTGATATCTGATGTCAAAAGCTGCACTGATTGACTGCATTCATTTTTTATTGCACAGGTCAATACTGGTCAGAGTAGAGGAAGCTGAACTGTCAGTCCTAGTACTACAGGGTTATACAATCAGTTCATATCCTAGTAATATGCAAAAGTTTACTTAATAACAAGATCGTTTTTAAATAAGGGCTGAACAACTTCTGTAGGGTTTTTTTTTTCTTATTCCACTTAAGTTTTTGGAAGTGTAAGGATTAATAAATATGATAATCGTGTGGTTTAGAGCTTGTATTACAGGTTCTTGAAAGACTTGAAAATTATCTACAGAAACCTGTAGTTGAGAGGGGTTGCTCACTGTAGTTGAAGCAATTTAGTCCATTTTAGAGAAGAAAATTGTACCTGTGGATGTAATGCAATATAACTCATACAGTTTGTGTTAGAGATTTCTGGTGAAACACAAAAATTTTTTTCAGCTCAGAATGCAGCACCTCCTGTGCTTATGTATTCTAATGAACCCTATTTACTTGCATGTTGTGTTGATACAGTATGCAGGATGTTAATGGAGTGCAAGAATCTCATAAGTTGCTGAACAAATGTTGTGTGTCTGTCTGCTGATTGGTCCAGAGGACATAAGCACAAGCTGTTGCAGTCAGCCAGATGACTTGTGGTTCAGTGCCAGTATAGTTTCTGGTATTTTGAAAGTGAAAGGTCAGGCATTATTGTTAGAGTGGGAGTCAAAAGGTATGTTGAGTTACAGATTTGTTCAGCTGCACATTAAACGAGGAAAGAAGAACTTTTGTTATGAACATTAGTAACTCACATAAATCCAGTTTTAACTTCTTGTGTTATTTTCTTTTATTTTAGGTGTTTTTTTAAATGTGTGTTAGAACACTTTATCTCAGTTGACTACATGGGATTCTTGATAGTGTTGGTATAATAACATGAGGACACTTGAGAATCATATTAAAACCCCAGATTTGTATGTTGAAAGCATTTGGTTTCTTAGACTGCGCTCCTGGATGTTCATTGAACAGTATTGCTAATACCCTTCTGTCAGTAATGTACAGCTTTCCATGTTTCTGTTTTCTTAACTGTGCATTTTCTATTTCATTTTTTCTTCAAAATGTTGGAAAGTTCATCTTGTCTTCAGGTGCACAAAAGAGGAACATCCTCTATTGCTGCTGTGGAAATCTCCACTAATGTTTTGTTGAATCCAACATCTACTTAGTTTTTATTGCATTTCAGACTGAAAAGGATACAGATCTTTACAGAAAGGATTTTATCAAGGTATATTTGTAGGACAGGTTTCTTTTGGTTAAAATACTGTCAGAAGTGAGAAGGCAGCCCAAAGTCAGGAAGCAAGGTACAGAAGTTGCAGTCAGTTGCAATCAAAGACGGCTGTAAATGAGTAGTCAGTCATTCATAAACACTGAAAGGAAGTCATGTTTATTTAGGTGTCTCTCCCTAAAATGCTGTCTTACTGTTTGCTCAACAAAAGGAAGCAGATCTACGTAAAGTGAGCTGAAGCTGAAAAGTGTTCTTCAGACTTGATGTGTGATCAAGTAGTATTTGCTAAAAATTTCAGCCAGACCTCTGAAAAGTTTAACTTTCATGTTGTGCTCATAAAATAAAGGATGCAAATGTGATTTAGCAAAACAGCATCATGTCAAATTCACAATAGATTTGAACAGAATGGACTGTTTTTGCTGTGAAACTCCTAGGTTTTTGGAGATGTTCAGTGTTGTTTTGACTAGCTTTTAAAAATAATTTATTTCAACTGCAATTTGTTAATGCCAATGAATTAATGATAGAGAGGTGCCATCCTTCATACCCTTAGTTTCTGAAGAATTTAAATAATTAAGTTTTTACATTAAGTTGTTATATGAGATGTGGACTGTAGATCACAGAGGCATTGAATATGCCAAGTTGAAGGGCCAGTCGAAAGGGACCACGTGGTCCAACTCCTGGCCCTGTACAGGACCATCCATCCCCAAGACTCACACCATATACCTGAGAGTATCATCCAAACACTTTTTGAACTCTGTCAGTCTTGGGACTGTGACCACTTTTTGGGGGAGCCTGTGCCAGTGCCCAACCACTCTGGGTGAAGTTAACCCCTTTCTAAAAGGAAAGATGTGTTGAAGTTAGTATTTTAAGCTGTCTGTAGATGAGCTGAATTTGCCATATTTTCCTTAAACAGAGACAACAACTGTACGGAACAAGCTGACAGATGAGTTGCTGTAGCTCTGTACATCTATATTCTCTTTTTGAGTTCCGTGTTTTGAGGACTTAAAGGAAACAATTATGTTAGGTGCCTTTAAACTTATGTTCGTGTCAGCGTAGTTTATGTCCTATCGTCTGCCTTGTTCATGAAGTTTATTAAAAAATGCTGTGTAAATTTGGCAGGTCTATTGATGATATAGAGAAAAAAACCCATTGGCATCTTTACAGTTTTGTATGAGTTTGCTTATAAAAAGTCTATCTTGCTTTTACTGGGGCGAAGTTGCATTGGGATGTAAGAGGTTTTTGTCTGCTGCTGGAAGGCAGACAATGAAACATTAGCCTCTTGTGTGAATTAGTGGAATGCACTTCATCTGCTTACTGTGAGCAGTTGTGCTCAGCTTGGCAGGATTCTTGAAGCAAGAAAGTCAAATAGCAGCTATTTTGCGTTCCCTTGCTGAGCTGATGAGGGCACGAATTGATCCACTGCTTTTGTTAAGAGGCTGTTTCTGTTTTAATATCACATTGATGATATATCACCTGCTTGCTAATGTGGGCATTTTATTTGGATTCAGTATAGCTTATACAATCTATGATAAAATATATTGAACTGAATAAAAGCTGTGGATATCTATACAATTATAGTAAGTGCCATATATTAACACAACTGGATTGGAATGTTAGTTCAACTGCCAGCTCCTTGAGATGAAACACTATGATGTTATATCTTTGAACATAATTTTATAGTACTTACATCGATGGTCACAGTTTTTGATTTTGTTTCATTGTGATTGAAGAGCATCCTTCTTCTTTTGGTGCCTTCATGGGTACATTAATGTGCTCTTTTTTTGATGTCTTGAGAAATACCTGTATCTTTATTCTTTCTAAGATGGTATCTTTAACAATTGTTCTTCCTCTATGTCCTTTTAATTGTCTCTATCTGTCATCTCCTTTCTGTAGTGATAAGGCTTATTTGTGATTAGGTTAAAGTAGATTGATTTTCTGTCCTTCACTGTTCATTAGTCTACATTGTTCTTGGATCATGAATTTCAGATAGATGACTTTGTGTTTTAAGTTCCTAGGACGAAAAGATTATTTCCTTCTTTGTTTATGTTTGCCTCAATGCCTTTTCTTCTGTTTATTGGTGTGATAATATTTGTTGCATTCTGGATACAGACCTCAAGGTTTGTATTTTTTTCTGCATCAGCAGAATCTTTCTGAACTCCCTTTCCCATCTTGCCCTCCTATTCTTTTCTTTCTGCTGCAAGAGAGAGTAGGTAAAAATTGGATGACAAACACAGATATCCTATTTAGCATAATTTCCTTTTATTCTCTGGCTGCAATATTGATCGTACACACTGAGTAAACTTACATGTGACAGACAGATGTTAGTGGGGAAACAGCTGATGTGTCAACTTGACTCCTAGTGTTCTTGCAGAATACAGGCCATGCTAGTTCTTCTGCCTTGGGCCTTTCTATATGTTTTTAGTATTTAATGAATATTTCAGCAGTAGAAAATCTGAAATAATTCCAAGATTTTGTGAACATGGATTACAAAAATGCAATTTTTCCAAAGGCTCGTAAAGAAACTACGCTTTCATGAAAGAGGATAGATGCTCAGATGGATAAATAACTATGACTTGGGAAACAAAGGGTAGAAATGCATGCTGTTTTCATAGTGGAAACAACTTTACCAACAAGATTGTTAGGTCTGTGCTGAATGATGATCCATGAATGATCTGGAAAGCATGACTAGTAAAGTGTCAGTGTCAACAATAGCAACAAAGGATGTCACTAGCCTATAATGTCATCTACCTTTGTTACCTGCTCTCTTTCAGAGAATGCTGATGCTGCTTTGGGAGCATCTCTTTCACAGACAGGATTTCAGGTTTAGATTTTTGTCCAAACCAGTCATTCTTATGCTTTTGTATTCACTGTAAAGAAATACACTTCATGTTGCATCAGTTTAACAAAGATAACCTCAATGCCTGGAAATTTTCTGTGTCATTATGATGAAGGTAGAATGAACAATTACATGATTTTTAATTGTTATGCGTTGGTAAGTTGTGTAGCCAGCATTCCAAGAAAGGTGCATATGAAGATGATTAGCTATATTAATTGCAGTTAATATTTTAAAGAAATGCCTTTCAGCTTCTAAAGTAGACCAAATTAATTCTTAATGTTAATTTTAAGTTAATTTTTTTTTAAAAGTCTCTGGAGTAAAAAAAAAGCCCTTATTTACCTTAAAACATCTTATTCTTAGCTCAATGAAGCTATTCTAACCTTTCTTACTAATTTTTACTCAGTTTTCTTAATATGATGTATACCACATTTACCCTTTTTAAAAAGTTTTTGGATATTATCATTTTGATTGAGCTTAATACAATTCACTCAGTAACAGTAGCACAATAGGTTATTCAAGTATTATACTTCAGTAGCCCATACTCCTTTTGAGGTGATTAATGAAACTTGGAGTCTGTGGTACACTGTCCTGTATATTAATGAATATTTGCATGCTCCTTTAGACTTACAATGCAATGTTATCATCTGATTAGCATTCCGAATCAATATGAAATGCTTATAATTAAAAAGGCATTGATGGCAAAAAATGTGCATGATAATAAAAATGTATTTTCACCAAAGGATAAATCAACTCTGTTTACTATTTTATTAATTTATTTTATCTCTTTTGTCTTTCCTTACCTCTGTTGTGCGGCGGGCGTTGGCCGAATGGTGTAAGTCACCACCTCTGGAGCCGGCTCCTCCTCTGAGGACACCGGTTTGAATCCTGAGGAACTCGCTGTCGCCGTCCGAGCTGCTCGGCCGTGGCAAAATGAACCTCAGGAGTAAAGGGGGTGGGGCCAGTTCTGCGCACACTGTGCCTCACCTAAAAAATCCATTGTGCAGGCTTATCCCAAAATCTTCGTTCGCTAAGTCTAGCCACCAACAACCTCTGTTGTGTGTGAAACTTGGACATAGCTATAAATTATTTCACAGGATGTGTCCTTAATTTAGTCCAAACTTTTTTATTGTAGACCCCATCACTGAAAATCTTTTTAACATACACCCTCCATATATGTATATTTATTTATAATTTATATACATCCCTGAAGTTCAGTATTTTCTTTCTGCACGCTACTGGATTGTCTTGTGCAGACCCAGGGGAGTGTGCACCTCACTTTGTAGAGCACTGCTATAAGTTCACTTGAAGCTGTGTATTAGGAAAAAAATTTCCTCTTTTTTAAATTTAAATCAGCATTGAATATTGAGTAAGAAAACTTCATCTTTTTTTCTCCTTCATTCTTCATTTTGTTTCAGTTGTTTTTGCTACTAACACAGATTTTAATCATAAGACTACCACTATTTGAATAAATCTCTTTTCCTTACCTAACTCCATCCCCTTTCATTAAATAAGTGCCTCCCCAGTTCCACAGTAGCTACATTGGCATTAGCATCTCAGTAGCTGCAGATTTAATGGGCAACAAGCCTTTCTTCAGCTAAGCAGAAAACTCTGACTTTTGTTCCATAGATATAATAGTTTCTTTGATCAGTACATGCTTGATGAAACATTTGTATCAGTGTATTTGTTAAATGATAGTTGTGAATCTTGACAGGAGAGTAGCTGTTAATGTCTGGAGAATTTCTTCACTTTTTCAGTCTTTCTGAAGTCATGATCTCAATAACTCAGTGCTCCAATAGGTTTCAAATTAAATATAGCTTATGTACAAAATATGTCTTTCAGTATCACTATTCAGCTCATCAATCTCACTTCTTCTGGCTGAGTGCTGGCTTAGGTTTTGAAAGAGCAAATAGCATTACACAGTCCCATGGTAATGTCCAATGATGTTTGCAACCCTTTGTGGTATGACACACATCTTTTAGGAAGTGCCTGAGATTTGTAGCTAAAGGAGGTCTGAGCGCAAACAAGCAAACCTCCTTCCCTTGGGAAATACCACAGTTTGAAACGGAAACTAAGGAGGAAGAGGCTCAGGAACTGCCACAGGTTGCCGCCTGCTGGTTTTGATATCAGGATGGTTCTGTGACTCAAACCTGGTGACACTGTCATTGCAGCTGAAATCTGCTTCGCTCCAGGTTTTAAAAAAACCCCAAGAATGTTTCTGTTAATATAGTTAAGATGTGACTTCTTGCCAAAAAGAAGTTTGGAGAGCTTTCCTGTTTTGTAAGACATGAAGACTCCTATCCCTCTAGTTTGTTGGTGTGGAAGGTTGTTCTATAGCAGTTATGTTTGTTTCCCGGTTTGTTTGTTGTTTTGGGTTTTTTTTGCTTCCCCCTCTTCTTGGATCCAGTAAACTCTTACTCATTTCCTCTGCAAACAAGACAATTCCAGTCTTCTAATCTCTCCTTATGCAGTCTCTTCCACGCCTCCAGTGGTTTTCCTCATCTATCCTTTTTCTTACCATACAACTTTTTTGATCTGTCTCACAGAAACTGAACACAGAATGTCAAGTGGGGAATATTAGTATCTTCATTTCTCAGGGTTAATTTCTATTTAGAAGGTAGAAGTGACATAATGAAACAGAATGATTATAAATGTGACTTCTGTTGTCTTTAGTGGAGCAACTAAACATTTTCCTTATTTTGACCTTCTGTTCTACCTGGTCACACATTAGAGATGTTTCCATGATGAGTCACTCCTGAACTGTTGTAATCCATTTTAAAAAATAATCCACAATTCAGAGCAGTAATTAATTTATTTCTTCCAGGTTGTGTCATTTTGTGCATTTCTTTAGCATTTTTAATTTCCCTTCTCCCTTTTCTAGTGTTATCCTAGAAAGATGCAAGTGGGGCTGAGAAAACTCTGGTTATATACAGTCATGCTTCTGTTTCTTACCTTTGATGGTCCCATATCAAAGATCTGAGGCCTGAAAAAAGCATTATTGATCAGACAGATGCTAAAGCATATTCCAGAAGTGTTCATATATTTTCAGGATTAGTTGTTTCATCTCCTTCAGGGGCTTTGGATGAGGCTGACTGGCATATAGTTCTCTTGGGTCCTCTTTTTTGCCCTTCTTGAAGGTAGAAGTGACATTTAGTTTTCTCCAGAATTTGGGCACTTCTCCCAATCGCTATGACCATTCAAAGATTATTGAGAATGGCCTTGCAAGGACATCAACCGGTTCCCTCAGAACTTCTGTGTGCAACTCATCAGAGCCCATGGACTTCTAATGATGCCATGCAAAAAAACCCTACCTATGTTTAATCTGTAATGGTATATACTTAAAAATTCTTAGGGTAATTCTAGAAGATACCTAAGCTTTTGCAGATAGCTAGCAGTAAAGTGTGTTAAAAATAGTCATGTGTGCAGAAGTTTTGTTGTTTCCTAATGAATTCTACATAAGATTATATTTCTTATTCCATTATACTTAACGCTTTTAACCATAGCATTTATTCACAAAATTTCTTAACCTTTTATGAAAGAAACTTGCGGGAATTAAGTTTTACAGATGCTAGCAATTGTTTTTCAGAATCCTTGGAAAAGATCTGTGAAGAACTTAGAATCAGAGGAGATAGAGATGTATAGATCTGGCAGTATATACTTTATTATATCAATTTAGGTGAGTCAGAGAAAAGGAAAGGAGCAAGAGCGTTTGTTTTTCATTTGAAGTTGCTCTTTATTGCTAGTAGTCAGAATTAATTTTGAATACTTCATCAATAGGTACAGTTGTTGTTGTTGTTGTTGTTGTTGGCTGGACTTCGCGAACGAAGATCTTGGGATAAGCCTGCGCAATGGATTTTTTTAGGTGAGGCACAGTGTGCGCGGAACTGGCCCCACCCCCTTTACTCCTGAGGTTCGTCTTGCCACGGGCGAGCACGCTTGGACAGTGACAGCGAGTTCCTCCAGGATTCGAACCAGCTTCCTCAGAGGAGGAGCCGGCTCCGCAGGCGGGGGCCTACGCCACTCGGCCAATGCCCGCCGCCTCTCAAGAGTAACATCTCAAATTAATATTGAGGAAAAAAACCCCAACAAACAGAAAAGCAATAATGTCAGGTTGTTGAGCAATCCTGGGAGCCCATGTAGGTCAGAGCACCAGGGGTAGACCTCACCTTATCCTCTCTGCCACCGAATGACACAAACGTGGCACTGCAGCCACGCCTGCAACACAAGCTGGGGCAAATAGGTACAGTAAACTTGCAGGGTATTTAATTCTGCTTTCTTATGCTAAATTAATACCTCTGCAGTGTTTACGATTGACAGGGCCTGAACATGTATTTTCCACTTGGGTGAGGAACGTGTAAATTTATAATGAAAGAATTGTGTGATGGGATTTCAAATGAAGGCAAACCTACTGTGGTATATAGTTTGTAGGTTTGAAACTGTGGAATCATTCACAAATCAGAACAAGTACAGAAAAACTGAACTTTAAAAATTCAGAGTGTAAAGATGAATCAAGCATGTTGACTCACAAATGTTAATCTTCTATTAAAAATCTCCTTAAAGGTCTGAGCTAGCACTGGACAAATGTTTGCAAGGGGTTTATTATCTCCTTCCATTTATTGTTTAAATCTCACCTCACCAGTGAGACAGTGTAAACAACAACACTTGTAAACAAGTGAGTCTCGATACTGGGTTTTAAGAACCAAGGAGATGAGAACCTTTACCTTTCTTGGATGCCCCCTACACTGGCTCATTTGCTCCCTTCCCAGCCTTACATTTGCCAGCTTCCCACTGCCCTTCCCAGTAAGGAGCTAGCTGCTGGCCACAGAAGGCTGGGCACAGTCTTGTTTGTTCCTACTGTGCTACTGCTCTTGTAGCTACCACCCTTTGGCATCGTTGATCAAAATGCTTGGATGTCCTCTGGCCTCCATCTCTCAGATCTCTGGGACCTTCTCGCATTCCTCTGTGTGAGATTTTCACACATGTCTTTTCAACCTTCAGCCCCCTTTTTTTGGGACCTGACTGCTCCTGTTTGGGGACCTTTCTTTTTCACTTACTTGGCTTTCTGGACCCCTAAGCTCATGATGTTTCCAAATAAAATAGTCCATGTGCAGAAGCACAACATGTTATCAGCCCTGTAGCAGGTTGTTCAGTTTCCCGTGTTTCTGTTACTGGAGGATTTAGGACTTGCTGCTTTTAATTATAAAAAATGTTATAAAAAAATAGGGTGTTATAAAAAATTTGCAACTAAGCTGTGCCAGTTGCAGTTATCAAGTAGCAGCCTTCTGCTCAAGAGTTCAAAATTCAATTACAAAAATTAATCTCTTGCTCAATCCCGACCTCCTACAGCTAATTACCTGAATGCCAACTGTTAGCATTCGTAGTTTAAGCTGGTTTTTACCTAAAGTATTGTCATAAAGCAGTAATAGGTAAGGAATGCAAAATTAAATTTATTAGAAGAATTTTCCTGCATGCAAAACTTAGAGTGCTGAAGAATTCACATACATATCCAGAAAGCTCATTAGATCTAAATTTTCCTTATACAAGTTTTCCTACTTCAAAGCAGAACAAATAAAGAAACAGAATGATTATAAATGTGTATATGTATAGATTTTAGGAAGTTATTATTTCTACTCTGTATTAGGATTGTGATAATTTTAGTTATATTTTTAATTCAGATTTTAAGATGGAGATCAGAGATGGAGTCTTTGTCTTATATGAGCCACCAGAACTCTCCTTACTTAGGTGGAACTCCAGGAACTTAGACTGTCTTTGATTGTCAGAATTGGAACCTTGAAAAGAATAAAATGGTTTCCTTTCTCTTAGGCCAGTGGAACTTGTATATATGGTAATTAATTTTTATGGCTTAATTAGTGCTTGAATTTTGTAGTGTATAATTGTATGTTATGTTTATTTTCTAAGTAGTGAATGCCAGCACTTCTTGTAACTGTGGGCTCAGTTAAAAATGCCTGTGGGAAGCCAACAGGACATTACTCTTAAATGCATTCCAAATGGGAGAAGGTAACAGGAGAGTGCCTGCTTTTCATAGGTGTGAGGTGTTGCTAGCCTTGTGGTTGATGGTTTCTTCTGCTGTGAGAGGCATAGATGCTAGATTACAGTGCCCATTATGTGCAGCTCTGTTACTGCTATTAGCAGGATCTCACCTCTGCTAATAGTTCAAATCCCTTTTGGACTTGGAACACGAAATTATGCGTAAATTATTTGCCTCTTTCTGACAGCAAGATCTTGCCCCTCTCATTTGCAATGTTCTCTTTTTCTCCGTTACAGCTGTGCTGAATGATAGTTCTGCTCCTGAGCCCAGAACAAGGAGTACTAGCCATTAACAGCCAAGTCATTAACAGACTTGATGAAATAGTCTTGTCAAAACTGTTGTAGTTTTCATGTCTGTCTTTTGGTAATACTAGGAAAGCTTAAATAGATGATGACAAGTTAGCCTGAGAGTTAACAGTATAACGGTGTCATACTAGAACATAGTATTGCAAACTTTTCTGCAAACTAGTAAGTTTTTCAGCGTATGCTTATAGGCATATTTGGAGGCCCTCCTTTTTTACTGCACAATTTTACATACAGCTAGAAAACTGATGTCACTGCATCAGTGCTCTGTTAAAGCAAAAGAATAGCCTGATTGCAGAAGCTTGTTTGTTAATAAGAAAGGTCTCCATTTAATTTGGAGGGAAAAAAAAACCCAAACAAACCCACAAACCAACTTTACCTTCAGCAGGGCTTTTATTTTTTCAGTCAACATAGGAATAACTTGAAAGTTAAAACTTTGAATGTTAGTGGCTATATGAAAGGCTTTCTAAAAATGTATTTTAAAAAATTTGACTTGCAAGATGATGGAAGAAGTTTAAAAAAAGGACCTAATTCATAAAGGATGGCTTCTGGAATTGCATACTCTGAAAATTTAAGCTTTGCTACATTTGGTCCCAGAAAGCCAACTGTGCTATAGAGGTGGCAGAACAAGAAATGTGAATTACACATGTAATTACACAAGATTTGACTAACTTGCTAGCTAACATATATCCAGATCAAGCCCAAGACACAATAGTTTCAGTGAATAGTGATCTGAAATAACGTCATTTTATGAGAAGAGGAAGCAGAAGGCTCTCTGTTGAGCCTGATGAGAACATATAAATCAGAAGCCTGGAAAATCACTGTTTTTACCTTAAAAATTAAAACGCAGAACACTTCTGTGCCTTTCAACAGAGTGGAACATTGCCAAAAGAGTTTGGAAAAAAAAGGAGAAAAAATTATATTTTGCATTCTTCATATTGCTGTATTCTGTAGTACTTCCCAAATTTAAAGCCTATTTAGAGTAAATTGCATTATTCCTCACTGCCTTTTATTTTTAAATATTTATCATGTCAGTATAAAATTACATGGCTTTTTAAATATATCCATAAATAAAATATTATAAGTTCCATTTATTCATCCAGGAGAGTCTAAATGTTGAAAAAGAATAGTATGTATCACTGCTTATACAGTTGGTATCTTTTTTTGAAAATGTCTAGAACTTACCTCAGTTGCCTTTTCAACCAACAGATTGGTGTTCTTATCTACTACTTTTAAGTTCAATTTCTTGTTGACCACCTGTATGGCTGGTGCCTAAGAATATGGAGTATGCCTATGGAGTAAATTAGTAATGCTTTGTTGGGATGGTGGTCTGCACACCCTTGTATTCTAGCCCCAAAACCCCATACAAGGATAGGATCTAACAATCCTTTGCTGTTCCCTGAAACCATTTTGTGCCTTTTTGTGATACTTCTTTGGTTTCTAGAGCTTCTGAACATAACTTTCAGGACTTTTCAGTTCTTGTGAACCCTTTTTTGTATTCTTGCTTGCTTACAGTTGCAGAAATATAGTTCAGGGCATGGGAGGTGAACAGTTTTGCCAGGCAGCTCATCCTTACTGAGTCTTAAGTCTAATACATACTTCGTGTAATAGCACCTATGGCAGATACAGGAGGGTGGGTTCACCATGAAAACGACAGCCTAACCTGCGGCTGCACAACTACTTAAATCTGGCTGTAATTCAGCACAAACAATTTACTTTTCTGTCAGTAAAAAAAAAAAATCACAATGTTAATTTAGTGATCATTTAAACCAGGCAAAATTTAAGCTTCCATTGAAAGGTAGTTTCTTTGAAAATTTGTCGTATCTGTTTTGCAGTATGTCGTGTACAAGAAATTCTAAGCATACTGAAACTGAAAGGAATTTAAATGGAAAAAGTATGTAATACTGCATGTGTGTTTATAATAACTGCTACAACAACTTCAAGTTCTGTACTTCAGGAGGGGTCTTTACATTTGATTTCTGCTTCCCTAAAACTGCATTACTGCTATTACTGCTAAGTTTGGAAATTATTTTGTATTGAATATATTTACAATATGAACTAAACAAAAGATAATGTAATTTCTAAATTACTTTTTTTGCCTTGAGGCTAGAAACATTTTTTTATTACAAGAGTTGCTGAGGAGGTATGTTGTAGCATGTTGTGTGGCTGCAGTTTCCATGAAGACCATGTCTTCATATGTATATGATGATTTCATGGAGCAGGGAAGGGAAGATGAAGTGAATTACCAAGGTTCAGTAGAATTTTCATCTATAATTTGGTCTCATCCAGCTGCTGACCTGTCACATCTTATTTGGTACCCATATATGGTAGGACCACAGGGTGTCTCCTGCCTCCTGTGGCAACCTTTTCCTCCTGGTGGCTGCACACTGTGATAACAGAAGCCCAGACAAACAAATCCTTTTCAAACTCCACAGACTAGTGATCTGTTGGCGAGTTGTTATCCTGTCTTCAACAGGAAATTAAATAGGGAAGTTAGTATGCTTGTATTTTGTTCTCCTGTACAAGTGAAGAATGTAAATGTATTTTCATATTTTAAATAACATCAAAATGTATTTTAAACTTTGAATGCTTGATTCATCCGACATATTCTTTCATTTGGTTGGAATTGCAGGGAAATGCGCAAAAAGATGGCTCGCTCTAAGTCCTAGACAAAATAAAATCACAAAAAATCTGTTTAACATCTAAAAATGTGTTCTGAAGGGAGGATGTCAAGAGGAGGGAGCTGGGCTCTTCTCAGTGGTCCCAAACAACAGACAAAAGACAAAAGTTGGAAACTGCTGCACAGGAAGTTCCATCTGGATATGTGGAAGAACTTCTTTACCGTGTAGGTGACTGTGCACTGGAAAAGGTTGCCCAGCGAGGTTGTGGAGCCTCCCACACTGGAGATACTCATGAACCATCTGGACACAATCCTGTGCAGTGTGCTCTAGGAGCAGGGAGGTTGGACCAGATTAGCCACTGTGGTACCTTCCAACCTTACCTATTCTCTGATACTGTGATTAGTTGTGTTTTCTAGTAGACCATGGAGAACATTGCCATTACAGAGTGAGCAGTGTCTTAACAGGGAGCTTCGATCACTGAAGTCTGGAAAAAAGTAGAAAAATAACATCCTTGAACAACGATCCTTATGTATCTGAAAGCCTTTGAGTCTGAAAAATGTACCTGATCTAACATTTTTAAATGCAACTATTTAATTTAGTTTCAAGATGTTCTAATATGTTGAACTGTTTTATGAAGTCCTAATTTTATGAATTATGAAGCTTTTTTAATGTGACTTTTTATTAAAGAATTCTGGGAGAAGAAAGTAAAATTCTGAATTAAACAAACTATTAGGTGATTTGGATTGCTCTAATAAAAATTTTAAAAAGAGGGGGTTTGATATTATTGAAGTAATTGGATCCTGCCTTTGCTATGGTATTCCAAATAGCTATGTTAATAGATCCTGAGACTGGTTGCAACTAGAGACATATTTTTCTGTGGACAGTTCTGGAAAGGTTTTTCCTAAGAGTAGCAGTTCTTTTCAGAGAAAGAACTGAGTATAGGATGTACGTCTTTATTAGTACTTTCCTCTAATTAGATAAAAACTTCTTGATAGGTATGCAAGATTTTTTGTTTTCATTAGCAGACAAGGAACGAGCCAAGATATTTGGATCTTTTAGGAATTCCTTTGAACTGAACCATTAAAAAAGAGCACTGTGTTTTTGGATGATTCCTTCCTTCTTCCTGTTGCAAATCAGGAATCTATTTCAGTTGAAAGGTGGAGTATTTCTGTAAGTGGCTATATACCTGGTTCATTCGTACTCATGTCTGTGAAATGTAAGCATACATTCAAAGAATGCATTTAAACTGCAGTCCGAATGAGATTAAATGTATACATATGTGATTGATGTTTAACAACATTGGCCAGATACTATTTTTCATGATATACATTTAACATAATAAGAAAAAGAAAAAATTCCATTTAAGTGTATTTTTGTAAGTGTTGTGGTACTGGTTGTCTCTGTATTATAAATAGTTCTTTAAACATTGTAGTTATTTAGTTTTTTAGTTTGCACTAGTGCCTTTATCTCACGCCTCTGACTTTTGTAGCTGTTACAATAATTGCAGGCTCATGACTCTTTGAAGGGATTTGATGCTTCAGGAAATACACAGCTGTTTTCCAGGCTGCTCCACAAGGCTTTTTCTTTATTGATGATTAGGTATATCATTACATGTTTTCTTTTTAAGCTCTATTATGAATTTTTTACTTGACTGACCAGTTCACTGATACTGACATAGGCTGCTGAATCAAATAGACCAAATGATCAGCGGAAATGCCCTATTTTGGATACAGTTTCATTTACTTGTGAAAAAATCAAAATTGCAGTATTTCTTTAATACATGTGTTTGATTTATTTTATGTATGAATTACCTTCAGGTGTAGAGAGTCAAGCCCGTAAAAGAGTATTTTGAAAAATTTCTGACATTTGATTGAGCTCTGGAAATTTTGGTAAATATTTGATATGCTATTATGCTCTGGTGTTTTACTGGAAAAGTATTCTCAGAGACATTATTGCTGCAGTGGGCAATCTTTTTCTCTTCAAAATATACTGCAGCAAACAATACCGAATTCGAGGTTCACCATCATAGTGACCAAAATGTTTTGCTTTGTTCTGTGATGAAGTAGCGCATAAATGGACAATATTAGTTATGTTCCTAATTGTATTAATTTTTGAATGATATTGCTGTTACAGCTTCTGCTACATTTGAAGACTTTCAGATCCGGCCCCATGCTCTGTTTGTTCATTCGTATCGAGCGCCAGCCTTTTGTGATCATTGTGGTGAGATGCTGTGGGGGCTGGTGCGTCAGGGACTCAAATGTGAAGGTAAGCTGAAGATGGATGCAATTTTTCAGTCTCAAGAAGAGACTTTTCCATTCCGTTTCTACACATTGCCTCTGATGCTGCTTTTAAAGTGGTTAGAGATGATAAGACCTATCAAAATAATTAATTTATTAAAGAACTGGTCTTGCTGATGTCTCTGAGGCCTCCTAGATGGCTCTGTAACCTGCAAAAATATTGGTTTTTATGTGCTTTTAAGAAAAGGCTTTCTGTGTCTTATACTACTTCCCTTACTAGTCTGAACCTGTGTTTCATTCTTTATCACATTAATTCAGATTATTTGACTGAAATTACTGTCTGTCCGTATGAGGTTGTAATAGCTATGTCTTCTCATTTTGCCACAACCGTTTCACTTCTCATAGACTGTATCCAATAGAATATACCATATGCAGTGAAAGACTTCTTTATCTCCCAGTTGATGATCAGAGAAATTTCCTGTGCTTGGAGACCATAGATTTTGAGAAATCAAAGATAAAACACTGGTTGTAGATGTAACTATTTGGAGCTGGTAACATTATCTCTCTAAAAATTTGTTGGACTATAGGAGCAGAGTATAGGAAAAAAGTTCAATCAAAAATAAAGGCAGTAGTTTTGAATTCTTGTTGGTTTTGAAAAAATCCAAAATGATTTGCCTTTTTTTCCCATAATAAGCCATAATCACATGGTTTTATATTTCTCTTTTCAGGATGTGGTCTAAACTACCATAAGAGATGTGCATTTAAAATCCCTAACAACTGCAGTGGTGTACGGAAAAGACGCCTGTCAAATGTTTCCCTAACAGGACTCAGCACTGTCCGTACAGTTTCTGCAGAACCCTCACCCAGTGTGCCGGATGAAGTCCTTCTGGTATGGGATTTCCTAGCTGTAGAGGTCATGGGAGGAGCTGATAAGAAACAATGACATTTAGTGCTGTAGAATCTGGTTTTGCCTGTTACAGACCGCAGAGAAGGGTGGTATGTAAATTAAAAAGTGAGAAAAGGCATCTTGACATAAAAGGGAGGTCACCGGCTCAAGGTATGTGGGTTTTAGGTATGTGCCACTTCTGATACTCCCAAGAGGCTCCTTCTTTGTCAAGAACTATGTTATTTTTAAGGTCTAAAACTGTCACCTCTGCTAATATGAGTAGTTACATCCTGGAGAATGTCTTCTCTGGAACTAGAAGCTAAATTTCTTCTGTATCGAGCTGTTACAGACTTTGGTTTATTATATAGGAAGGATTTGCCTCATTCAAGCACTGTGACCCAGACAGCAGAGTATCAAACTGAGTACCTGTCACAGACAAGGCTGTAGTTAATTACTTGAAACTTGTGTATGTAGCATATTTGAATGTTCATAAGAAAATAGGAGAAATCTCCATTAGATTCCTAAGCAGGTTTTTGTGCTGAATATTTGTATATGTGTGTATGTATTTTGTGTGTTGATGTAGATGTACAGTATACACACAGGCACGTATGGTATACTTGTATATGCATTAATATATTAGTTTTCAATAATGAAAACAAATCTTCTGAGAACCGAATGTTGACTGGAGTAAATGACAATGGTACGTATTTCTTAACTTTGGCACATTTGCTCTTTGTAACACTGATGGTCATAATATACTTACATAGTTAAGATTTTACACAATGTGTAAGTGACTCCACCTTTAAGTGAAAGTTTTGAAAATCTTAAGGTTTAAAAGAGAGGAAAGAATTTATAAGTACACACAACAATTATCGTGTTTTCCTCTCAATTAGTGTATTAAACTTATTAAACTTGACATACTGAAAGGACACTATTGCAAATTATGTAGACGTGGTGTTACATGCAGTGCCATCTATGAACCATAATTATGTGCTTATGCTACTGATTATCATTACTCTAAAGCTACTTGGAAATTAAGGTTAACATTATGAATCTGTATTTTTTAATTTAAAAGCTGCATAAATGAGTAAGGTGCTTAAGTTCTGCAAACTACAGCAACAAATGTTTACAGATTAATCATAATTCTCAGCAGGTTGTTTCAGAAATTACTTAGGCCAAGAAAGAAAATTTTGAGTAGGCTGTCCCACATTCTGATTTTTTTGCTAAAAATTTTTGCCTCAAAAAATTGCTTGAGTAAGCATCCTCCTCTATGGGCTAGAAATAGTCACGTCAACGTACAGTTACAGTGTAGCAAAAAGTTTCAATTTGGAAGCATTTTTAATTATATTACTGTGATGTTTGCTGATATATTCTTATGTGAAATACTTGTTTTGAAAAAACTGTATTGCAAAATGGTTGAAAACATTAACATTGTTGCTGTATGTAAGATGTACAGTAAGTTTCATCTATACTGCAGGCTATACTTCTCTAAGGACTTGTAATGATTGGTATACCTGTGTTGATGATTCTGAACATCACACATGCACAAACAATATTGCATGCACAAAGAAAATATATTTACAGTAGGTGTAGAAATGGACATTAGCCTAGAGGAATCAAATAGCTGATTTCTCTTTTATTTCATGAAATCATGGTATCTTTTATCAGTTTTTCAGAAATGCTCTCACATATGACTTCTATATGTCATTTGTTCTGTTTTGGTTTTTTTGCACTGAATATATTTCAATTCTCTCCCCACCCCCTCTGCTTTTTTTACGTGTGCGTAAACTTTGTCAGTTCCCCTGTGTCAGATCTGTCCTTTGGACTCCATTCTTCTGTAGTTCTTCTGAGATAAGTTTTATGACAGTTTGTACATTGGTGCCAATCAAACCCTGCACTTTGGAATGTCTTTCATTCTTCTACAGTCTGTATGAATATACCAAAAAAACATCGTCCTTATTCACAAGATTCTATCATTCTTTATTAGTATTGTTGTGTCTTTTGAATCAGTGCTAACAAAAATACAAGCTGTCTTTGGGAGCACTGAATTCAATGAGATATCTGTCAATTCCTTAAATAGGACTAAAATAAATGTATTTTTACCCCTAATTACCATGTAGAGTCAGAGTAGTGGAGAGAGAAGAAATTCCTGGAGATCTTTGATAGATGTAGTTATTAAACTGAGGGGGTTTTTTTGGTGTTGATGTTGCATGGACCTAAAAGGAGCCAACCTGAGCTCACGGTGATGAATTTGGCATGTAAGTCTGCCCTCTGAAAAAATGACACTATAAAGTGAATAAGGTATGTCCTATCTAATAAAATTGTGGTATTTGAAAAGTCTTTGAGGCAGGATAATGTGGAATCATAGAAAATGTATTTTAATTATCCTTGCATAGGGAACTATCACACAGAGAAACAATTTAGTTTCAGTATAAATGTTTTCATTAGCTAATAAAGCATTTCATTTGAGCTGAATATTGAATGGGGACTATATTTGAGTAGTTTTAAAAATCTACCACCGAAGAATGAAATTTGGGCAATATCTTTTCTTGATTCTTAACTTAGTAGTGTGAAACTCATCAATAGAAATGCTAAAAACGAAGTACAAGTAGAAGGATAAAATGCAACCCAGATTTTTACATGTCATAGCTCAAATGCAATTCTTCTGCATTCTATTCTATAACAAAGAATGAGACTATAATATGATCCCACATTCACGCTTGCTTCTAAAGTAACATTGTTTTCTGTCTTTTTCTTCCCCTTATTTCTTTGTTGTGTTTTTTCTTCTTTCCAACTTCCTGTCTCAGTCTCCTGTCAGCCCTGGCTATGAGGTATGTACTGAATTTACTCCTTATCATACTATCAGCAACATCCTCTTTTATGATTATCAGTATGAATGTGAAAAAATGCAGGAAGTGAATCAGATTAGTATAGTCCAGATTCCAAAGTGAGGGCCATAATTCTTCAACTAAACAGTAAAATTAGCCAACATTAAAATATTTTAACACAAAAACTACTTTTTCATTTCTTAGGCATAGTAGAGGTCATTGGTTAGACTGAAGCCCTATTTTATACTGGGAGTAACATATGGGAAGAAAATTTTTACTTGACTTTCAACTTAGGCATTTGCTGGATTAATGTAGGAAATAAACATTTTAATTTTAAGATGAACAAACCTGACTTTTAAGTGTTTACCAGCACTAACCTTCTAATGTCATGCTACTGATGTGGTAGCTCTTTTTTTTTCAGCGTATGATTGCATTAGAAAACCCCAAACAGTTTAGGATCCTGTATTTCTTTGGAAATAAACATAAGTAGTCTAAAAATAAGTTAGAGCTCTATGTAAAAAGAGAATCAAGTCTAAATGAGAAAACAATACTATTTTTTATAGTGGATACTTCATGTCAAAGTTTGTTTTCTTTGACTTTCAGTCTGGATTTTCCAAAGAAGTTTATGTTTCTTTAAAATTTTTGAAACTAAGAAATGTTGGCATCTTTCCTTTGCAGCATGTATTTGAGATGCAGCCAGAGAAGAGCAGGCTTTGCAAATGTTTTCCATTTTAGAAATACTACATAGTTAAACTGAGGAATATTTTGCTATGCTGAAATGAAGATTTTCATGGCCAAATATCTCTTTGAAAGAAATAACTTTATTTCATAGAATCATAGAATTGTTTGAGTTGGAAAGCACCTTAAAGATAGACTTCTTCCAACTCCCCTACCATGGTCAGGACTACCTTCCACTAGACCAGTTGCTCAAAGCCCCATTGAAAACTTCCATGGGTGTGTTTTTTCCTAAAACACATACAGTCTTACTGTAGAATGCCCTGGAATTCCAGCTCCCCAGAATACCCATAAACTGGGGTTTCATAATACCAAAGATAATTTTATTCTAAGTATATGCTATCTGAAAAGTGATGAATCCACCAGTCTGGATGATAGTGAATTACCCTAAATTAGCAGTAATTAAAAGCAAATGAAAAAAAAGAAAAGAAAAGAAAAGAAAAAAGGTACTTGGAGGAAAACCAAAATTGTGTTTCTTTTGTGAAAAGAAAATATGTTAACTCTCTAGATATTTGCTTCAAAATATGTTTATGTAACACAATAGAATTTTATTTCTATTTTTTTATATGTTTCCATTGTTTTGTAAGTTTTTTTCATTCTAGAAGCAATGGTTGTTGATATATTAAGGTCATTTTATAGACACATCAGAAGTGATTTCTCAGAGAAAGTCTAGCTGAGCTTTGCATTTAAAATAGGATTGATGTGTCTCATGGGGCTTAGGTAAGTGGAATGTTACATATTATGTCTGTTTTTTGATGAGGAATCAGAAATTCTAATTATTATTTGCTAAATAATTTGAAATGTAAAATGTAAATAGTTTTAGTTTAAAGAATTATTTATGTGTCACTGACAGAACACAAAGCACCAGGTGTTGATTGCCTCTGTAAATTTGTTTTAAGCAGAGCTGGCTTGAGGCTTTGTAGCTATATATAGAAGAGTGGTTCTGTAGAACTAGGACAGTAGACTTTCTGGGAGGGGATTGCCTTGAGTTGTAGGTGGTTGTTTTCTCTTTATTCCCTTGGACCCATCACTTAATATAGATACCCTTTTCTCTTACACTGCTGAAATAAGGAGTCATTGTTTCCAGTGACTCAGAACTACCCACTCTAAGAAGCCTTTGTTTCCCACACTCCTGCAGAAGACATGTCTCTTTTCCCCAGTTCCAGTCCCTACAGAACCTTATATGCCTCCTTGGCTCACTGAATGGGAAATAAAGGGCCCTTGAGGGAGGGGTTAAAGAAGAGCTGGGATGGTTCAGCTGAGAGCATCTTCATGCCTTAAGCCACTTGTAAATAGTAGAAGTCCTTTTCTAATGGCTAAAGTAGAGTTCATTAGACTGAAGATCCTCAGAGGCAAAATTAATATTTTCTCTTGAAGGCACTTGAGTTAACTATGAATTAATACCACTCATAGTTATGTTTTATTCTTGTCACTCTCAAGTTATCCTCCCATGCTTCAGTGTTGTACACTGCACAGTCCTCTCTGTATTAATGAGAACTCTAGTGTGCTCATATGTTTAATATAAAAACCCATGCTGTTTTGGGTAGTGCTCCTGGAATTTGCTCCAAAATCTAGACTTCATTTAAAAATGATAGAAGCTAAAATAGAGGCTGTGAATAATTAAATCAATCCTAAATAATCTTCACTTTGATTTAGTGCCATATCCACTGGGTGAATCTTGGGTCATGCACTGAACGGAACTGAGAATCGAGAACTCAGTGAATCTGACACTAAAAGCTAAATATTTAATTTTTTTGAATTGTTTAAAATATTGAAACATACTAAAGATCAAAACCAGCTCAACAAAACGTACTTAAAATGTAGTTCCTTTTTTTCCTAAGTGTTGCATGTCTATGATATTCAAAGTTCAACCGAACCCCTAATTGAATCATTTTAGATAACAGAAAGTGAATTTGGAATGGCGGCTTACCTTGTGCTGTGCCATAAAATAATAGTAGTCCTAGTACTATCTGCCATGTACTAAATGCTATAAGACTGAGTTTCTTGTGACAATTCAAACTACCTCAGCCCTTTTCTGACCTAATTTGCACCAGTATGATTGTTTCAGAGGTTCATTGCAACTTGATAAGATATAGATGATGATCAGGCCAATAGTTTCATGTTACAAGATGTATATTTAATAAAGCATAAAAAATTGCATCAATTGTGCACTTAATATTTTTTAAATATCTAGGAAGATATGTAGAAGAGAAGATGGTAAACAGCTTAAGATACATGTGTTCTACAATTTCATATGTGCCATGTCTGCTGATGTTTTTGAATGTAGCTTGTTAGTGATCCCATGGAGAGGTTTTATGGGTTTTTCACTCTGTCTTGGAAGAGGAGAGTGATTCAGGTTTTTTGTCCTCAGGTAATTCCCACATGTTCTTAAATCAACTATTTCATTTTTAGAAAAGACATAGAATAATAATAGTTATCAGCTTAGGACCCTTCATCTAGGTCACTGTGGCTTAAACTGGGGATTTGTAGATGCTCTGTGACTGTAACAGCAGGAACCCTTTAGGAGAGTGTGGTATATCTAAGGAAACATACAGTCAGAGATAAGTTCTTGTAGTATCTAAGTACTAGCAAAAGGGTTTGCACATATGGAAAATGCCAAAAATTGGCAAACACTGCAGCATACATTTTACTTTGCTATACTATCTCTGAGACATTCATGTTTTTTCTGGGTCTTGTGAGTTGGTACAAGGTCTATTTGTGTTTTGAGGAGTAGTGGCAATTAGTGCAACCTTTTATCTCAATTTACATAACCTGGACAGTGGGGCTTTGCTTTCTAATATACAATCTTCTGTTTCTTTATTGGTAATATCCTGTTGCTCCCAAATGTACTTCTTAGACAAGCCTCACTAAGCAGATTTGTCTAGACCTCCTCTGTCCAATGCCAAAACTTTCCAAACCAGTGTCTGTGGTTAAACCCAAAGATCTGCTGATTATCCGTGATTTGGTAAGGATGGTATGTAGACAGTGTCAAATGGGATGCATTTATACAGACATTGGGATGGGGGGGGAGAAAAAAGGCAGTATTTGTATATGATAGGGTGAATCAGAATTATGCAAAGATTCTCTGAAGGGTTTTGCATTGAATCATTGTATTGTCTCATTTGGCTATGATACCTTTGTATCATCATGTGTGCCTTTTTTAAAATTTCTTATTAGCTCTATGCATTAGGCACAATAAAGCTGCTCAGTCTGGCTTCTGATGTGGGCATTCTAACAGTGTGAGGTACTTATATTAAAATAATGTATTATTTACTATAATTAAAATTATGAAGTACATGATAGAAGATCAAACGAAACCTTATGTTTTTGAAGGAACCTGTGTCTGTAAGATGCTGGAAAAAAAACTTTGTGCTATTTAAGTCCTACTATGCCTGCTGGGTACTAGCGAATCTTTGTCAAGAAAAGGCTTTTGTTTTGGAAATTCCCTGCTTCTGACAAGTCAGCATAGTCACACAATGACTGCTGAAACCCAGTAATCTCTTGCTGCTTTCCAAAATAAGGCCAGTTACAGACAGAGCATTCAAACCACTGTCTGCTGGTATTGGTGTCTGAGTGGAGGAACGACATACATAATAATTTCCATCTGTGGATAGTTTAATATTAACAGCTTGTACTGAAGTCAGTTCTTTGATGTGTTTACACATGTGAAAGTGAAATGTTTTTCAGACCATAGCTATCTAAGTGTGGTGCTTGTAGGATTAAATCATACACTTGACTTAAAGAGAAGAGTGCAAGAAGCCTCAAAAGAAAACATACTTGATTGCAGTCTAAGTGTGGTATTGCAGTATATTTAACTGAAGATTTGTTTCCTTGAATTCACTTAATTACAGTCACATAGTTTAATTTGTAAAAGAAAATCAACATTTGCATTACATTAAAAACACAGTTTTCCTGTGGTTACATGGATATCTAGCACCTCATTTGACAGTAGCTTCCTGTGAAGAAATTGTGTATGAACATATGAAGGCTTTATCCTCTGCCTTTAATATAGGAAGGAAATGCATGTTTCAACACATCTTCTTCAACAATGAACATGAAATTTCATGCAAACAGTTACTGCTCTTCGGTTTTTAAAATATACATCACTTTTCTCAGTTGTCCATGTAAATAAAAAAAACTTAGCTCATAATTTGTTCATTTGTTAAGGCAAGCATTTCAAAATTGTAGGAATACCTATGTTATTTCTGATTGAATATCTGAGCCTAAAGTACAGGAACAATGTTGCAATACTTTTTAGACATTGAGCTTCCAAAAGGTTAGCGCTTCTTTGTGAATCATTTTGAAAAATTACGTAGGAGAGTATAGTTGTGTAGCCTGTTCTGAGTGAAGGTTACTGACTTGAATGTGTTTCTGCAAGCATGATTGTCAAAATGAAAGTAGTTGCTTTCTGACTCTTACATAACATGAAGCTTTTTGGTAAAGTTTTGTCAGAATCTCTGGCACATTTTTAGTGGGACTGTCAAAATCCTTTAAAGGAAGTCAGACAAGCAGCAGTTACTTTTATGTTTTAGACCAACCTATAGAGCTGGGTTGCAGATTTGGTCCTTGTCTTTGTTCCCAAGAGCCCAACTCTGTGTCCAAGCAGTGAGTTCTTACTGCTTCCCATTAGTCCCTTCAACATCTCCATAAAGTTTCTTTGATTTCTGTGCCTGGAAGGAATAGATGTGATACTAGAAGACAGTCAAACTCACCCAAGTAATGAGAACAGCTGAATCCATTGGTGGGGAATCAGTGTTTCAGCTTCTTAATCGTATTTTGCAGTGAATTTGGACAAGGTAGGAAAGACAGGAAAGGCCTGCTGACCTGTTTTTACCCTTGAGAGACTGTCTTCTTCCTGCAGTGACAGGGTTCTGTACAATGATTTTAGCTTCTGGCTAATGTGGTCCAATTGTTAGGCCTTCTGATAGCTTTCCAGAACTCACATGAGTAGCTTTAGTATATTCCAAATATTCAAAGTAATTGAACAAGAAGGAGGAGCAATGCATCAACTAAGTGCAATGAGGAATGCTCCATGTGTGGGAATGTTTGGCACCTCTCCCTTCATGGAATTATAAATACTTTTGTGGTTTTTTTTCACAACGTAAGAGTCAACAAACTGGATTCTATTAGTATTCTCATAGTTTGAGACATAATTCAGTTGAAATATCTGATGTGATCAGTATCACTGGCTTGGTTGCACAGTTAAATATCTACACATGTTTCTTGGTGTTTGTTGTCACTTGGAAAATCATACTCTGAGCTGTTAAAGTATAGATTACCTTGCTGGGATTATTGTTCTAAAGAACTGTTTAGTATTTGGAGCTGTGCAGGCTGTTGGTTTCCATGGTGTAATCTGGTTAAGCAAACATTTCCTGGGAGGTTTCCAGACTTGTTGAGTCAGTAGTCTGGCTGACTACCAGGAAAAACTCATTTATCTTTCTAACAAACCAGGCACAACAGCTGAAGGAGGTGCTTTGTGGAAGAGATTCTTACTTCTGCAGTGAAAATAGAATAGTTCCTGGTTTTCTTTGCTTTAAGGGGCTTTAAATTGTGGCATCTGTCTGATGCTGGGAGTGCTGGAAGTTTGAGTTTGAGGGATCTTGGACAGGAGTTTTGGAAGGTATTGGGAGAAGAAGCTCATCTGACAAGGGAGTGGAGGTACTCCTAATCGGTCAGTTGTCAGAGGGGTGTGGAAGATGCTGCATGATGCTCCATAAGTTCTCTGTCACCAGCTTTCCTTCCCCTGCCACATCTGAGCAGAGGGGCACATGGTCTGCCGTGGAAGAGGGAGGGAGTCAGTCATATCAGGCCTGGTCATACAGTAGCAAGACAAGATCCATGAATGCTGATATTTTTTCCAGTATGGGAGAAGGTGAAACTCATTTTTACCTCTTGACCTAAAGGCACTGTAAATTAAGAGTTCCTGGTGCATTACATGGTGTGTTATGCTGTTGGTGTGTAGCAGTGCATCACTTGCAGAATGCCAAAGAAGAACTGAAATACATTTTTCTGTAAATTGGACCGGAAATAGAAAAAACTGACAGATACTGCCTATAAAGAATTTATTAGAATGAATTTAGGCCTACCAGTGAAGGTGGTGAAATTGTTGTGTTCATTTGTTATCGAGCTTGTTATTGTACATGTAAGTATACGCAGCAGTTTGAATATTAACGTCATGTTAAAAAGTTGAAGTGAGGACCAGTCTTAAAGACTGACAGCCTACAGCAGGTCTCCCAGTGTTTTATCTTTTGTTTACTATACATTACTGCTTGAGCAGTAAAGAACACTTAAAAATTACTAGCAAGAACTTAGTTAATTGCCTGTTCTCTAATGTGACTTGACAGCCATGTGAATGAGACTTGAATTAAGTATTTCAGAAATTATAACTGTGCATCGATCAATATAAATTTTGAGGGAAAAAATAATAATAGTACAAAAGCACTATCAATGGTAACTCAATATTTGATCAAGGTTGGTGGTATGATGAATGACTGCTTCAGAGTTATCTCAGAATGTATTTCAATGTAGAGCATCTAGAATTCATTTTTTGGTCCAACCTGATGTTTTTGCAGAAGTGTATACTAGCACATTAAAACTGAAACACTTGCCATCAAACTTGAAAAGCAAAAAACATAGCAAATAATTTGTCCCACACTTAAACTGTACCACACCTGAGATTTGGTCAGACATAGAGGTCAGAACCAAAGCCTCAGGGAAGACCGTCTCTCTTTGTTAATCATATAACTGCCCAAGAATAGTCTCAGTATATTTCAGCAACCCCACTGAAGTTTCTAAAACCTGAAAGGCATTTGATGAGGAAAACTGGGCCAAACCTGCCTTCTAAAGTTCTTTAAGCATGAAGTCACCTAGATAAAAATATTTTACTTTGCTTTTAGCTGTATTTTTTTGCTTTGGCAATAATTTGGAAAATGAAGGTAATGAATGATCATAGAAAATAGGTTTAATGTAGATTATATAAGTCAGGATTCTAAGAGAGATCATAGCATTAGTAGATACTTGCATCGCTTGTTGCAGAGTGAAGATCTAACCCTCTGGAAGCAAACACACAATGTCAGAGAATGCATGCATAATTTTCCTACTATTATTTGTGATAAAGACAGATGCTTTCTTATAGTTGTTTCAATCTAGTTTCTTTTGGTGACCGTATGTACCTGGCTCATACATTGCATTTTAGATATTTTTTCTGCATTTATGCAATGCATCTATATGCTTCATTGGAAAGACAGTTCTAGAGTATAACCAAAAGAATTTATTTTCAGAGCAAGAAATCTGTTGTAAGGAAGATTCCCACCCCACCCCACATACACTGTAAAGGCAAGCCTGGAACTCCTTAGATTCTTCTGACATCAAAATGACTTCTAAATTCCTCTTTCCTCCAAAATTCTCAGAAGCATACAAAAATGTATTTTTATATTTTGGTGACCAGGAAATGGTAATCAATCAGCCTTCTTGAAGATTTTTCTGTAACATTATTTGTTTGAAACTGAACAGGTTTTCAGGGTAGGTCTATCTAAAGTTTCAACTACTATAGTTTTTGAACAGTGCAGGCTCATTGTGAATGACTTGTTTTCTAGCCTTCAGATACCAGATTATTTGCAGATAATGGTGAGAAGATGCTGAGTTTTAAATAATAAAGATGCATCTTGTCACTTTTTTTTCTCCTTTTCATGTTAATTGTGGCTGTAGTTTGGTTGTTACTCAAGAGCAAGTATTAGCAGAAAGCAGTTTTCTGGGTGAGTTGTTTTCTGGAGTAATTTCCATATGTACACCTAAATGAATTTAGTAGAGAAAATAAGGTTACTGTTTTCTTCCAGGAATAATTCTTTGGATTCCATACCTTAGACTGTGTGTCTCACTTCATACACATATATATTTATATGTATGCATTTAAATATCTATTGTGCATAATCTAAATGTGGTAAGGTTAGTGATAGCAGAAAAATATAAATAAAGGGGATAGAAAATACTTATCTTTTTTTGATCATAAACATGCATGCACTAGAATAAGGTAAGAATTTTCTTAATGTTTATCCAAAAAATACAAACTTTCAAAGTTATGTTTAATGTAAACCAGAAAATAATAGAGGTAAAAATGGCTTGTGTTTTTATCAGAATACAAAATGCTTTTCTGAGAAATTTTTGATTAATATTTTCATTTTGATTAAAACACATTTATTATTTGAATAAAAACCAGTTTCAGTCACAATGTGAAATGTATGATAGTAGTGTTGGCAGAGCTGTTGTTAAGTACCATTCAAATTTTTGAAAAGCAGTCTGAGAAGGATATGATGCTTATTAAATGCTTAAAGGCACTTACATGACTTTTTATGACATATGACTTAGTGTTCTTGAAGAAGTGAGTGAATATATGAATATGATATTCTTTTAAAAATAGATACAATTCTTTTTATGTATTTCACAGCAAAAGACACCATCAGAATCATTCACTGGGCGAGAGAAGAGGTCAAATTCACAGTCCTACATTGGACGACCTATTCAGCTGGACAAGATTTTACTCTCCAAGGTTAAAGTTCCTCACACTTTTGTCATCCACTCTTACACACGTCCAACGGTTTGCCAGTACTGTAAGAAGCTTCTCAAAGGTCTTTTTAGACAGGGTTTGCAGTGCAAAGGTAAGTAAGTGTCCTTTAGGCACATAAAAGCTAAGCGTAATAAAATTAATAAATTCATGTTTGAGTAGTTACTATGTAGCCTTATTCATGATTTCCTCACTAAACTGTCTAGGAGTAGGTACATTTACAATTACATATGATTAAACTTGAGTCAAAATTACAGTAACTTGTTCTGCAGGAGCTGGCTGCATGACTGTTCATCCTTGCACTTTGGTGTATCTGCAGTAGCTCATATTTTTCATTTAGATGTAGATTATTTTGTATTTGGCACTAAGTGAGCTGGTGTTTACAGCTTAATAGTTAACATAAGGATTGTATTATGATCTTCATTGTTTTCAATCTGCAAAATTTTATGCATGAATTGAAGCACATATCTGAGAACCAGCAGTTCGGGGTTTTGGGAAGTTGTAACGGAAATAAGATTGGCTGTATGGGAATTTAAACCCACATGTTTTCCAGTGTGACTAATGTGCTCTGAAGGCTCATGGCATTGTACCTTAGTAGGTGCTGAAGTGAGTCAGACCCCTTGGATCGTAGCCTAGATTGGTGGCTCACCTTAGCCAGCTAGAGTGCCTGTAAATACAGAACATTGTGCATGCCATGGTGTTAGGCAATGTTGGCTAATAGATCCTTAAAATTACCTTTCATTAAAATAAACAATTGCTATCATAAAATTAATCAGTATATTTGCTTCTTTGAGCTCTGCAAAAATTCAGAGTTCCATTCATTTAATTTAAGGTGTGATTCTCATACAGTTTAAGTAAACCAAAATCTCTAGCAGGGAATCACATGTTTCAGTTCATTTTGAATCCTAGTGACCTAAGCAAATATTCACGTGATTCTGGAAAAAAATAATTACCTGTAGGTTGGCACTGCTGTATTAAATTAAACTTAATAAATTTCGGTTGGGTTTTGCATCAATGTCAAATAATTACAAATATATAGACAACTTATTTTTTTTCTTCCTGACTCTTTGCTTTTCCAGTTGTGTTAGTAAGTTACAGCTTTTAGTTTAAATTAAATGCATTCATAAGCCTAAAGAAAACGTTAACAAGACATCTAATGAAGTGTTACTTACACATATGGAAGGAGTAAAGGTAGAGTGAAATAAAAATACCTGGAAAACAGGAAAGGGTTAGAAGGAACCCTCAGTTGCAAGCTGTCTAGAAGTTGCTTTGAGATGTAAATAACAAGCATTTTCTCACTTAAAATTGTTCCCCTGTGGTTTCCTGTTTCAATTTTCAGCCATCGGTATTTGATGTGTAGTCAGTTTCTTACGCTCCAGCAGGTACATTGCAGCCCAATATGCTTCTTTCACTGGAAAAGCAACTCTGGCTTTGCAGACAAGCGCTTGGGTTTCCCCATCACTTCCCTGGATGAGTTGAGCACATACTTTGGCTGCAACAGTGCCTCCACCCAGTTTTTTTCCTTTTGGGGAAACATGCTTTTAGCATTTTCATTCTGTCCCTTCCACTGACAGGCAGCAGGCAGCCGGGCTAGTGCACGCTCTGGACATGTAACTTGTGTTAATGAAATGATAGGGCTTGACATCTATAAGCTGGATAGCAGGAAAAAATATAAGTGTGTCACAGAAAAATAATTTTACTGTGTCTGCTTTTACTTAACAGACTGTAGGTTCAACTGTCACAAACGCTGTGCTCCTAAAGTGCCAAATAACTGCCTGGGAGAAGTTGCCATTAATGGAGGTAAGTTGTCCTAATAATTGTTCCTGTCTTTGTTTAAACCATCAGCTAAATAAGAGAGAAATGTCAAACTGTGATGTGTAAAAACACACACTTTTCCATTGCTCGGCAGTGGCCTTTTCCTCCACAATATTTCTGTTGTATGTTGAAGTTGAAGTGTGGGAGGAGCGCTGCAAGTGGCTTATACAGCATGAGCTCAGAGTATGTGTCATCCAAATAGGTGGCACTGGCAGACAAGCTCAACTCTGCCACAGACGTGATGTCAGCAGCAAAAGGCTGGGTTGAATGCAGAGAGACTATTGAATGCAGAATGCTGGAGGAAAGCTGAAAGCTGCACGTGAAAGGTTGGCACTTACCTGACAGATGAAAGCACAAAATTGCCTTTTCATTTGAGGGGAAAAAATGTGGTTTTCCTGAGAAGGAAGAGCGTACCAAGAAGAACTGGGTATACCCTCCAGGAAATAATTCCACTACTCACTGTTGGCGTAAAACTAATGATACCCATTGCCAGAAATAAAAGCTTGAGTATCTGCCGATTTTCCCATGCATGTGCTGTTGGTTTTGTGTTAAGTATAGGGGTGTATGGGTAGGCTTGACAGACGGTACTGGAGAAAAAAAGAGTGGTTGTAGATGAGTTGTTGATTGCCTTGAAAATGTCACTTTTCTATGTGATAAGGGAATGAGAAGTGTGGTGAAATGTTCAGTTCCTAATGCATATTACTGTGTTAAGTTGTCAGCCTAAACTGCTTCTGAGATTAATAAAGTTTGTGAGGCATCCATTTTCAAACTTTAAATCAGTGATCTACTTTATTGAAGATGTATCAATAACTTCCAAAAATAGGAATGTTAATTAGTATTTCTCATAGTAGTGTGACTTTATCACTACAGAGTTTTTATGTTTAATGGCAAAATTCGTACAGATACCAAGTATCCCACTTGAAGTGTGATGAGGTGAATGATTTTCTGGAGGGTTGATGTTACACTGCTACCTGTCCTCTCTGCACCTCACACTGGACTCTTGGAATCACTATTACTTTTTGGTTTTTTAAAATCTTTCAACATTTATACCTCACTTAAGCATTAACCATCCCACAACACAACTGTTTCTTCAGGAGTGCAAGTAATGATGTTTAGGGAAGTTCGTGGCTTGATTCTCAAATTCAAGAACTAATCATGATGTGTTAATTTCATTGATAACAGTGTAAAGTTTCCCTGAGATTTGCAGTCAGAGAAAGTAACTAAATCTGCTTATAAACGATAATTTTTTTCCCGCATAGATGCAGTTTTAGAGAGGAACGATTGTTCTCAAGTGCTGTGAGAAGATAGGAGGGAAGATAAATTTTGCTTCTGCACAGCTAGACTAAATGAACAGAATTTACATTTGTTTCTGAATTACTCCTCCAAGTTCCCTGTTTCCACCTGAGATAGCTGTATTTCATCCCTCCAACATGTCCTCTGTGTCCTCTCCCTGCCTTTGCTTCAAAACAACACACTCCTTTTGTTTGGACTTACCTCCTGATGCTTGGCTAACGAGAAGTGATAGTTTGTCTTACAAAAGCTTGTACAAAGTCACTTGGGGCAAGGAAACATCCTCTAGGTATGGTCCTTGAAGCTCTCATTTATAGAATTTGGCTTTTATACACTAAATAATATCTTAGGATCATAGTAGAACTCTTAATTGTTTGTCCTAAATGACTGATACAGGGCAATTTTGTCCTGTATCACATTTCTATTTTCACAGTAATTTAGTCTGTGTTATTTTCAAACTTAATAAATAAAATATAGTATCTGTCACTTGATCCATCTGCTGTGTGATAAATCTTTCCCAAAATAGTAAGTGAAGGAAAAGCTGAAGAATAAAATTCAAGTATGGTGTCATTAGTAAACACATTATATACTAAATGCAGGGAGTTATTTTTAACTGATTGTACGTTTATTAAAAATAGAGATTTTGAAAGTGTTGTAGGAATAGCAAAGAGAGAACCTTGCACTGTAAAGTGTCATTCATGCCTGAATGACTAGTTCTGCTAGAGATGAAGTAAAATGTGTCTCTTAATCACTTATCAGTAATTTATATCCAAATATCTTGAGACTACTGTATAGGTAAACAAACCATTCAGCTGTACAATTGTCATTTCAATGAAATACCATCCATTCCAAAGATTTTGCTGTCAGCCACTTCAGTGTCCTTTTTTCTTGTGAGGTATTGTCTACATTGACTGTCAAGAACCTTCCTTCACACAATTAGGCAGGAGTTTCTAGGGGAGACTATTTGATGTGTTTTATGTGATTTTATCCTTACTTCAGTTTTCTGAAACACTGCAATATCCAAAAAAAAGTACTTCTGTATTTACTCTCTGGACTAATGATTTTGACATTTTAGATCAAAGCTTGTGTAGGAACAGGTTGAATTTCAACAAAATGGCTTTTTTTTATTTTGAGGATTTTTTTTTGTGATGGGGAGGGATTGATTAGTTTGGTTCTTTGTAATATAAATCCATAGGAAAATAATTTTATATTTTTCTGTTCCTTTCTGTATTCCACATAAATCTATTCATAAGCAGCAATGCAACAAGAAGTTGTTTCTTACTTTGATATTGCTTAGGCAATTTTGAAATTGGAAAGTTTAATATAATTTAAAAATAAGCTGGATGATGCTATTAATACTATGCCATAGTCAAATACATAAAATCTTAAGTCTTTGATTTTTATGTTTATTGAATATTTCTTTCTAAAGGCAGGGTGTGTTTCGGTGTTATTGATTACTATGCCATTTTGTGTAGGCTTCATAGAAATCCCTGGTGCAAAGAAACATAAAGTACACATTATAAGTAATTGTATTGGAAGTTATTTCAGTAGTACATTGTCATATCATCATATTACAAAATTTCTAGTTTTGAAATTATTTCTCTTCTAGCATCAGTTTGTGGTTGGAGCCTGTCAACAGCCATCGAACTAGTACACAACATTTAAGCTGCATAGAAAATATGCCAGAAAATTGCATAAATAAAGCTCATGTGTATAGAATCTTTGATAGAAGTCCATTGATAAGAAATTCTTCTTTGGCACTTTTTAATAAAAAAGGTATTTCTGAAAATATTTTGCTATGATGCCTTTTCAGTTTTCTGTAGTGATTTTCTAAATGACTGGTTAAGTGCCACATTTCACCAGTACACAGACTGCTGAGTAGAGATAGATGCAGGCAATAGAGTTCCAAAGAGAACCTGAGTTTTTTTCCATTTTTTTGGAATGCCAGGGTGTTGTGATTGGAGTATTGTATGTTTTCAGATAATAACTTGAGAAATGATATTGCAGATCTTCTTAGTCCTGGGACTGAGTCTGATGTGGTCATGGAAGAAGGGAGTGATGACAATGACAGTGAAAGAAACAGTGGTTTTATCGATGATATGGAAGAATCTATAGCTCATGATTCAGAGATGTCAATGACAGGATGCCATAGTGACAATGGGGAAATGCAAGATGCTGATCCAGATCACGATGAGTCTAACAGGATGATCAGGTGAGCTGGGGAGTGAGTGTACCATCTTCTTTTGGATTTAAGTATCATGTCTAGGGGTCAAATGGGAATCTGCATGAACAATGTTCTCACTCATTTAGAATGGAGAGTGCTAGTTATCTATGGTGGTTCTGAATTTGCAGTGAGATTGCTTCACTGATTATGTGCATAGTAATTTAAGAGAAACTTGAAAATTATTGTCATGTTGAAGTAGCACTTGAGAACTGATGCACAAAAATCTTATGAATATGATGTGACAATACTTGTGCATGAGCAGTAGTAAACTCTTTATTCATTTATTTTTTACTTATTTATTTTCCAAAGCATCTTTTCCCTGGTCATTTAAATAAATAATGAAAAAAAATTTCTAAGTGGCTGTGGTATAATTAGATCTAGATGAATTGTTTGTATTTTTAGATACCTTTAGAAAAAAAGAAAGTTTGATAAACTTGAAGTAGTAATTTGAAGCGAGTTACAAAACAGATTAGTGGTTTGAAATGATTTCTCAGGAAGGAAAATAATTGAGTTGTGTAAGTACCTCAGAAATGTCTGAAGAGAAGAAAGCATTACTCACTTAACTAGAACTGTCAGAACAGTAGGGAAAAAAGTAAGGATTATTCACTGTTAGGGAATTTAAAATGAATTAAGGTAACTTCATCTGTAATTTTCTTAATACAACAGATCTATACCTTTAAGAATTATAGAATATTTTTTTTCTTTCACAGGTCCATTTGACCTGTAATTTCCTCTTCTATTTTGCTTACCCAGAGTCTCTTTCGGTAACATACTCCCCTTAGTTCTCTGTTACTGTCATACACCTGTTGCACTCAAAGAAAGCAATCCCTTTTCAACAATATGCAGTTTTGCCTCATGCAGCAGTGAACTACCGTCATATTTATCTGCATAGTCATGATGTGTACATGCCTTGTATCATTGAAATATAAGCCTGTGCTTATATTGCAAAATCAATGTCATGGAATATTTTAAATGTACAAGTTATATTAAATGGACAGCATTGGAGGTTTTCAAAATAAAAATGCTCAGTTATACTAATAAAAACATTAATAATTAAGGAATGTGTTTTACTTATTCAAAGGACAGTCCTGTATTCCCAGTAATACCTTCCCCCAGTTATATTTCTATGGATGGCTTTCATATGTGTGGATATTTTTTAAGTGATCTGTAAAAGACAAAAAGTAAACCTTTTGTCAGTACAGAAAAGAATAGTTAAATAGGCACTGCAGATTGTTTGATCATTTTTAGGCAAAATAGAGGTGTTTGTTACAGGCTTAATGACACTTTAAGACAGCACACTTTTTTCATTTTGATAGGAAACTGCCAATTCATAAAACGTTTTGTATTTCCAGGATGCATTACAGTGAAGCAGGGCCATCTGCAGACATGCACAGTCACAACAACTGTGAAAACTTAATGTGTTATTCTTTTCCTGAGCAGTTTCAACCTCTTTTTGTTGGAGCTGTTGCACTAATAACTTTGCCAGCAAGGCAGAATACATGAGCTCTTTTTGTGTGCTGTGCGTTCACATACAATGCAGGATCACTGTTTAAAGTTCTGCCAGAAATAATTAAGCATTTATGTTTAGGATTGAAGTGGATTCAGTCCATATTCCACTACACAGAACCTGCTCTAGGAATTAACTCTAACAGCAAGGAAGATGGGCTTTGTTGCTTCTGGTTACTGCCAGATATTATCTGACAGTGCTGTCAGGAATACTGTCATGTTCCTGTGCCTTCCAGATGTCTGTGTGTTGGCTGAGTGGGGAAAGTTGCAGTGTGCGAACCCCACAGGGCAAGGCAATAGGGTTCCGCTTTAAGTCTTTGAGGGTAAAATGTGTTAGCTTAAACCTCTTTCTCTGAGAGGTTCTAGCAGCTTCTCTGCTGTCCAGCCAGGGCACGGTGGACATTTTTCACTTTGTAAACTGCCATCACTCCATTGTGTGTTTGAACCCAAGAAAGACCACAGGACAATAATCTGATGGACAGTGTTTACTTAGGTTATGAGAGATTCAAGATCAAGTACTGTTCTGACTCATATATAGCACAGACATGAGGTATGGCTCTCACTGCCTAGCTGAGGCTGCAGCCATTTGCCCATTTTTTTAGCTCATCATCTTAGCTCATTGTGGAATATTTTTGGAAAAGTGTGTGTAAGCCTTCAGAAAGTCTCTGGCATTCTCATGATGTAGCGTTACAGTCTTCGTTCTTCATAATCTCAAGACACTTTGAACAATGAAATGAAATAGTGTGCAGTCCTGGCATGCTAGTAATGATAAAAATAAATGCGGATATTGTGTGTGTGTATATATATATATATATATTCTGATTTGAAAGATTTTTTTCTTTTTGTCCAAAGTTTTCTTCTTTCTAAAAGACTTTAATGATTTATTCTTAAGCCCTTCAACCAGCAACAATATTCCATTAATGAGAGTGGTACAGTCTGTGAAGCACACAAAAAGGAGAAGCAGCACAGTAATGAAGGAGGGTTGGATGGTTCACTATACAAGCAAGGACACACTGGTAAGAAATGTTAAGGAAGACTTGTCTTACTTACGTATTATATAATAGTACAGAATCAAGTCTAACAATCATTTGATAATTTACTGTCTCTCATGAGGCATTTTTTGCAATTTTTGTGATTCCTAAGGTCCTGACTCTTGTCATACTAAGGACTGGCACTGCTTACAAGGGCATGAGACAGTTAAAAGATACAAAAAACATCTGAATATGTATGTTGCATTTTCGTAGGAAGCCAAATGTAAAGACTTACTGAAGGAAGTAAAGCATAATGTTATTACATTAGGGGCTCTGCGAAGTAGCTTTGCCTTCCAGCTGCAGTCTCCCAGATACCTTACTGGTAGTTGATCTGAGACTTTTGTAAAGTAGATTAGCATAGAAAAAAGTTATTTTCATTGCAACCTCCTAGAACAGGAATAAAACCTTCAGTATGTGATCTTTGAAAATGAGCTGGGGTGTTATTAGTGATACAAAAAGAAATTTTAATGATTTTAAGAGCCTACCAGTAGCAAATTGTGCTGAATATAATGCAGACATCAAAACAATATTTTAAATTTTTAAAACTTACACAATTTAAACAGAGCTGTTAGTGAAAGAACAGAGCATGGCCCTATAAATCCTAAATGCAGTTACAAACTCTTCATTAAAATTTTGTAATTGCAAATGATTGTCATTCACAATACATCTCTTCAAACTAAAATGAAACATTTTGGCAGTGGTGCTTTTGAGAAATGAACATTTCATTAATTTACTTGGAAATTACTATAACTATTTTTCACTTTTTTTCATTGCAGAGGAAACGACACTACTGGAGGCTGGACAGCAAATGTGTTACCCTTTTTCAAAATGATACTGGAAGCAAATATTACAAAGTAAGGAATGTTTTTCTATCTCTTTTTATACCAGAAGAATATAAGGACTAATTTGTTAAATTCATACTTAGTAAAAGTATACTAGTAGTATAACTTCTATCTCTGGGATTTTTTATTATATTCTAAGATGCATATGTGTGTTTTGCTTTTCACAAACAAATCTCTGATCAGAAAGATGTCAGCTTGCAAGGACCCATAAAATACATCTTGTGGAAATGGAAAGTTTTTATACCACAAGTCAACACGGGTTTATTTTCCAATGGAATTCTGTTCATTCCTGGATGATATTGCTTTTTTTTGGATGAAGAAACCTCACTATTCTCTTTGATAAGTTGAATTGAATAATTTAAGTTCTGCTTGGTCTTGGAAAGAAACATTTAGTATTTTGCCATCAACAGTCCTATGTGTCACAGTTTCAGGTCACAAGAGCCTTTTTTATTTGTATAAGAAGCATATGGTAAAAAGCAAAAAATTAAATAGAGTTCATGCTTTAGTTTTATATGTTGATAATCTTTACACAGAAAATAAAGTACTTTTTTCATTTTAGGAAATACCATTGTCTGAAATTTTGTCTCTGGAACCTGCAAAAACTTTCACCTTGCTGCCTCAAGGAGCAAATCCTCATTGTTTTGAAATAAGCACAGCAAATATAGTCTATTATGTTGGAGAAAACATAGAAAACCTCTCAAGTGTTCCGCTGAATAACAGTGTTATCAGCAGTGGTGTCGGCATTGACGTGGCACGAATGTGGGAGATGGCAATACAGCATGCCCTGATGCCTGTCATCCCTAAAGGGGCATCCACTGGGTCAGGACCCAGCTTGCACAGTAAGTTTATTCATTTTCTCCATTTCAGATAAGTACAGTCACATCACAAATAACATTGCTCAGTCTTCTGCGCACAATTGAAAGGATGTATTGCACAGCTGGTAAAGGCTCTTCTGTCATGGCTTATCACTTGTCTGGATGTTATTTTAAACACCACAGTTTCTCATCCATGTGTTTTCAGTTTATAGTAGGACATCTCTATTAATATACAAGATGCAGATTAGTTAGTGAGAAAATAGCTATGATATTAGTAATGCTTCTCATTCAGATTTGTGTTGCTGATGTGAGAAATAGCCACCTTGTGCAGAGGGAAGAGATTTTCTGAGCCTCAGTTTGGAACTGATAGATTTTTTTTTTTCTCCATCCTGACTGTAATTTATATTTCTAGCCATCTGCAGAAGCAGCTCTTCAGTCTTTAGGTCACTGCAGCATAGATTATATGTTCCCTTTCATCACATTTGGCTGTACAACTGCCTCAAACATCGTCCCATGCTGAGATGAAAAGAGCTCAAGTGTGAAGAACAGTTATTCTAAGCAGAACAAGGCATGTGTCTTACCCAGGACCAAGAGGACTGACTATATCTTTGCCTCCAATTTATGTACCTTTGTGTAATTCTCTAGAAAAGATAACAGTTTATATAAACCAAACATGAAAATTATTTAAATCTAGCTTGGGTACTGATAATAAAGTAGCAGAGAGCAAACAATTCCTCACTGCTAGGCATGTGCTGCTGTGATTGCCCTGTTACTTCTACTCAGCGTAGTCAGTGTAAAGCAAATTTGGATATGTCTACACGATTTGGACTAGACCTTTTGCTGCAATATACATCTGCTTTAGCATTTGACATCTGGATGCTATTAATGCAGCACAAAATGCTAATGAGACCACAAGCCCTTCAGAAACCAAGTAATAATACAGACTGTGGCATTGCATCTCCAGGCACAACAGCTCACATATCAGACAAGATCAGCAATGTCCTTTTGCATTCTTGACATAAAATAGTGTCAAATAGATCTTGTGTAATATAGTGCCAAATCCTAGATGTCGTTTCCATCAGACTGGTTGCCAATTGCCCCTGGTTTGAGCGTAGCTAAACAAATCACCTAAAATGCTGGATTGGCATGACAGCTGTCTTCTCTCCCTCTTGGAAGTTTGAAACGTATTTTTAAAATTAAGTAGTTATCATTAAGTTACATGTGCAAAAATTAATGTTGTTTGGGGCCTTCAGAACAATTTCATGTGGACTCTGCAGCAGTCTTCTGTCTTTTGCTCAAAGTGTGAGACTTGGCCATGTCTTTCTCCATGCTTTTTTCATGTAAACACAGCAGTACAGACATTTGAAAATGCATTGTCATGTCTAGTTAACGAAAAACATTCCATTCCAAAAAAATTCTTTTGGTAAGGAAAAGCACTGAACCACATGAAGCAGAAGTTTACTTACTGCAGCTAGGATTGGTGCTAATGAGTAGCAGCAAGTATCTTCAGTGTGTAATACAAGCTTTATAGTAGGGACACTGGTTTTGATGAGGCTGAAATTTTTACGAAATAAAAGTCACCATGAACAGGATTCTGGGCCAAAGTAGGAGACAGGCTTGGCAATGCTCCAAGAAGCATTCTTTCCTCCCCAAAGTGTAGTCTTTGTGTAATACAGTTAGCAGTAGGCATATTCTCAACTTTTACTGAACCCTTGGTAGGTTTGCAGTCTGAAATGCTTATGACAACATACTAAGCTCTGAACTGGTAGGGATGGATTTGATGTTTGTTATATTAAAGCACAAGTGCAAGACTTTGTTTCCATTATGTGTTTTAATAATACCTGTTTAGCCAGTTGAAGCATGTATTGCTTGTCACAGTATTCAGTCTAATTTGAATGTGTATTTGCCTTCATCAGAATACCATCAAATACGTTGTAGGTGACACTATAAATAAAAATTATTATTAAGTCCAATAAATAAAAACAGTTTAGTTGCAGTTGTTCCTTGTATGAGGTACAAAGCCTCAAAATAGAATGGAAATAAGCAATAAGAAGCTTATAAATGAGAATTATGAGATTCCAGTATTAAAAAATTAATAATGAAATGTATAATTCTGGGGTTTTTTTCCATACACTGCAAAACTGTTGTGCAAGTCACATGTTTGTGGGCTGGTGTAATTTTATATTAGCGAGTAGACGAACAAGCAGACTTAATTGGTACAATTTCTAGAGCTGTCAGTAGATATTGATGTAATGTGAATGTCATTTTCTATTACTACATGTTTGAACTAAAAGCACAGCAATCTAAAGTATATTTTACTTTCTTCCCCAGGGGATGTATCCATCAGTATTTCTGTGTCAAACTGCCAAGTTCAAGAAAATGTGGTGAGTGTTCTCTGGATGCTGGTGCTAGACATGCTATGATTAAGCTTGCAGTCATTGATCTGTTTTCCAAAGAGGAATGTTAGAGGAGTTCCCATCAGCCATTTCTCACTTACTTTGTAGAAATTAACAATTAGCTTTGCAAACGTTTGACAGAAATCACCTTCATGGCACTTTTTCTTGAGATGCAAGAATTATCTATGGGTCGTTTCACTGAACACAGACTTTAACTGTGGATCTTTGCAGGATGTGAATTAGCAAGTGGAAAAGCGAGGTAGAGAAATTACTAGTTCATGGAATTTGTCAACTGAACTTAGTAAAGCTGACCACAAGCTTTGATAAGTATACCATTTCCTGTCATCTTTGAGAGATCAGATACTCTCTGTTATATGAACATGAAACTCTATGCAAAGGAAGAGTTACATATATTGTTACACATACATAAAGAATTCTTCATTTCTTGTGTGCCAGGACCTTTAGATGCCAGACATCTGATCAAGAAAACAGTCACACTACTTGTTCTCTGTCTTATGGGCAGAGCTAAAATACAGATACTCCTTGCTGCCAACTAAAATTTTGGGACAACTCTGACAGTTGTCAGAAAAAGACTGGCTGCTAGGGATGTGTCCATTTTTTTTTCCTAAAAAGTAACATAGCCTTTTTGATCAACTCCTAGACATTCTTTTACTGTATATGCTGCTGGTTAAATATCCAGAAAATAAAACTAAGCTGTAGTACTGGAGATTTGTTTGAGTGTCCCAAATGAATGTGCTAACATTTTGTGCTTTAACCTGCATTTAGACACTAAGAAATAGTGAGACATCAGACTCCCTCTCTGACACAAGTGGAATATTTTACCCCTCTCAGTGAACCTGTTGAAGATTTGTCAGCTTTTGCAGCAGTTGCAGTTAATGTGGCTTGTAAGAAAACCCACCTGAATGTTTTTGGCAGATAATATATTTTGAAATGTGCTGTAGTAAATGTATGCTACTGCCCCCTAGAAAAGGCAAATTAAATACAAATTTTTTCCCATATCCTCGGGACTTAATATTTTTTATGTTTATATAAACAGGATATTAGCACTGTATACCAAATCTTCCCAGATGAGGTACTGGGATCAGGACAGTTTGGAATTGTTTATGGAGGTAAGGCTTTGCTGTGTTGTATAGTTGTGCTTAAGATAGATATTTTCTGGAATAGTGACAGTATTTAGAGTCTGAAATGTTTTGTTACAGCTGTCTGTTGTTTTATATAAGCAGTATATATTAAACAATGTTTTTGTTGATGAAGTCTTTTGTAGTTAGACGTTTTCTACGCAGGAGTGGGTCAGTGTATCAATAGCTTGATATTCTCTATAATTTCTAATAAAGAAAACAGTGCAGTGCAGAAGGCTGTTCTTTTTGAGAGTTATAATGGATGAAAAAAAAAATTACTCTTCCATTTTTCTCGACATGTTAAAGTGAGGTATTTTTTTATTGTTTTTCAGTAACTTGTTAGAATTGTTTCTCTTTTTCTTTTCTTACTAATTTTTCCCATCTTTGTCCAGCATTTTTTTGAGGTGTATTTAGGTACAGCTGTTGTTTGAGACAGCATTAAGTGAGAACTAACAAATTTCTCACTGAAGAATCTCTGACTCTCTGATAAACCAAGGATGTGCACTTAGATGCCTGAGGGCTGCCACTTAGTTTATTATTTGCTAGTCTGGAAATACCAGTGAAGGACTAAGCCAACAACTAGCCAGTTGGAGACAATGCAGTGTCAGCTGATGTATATATGGGGAAATTAACTTCATGTGTATACAGTTGAAGTGCAGAGATGACTTTCCATATGTATGTTTCTTACATGTCTAAACAGCTTTCTCAGGTATAAATATATATATGTATAGGAAGTGTTCTGGTAAAGGGTGAAAAGGGGAAAAAGTAAAAGGGTAAAAAGAAGAGTAATGACAGAAAACTTTTAATGAATTAGCTGCAAACTTGCTCTAAGTATTATTTGATTGTGGCCATTTGTACAACCCACGAAAGTGGAACACTTTTCATAATTGATCATGTTAATTAATAGAGACCTTTTGTTTTATTAATGCAGGAAAACATCGCAAAACTGGAAGAGATGTTGCCATTAAAATAATTGATAAACTAAGATTTCCAACTAAACAGGAAAGTCAACTTCGTAATGAAGTTGCANATACTAGTATATTTGCTGCTTAATCTGCATAAACAATCAAGAACAAATGTATTGGCAATGTCATATTAGGAGTTAAAATTTCTGCAGTTTAAGCACCAGGGACAATAAGGAAAACGTATGTTTGTATGAACTTCAAATTAGTTTAACATTCTGTAATGTCACTAGAAATTTTGTGCCAATTGCCTACAGGTTAGGCACACAGTTTAAATTATGAAATACTGAAACATTGTCTGGTTTAGCAGTGGGTCTGAAGTCTGACTATGTAATGATAAAAGCTGGTGATCCTATTGGGAAATCTTTATTTATCCTTAATAGAATCTTCATCATCCCGGGGTTGTGAATCTGGAGTGTATGTTTGAGACACCAGAAAGAGTCTTTGTTGTTATGGAAAAACTCCATGGAGACATGCTGGAGATGATCTTGTCAAGTGAAAAGGGCAGATTGCCAGAGAGAATAACAAAGTTTTTAATTACTCAGGTAAGAAATTAATTACGGACCTAGAAGGAAATTTGAGGTCAATTATTATCATTGTTTCTTATCTTTTGCTTTTGACATAATTTACCTGTCTGGTTTATGGAAGTCTGAGGTGTAATGTCAGGGATAGTTAAACAGCTTTCTGTACATTTCTGCACATTATCTGTTAGGTAGTAAACCATTAAGAGGACCTAGAACTAGACACTTGCACAGCTCTTGGCTGCTGAATGGAGGGGACGTCAAGCTGCAGTTTCTTGTATGCTTGAAGAGTTAAGTACATGAAAGAGTTGGAAAGCACTAAAAGCAAACTGCTTAAGACCTACAAAAATAAATTTGAGCCTTTTGAACAGCCCCATACCTAACCATTGCAATTTGTACTATGCACTAGTACACCTATTTTCTGTGCTAAGATTGGATCTCAGTGCTACCTCTGATTAAATGAGTCTGGCTTCCTTTATGACTTTTGTTAACAATTTGATCTGTTTTTTTTGGGGGGGTTCCTGTTGTCATATTATATTGCTTTCTTAGCTGTCCATAATACTGGTTTAAATTTAGATATGCAACTGAGTAGGGAGCCACTTCAGAGTCAGAACAGCCTGTGTTTCAACTGTTGGGAAAAAGAAAGGAACAGGAAAAACAGCGTTATGGTGTTTATTATTGTAAGTTTATTATTTGGGGTAGAACTTAACAGTTTCCAGATTTCCATGGGCAAAACTGCCACCAGCTCTAGAATTTCCAGGTTCATTCAACCTCCTCACCATTACCTACCCTAATATAGTGGCAAATTCTGCCAGACTCCGACCAAACACAAAGAACAGAGTTAAAGCCACACAAAAAGGATGGATATCTGTTAGACTCTGTTGCCATATTCTCATATATGTAACAGAATAGAAATACATACAAGGTTCTTTATTCTTTCTGTCCTCAGGAAAACACTTAAATTGGATCATATAATATTTCTGTGAATTTTTTTTAGTTGAATTTAGATGTGGAAGGCAATTCTGCAATGTTTCTACATTCAAAATTTCGCACACAAAAGAAGCAAACAAATACTTAGGACCCAGTTTTTTAAAAATGTCTATAATGTAAACTCTTGAGAGAGGAAAAAGACATGTTCCATGCAGTGAAACATCATGAAAACTTGAGGATAGCAAAAAATAGCCAACATTTTCGCTTTTGCTGGGTTTTTTTGATTTTCATTGTTGACACTCTTATAAAAGGTACATTGTTGTTTAACTATTTTTCTTCACACAAGTCTTTGCTTCTCTGGTCTCTGATACTGTTCAAACAATATAAAACAAACAAAAATAATTTTATTTATTTATTCCCAGATCCTTGTTGCTTTAAGACATCTTCATTTCAAAAATATTGTTCATTGTGACCTTAAACCAGAAAATGTGTTATTGGCATCAGCTGATCCTTTCCCACAGGCAAGTAGAAAATGTCCTTTTTTATGATAAATTTTTCAAATTAGTACATGTTAGCAATGTTTATATAGAAACAAAAAAGTGATTAGTGACTTGTCTACACAGAATTTTTAGATGAAAAAAGGAAAACACTTTTATGAAACACTACAAAGAAATGATGTTTGAAAATCCTTGCCTTTTGTGATTTGCCTACAATATTGAACTAGATTGTCAAGTGTGACGTAGCTACTTGTATGATTGTTTCCATTTTGCTCACCATTACAGCACAAATTTCTTAGCTGGTTGATTTGCTCCAAAAAGAAAATTATTTTTCTGAAAGTTAGCATAGAGTTAATGAAGAACAAGAGCTGTTTCTTTAATTTTATGAATTTAAAAGCCAAGTAGATTGTAGGATATTTAAATATACTTTATGACTGGTCATTGTTGTCATTAAAAGATACTTTTATCGCCTTCTCTTTCCCTCAATCTGCAGAATTCATCTATAATCTCCTTCAACTGCCTATATTCAAAATGAGTACTACTGATAATTTGTAAATAATATCAATACCAGTAATTGGAGGGGAAGGATCTATATTGAGCTGTTAAATGAGAATTTTCAAGCAGCTAAATGTCTCAGTGGAATAAGATACTTCTCTCAAACAAGAGGTTTTTTAAAGTGTCCTTGAAGGAACAGTAGAGATCCACTTTTGCAACTAAACCATGATAAAAATTCCTCAACTATGTATTTAATAATAAAAATAATTTATGTCTTACTATACAATTTTTCATCAAACAGGTAAAACTTTGTGATTTTGGTTTTGCCCGAATCATTGGAGAGAAATCATTTAGGCGTTCAGTTGTAGGAACACCAGCCTACCTTGCTCCAGAGGTGCTGAGGAACAAAGGCTATAACAGATCTTTGGATATGTGGTCAGTGGGTGTCATCATTTATGTAAGCCTCAGTGGTACCTTTCCATTCAATGAAGATGAAGACATACATGATCAAATCCAGAATGCTGCTTTCATGTATCCACCTAATCCTTGGAAAGAAATTTCTCATGAAGGTAATACCTGTTTATGGCTGTTTTTACATAAAAGCTAAAAAGGAGTAGTTGTATTTTGCTTTTATATTTTTTTTCCTGTATGTGACAGTGAAAAAAAATGTGACATTTCGAGTTACCATAATGTAATGTTTTGTGCTATCAGCTGCTTCAGATGTTTTCTACAGAGCAAGTATAGACTACATCTGACATAATCGTCTAGCATGGGATCTTTCCACGAGGTGTTGAAGGAGGCACAAAAGCACAAAACCACCTACAGATCAGATTGCTGTAGAATCTATGGGGAACCGCAGCTGCTGGAATTGGCTTTGAGTATGTTATGTACCTGATCATTCAGCTCTGTTGCCACTGCAGTCATTTTCTTGTTCTGCTTGCCCCAGTAATTTAGTTTCAGTTCAATAGGATGTTGTACTCTGTTCATTGTGTAGAGAAGACAAAACTGAACAATTCCAAGTACATGAGGATTCATGAATAGTGTGACAAAATGTTGTAGAATAGACTTTCTGCAGGGCCAAAAGGCTTGGAGATGACCAAGTGAGACACTTGAAACTCAAGTTCTGGTCAATGGTCTGAACTAAACAATGTGACTAGTTCACTAACATCTTTGAAGATAACTTAATTCTATTAAAGATGTCTCTAAACACAACTAAGTAGAGCATTTAACAAGATTGTCAGTTCTGGTTTCACCAACATTTTCATGTACATAACATTTTCAGGCACCTTAATTTTCTTTGGTGTTTTGTTTTTTTTTTCTTTCTTTCTTTAATCCTTATTTTTATGTCTGTAATTTTTGCAGGTTTGCTTTGTAAGTCCTAAAGAGGAGGAAACATTATAAACATTAGATTCTTATTTCTGAATTTTACTATGTGCCAAATTGTTTTACAATACTTACCGTATACAATTTCTGATATTTACAGCACAATTTTTCTGTGTTTCAGGGGATAGTTTAGGGCATTGTGCCTGATGCTTACTGTAGTGTATAATAGGCATGAGAGATTCTCAGCCTAAAAATGCTCTGAGAGCATTTTTTGTGATTTTATCTCAGTGGCAGATGAAGTTTGAAATCTGTTGGGGTAAAAAAAAAAAAAAAANAAAATTGTTGGGGAAAAAAAAAAAAAAAAAAAAAAAAAAGGCTATAAATCTGCACAATTACACACTGAAGTTCTCCTGAACCTCCACACACTTTGATATGTAAGCTGACAGAATCTGTTGGCAGCAATGCTTTATCTGTTGCTAGAGATAAGCAAACAGCAATCAACACAGGGGAAGCTGCAAGAAATTGTCTCCCACAAGTTTCATCTGTGGTAGACAGAAGATCAATTTTTATACTCAGAGGTGAAGATTCAGTAGAGCCCCTACAGAAAACTCACCTACTTGGGTGTTATCTCTCCAACTGTACAATTACAGCCTTCATTAAGAGTCAATGGATACCAGGCTGCAAGCATGCAGAAAGGAGGGGAAAAAACTTCAACAAATTACTAAGTTAAAGTCTGCTTAGCTATTGTGATTTTATTACATATTTTTGTTTGCAAGCTGATGAACAGCTCTGTTGTGCTAAATGGAAACCTTGAAAAAGTTTGAAGAGATTCCATTGTGTTTAATACAGGCTGTTAGAGTCTAGATCTCTGTCCACGTATTAATAATACTAATTTGTAGAGCTCAAATTTGAACTCAAATTCCAGATTACTTAGGGAAAATAAAAGAATGTTCTTCTTATGTCAGCTTCTCTGATCTACTCTCCTGCACAGCTTGTGAGAGAGGAGCAGCTGGGCCCTGTGCACCTGCTTGCTCTATCCAGATTCTGTTACCTCTGACAATGAAGCATGATTAAAATGCAAACCTGTACCAAATACCCTAACACATTACTCTGGATTACAGTTCTGAACAGTGCTGTGTTAATTAATGCTGCAAATAATTGAAACATTTAAGGGAGAAACACAGATGATTTTAAAGGTTTTATGAAGTCATTTAACATTGCAAATAGAAACAATTTGGAAAGGTATATTTATTTAAAATATGGTAATGTGAAACATTTCAAACTAAAGACACTGGGGTTCATAGATTTCTCTGCTATAAATCTACAAAATTCAGACAGAGAATTAATTTCTCTGCCAGCATTTGAGGTCAATTTCTGTACTTTGAAATCTTCCTTTAGCTTATTGTAGCCTCTTCAGCTTGCCAGACAGGTTAAGCTAATGAATTGGATTTTCCCTATTATATTTTTCCTGTTTTTCTTTTTGCCGATACTCTTAATCATTAAAGATTTTTCAAGAGATATTTCTGATGATTTGTTCTAATTTTTTTATTTTTTTTATTATGAAAAAATCAAGAACAGGTTTCTTTTAAAGGCACAGTCTCTTTCTTAACTGTTTCCTTGAAATTTGTATCATAGCATTAATTATCCCAAGAGACTGGTAATAATAACCTACTAGTTCTTCCACTCAAGTTTGTAAGGGAGTTATAGCACAATGTGGAATATCATGCTGCTGCAGAATCTGGCAGGGTCTTGGTAAAAGAACATTGATTAGTCTCTTTCCTTCAAGCTGATATGAAATTTCTGTTTGTCTTGAAGGATCTACATAGATATTTTCTTGCAAGAAGCATTACTCATTGTTTTAAAATTAAAACAACACTCTATAAGTGATTTTAACTTGTAAGAAGGAAAAAGTAGTGAAGGTCCAGCAGTTAATCCAGTTTAATTATTGACATTTAAAAACTTGTGCAAATATTTGAGAATTTTAACATACGATAAACAACAACAGTCTTCACAGAAGACTTCAACCACACTTTTGCTGCACTGCTATAATATTAAAAATTTGAAACCAAAATTGATTAGACAAGTATCATCGTCAGATAAAATAAATGCAAAATAAATATTATCTTTAATGCAGATAGGAAAGATGTTTTTAAAGTGTTATTATGTGTAAATATCAAAAATAGGAACCATCTCTCAAAAGGTTGCCATAAACAAGACTAATGTAAGTGTTCTTTCTTTCTCCATTACTTATTGCTTTTTTACTGTATAACCAAAAGACAGTGCTGGGTCTAAGCATTCTTTAGAAATGGACTTTATGAATTGTACATTGCAGCTAGATTTTATAACTGCTACCTACATCTAGAAACTGTATTACATGCCTTTGCAATAGCAGGCAAAAACTGAGAATTCAGTGTACTTGGGAGAGTTAGGCTACTATCTAAGAGAATTCATATATTCTCTGATTTATGCATACCAGTAGAAACACTCACATTCTCTGAACATATAATATCCAATACGTATGACTGTTTCTTCTTTTTTACCACTGAAATATGTTAGTATTGGTTGCTGTGAGTGTTCATAATATGATTATCATAGAAATGCTGTTGCAGAAAACTGGGAAGTAGTAGAAGGAACTAT
>VXAU01003632.1:113248-190023 GCA_013399695.1 Formicarius rufipectus
GGGAAATGTTTATTCTTACCTGTTCCTGTCTCTACCAACAATCCTGCATGCCAAGCAAGAGATGTCAGATAAGACAGACACCCTACTGCACCTGATTAGGATCACAAATACATGCAATTGATATACCTGAGGTAGCTGCTTCTTAAACTGCAAGGACTAATTTGATTGAAATTCTGTGCACGTACTTCTGGTGGAACTGTAAATGTTTCAAAAGTTTTGAGGGTTTTTTTTGCCTTGCTAAGCAATTTTCAGTTTAGATTAAATGATCATCAACCAGTGTTGCCAGTGTCTGTGCAACAATGATTTTAGTAAAGAGCATATGATTTGTTGCAGAATGGCAAACAAAAATTGATGCAGAACAGCAGTCAAACCCTTTGTCTCTTGCTCATGACTGATACTATGGCTCAGAGAACCAAATGTGTCAAACTTGCAACTGTAGTTATTTCAGCACTCTCTTCAGACCATTACTGAAGTAAAAAGTTTAGGAATAACTAAACTTGGTTATTGCCATCTTCTATCATAATTGTAATTAGGAACAATGGCATATTTCTTTGCACTTAATGGACATAATAGGGTTTTCACAAGTTAGAGTAAATGATGCCGTTGTATTTATCAGCTTCTTTGGTTTTCGTGCACACTAGATACTTTTCCTGATAATTGCCAAGCAGCAGCATGTTAATTTGGGAGCTGGAAGGCAAAAGGTAGCCAAACTAACAGAAAATAAAATAAGACAGGTTATACCATACCAATGTTTCTGGAAAAGCAACAACAGTAGTAAAGTAGCCTAAATATTCTGTTTGTATGTTCCTTATTCAGTTATTGGTCTTAAGGTAAAATTGGCTTTTAAAATTTTAAGCTGCACTGATGAGACAATAGATTTGTAAAAGTACATGATCCATAATAGTTTAAAGTGCATGGTTATATGAAAAATACACTTAAAGTCTAATAGATTCAGAGAAAAAGCATACTGAAGTAATTTGCATTTTGGAAAAGCGTGTCATGAATGCAATATTGTGGTCTATGTTGGTTTGTTTTCTTGATAATTATTCTTCTGTAGCATTTTTGAGCAGTTCTTAAAAATTTGCAGCCACAAGCCAAGAAAGAAGACAGAATCTATTTGAGGATAATATTTTTGAGTGCCTGATGTTTTTAAGTTGCCATCAACAGTTCTGTCTTCTTTGCCACTCAGTAATGTGGCCTAGTCATTGCTTATGAGTCTTTTTTCTCCATAATATGTCTATCTGATGTCATAACTTCTCGATTGAACATATCGACTATTCCTGCTGAGAAATTCTAGCTTTTTTTGTGTAATGCTTTACCTATCCTTTTTCCCATTCAAATCTAATTGTAATTTTTGTAGCTGTCAGATTTCTTCATAGGGAAGTCTAATTTTTGCCTAAGTGGCTGCATTTTCATGTTTTTTTCAATAACTTTACTGTTTTGAAAGGGTACACCCCCAAAACCATGTTTGTATGTCTAAATAGAATAGTAAGGCATTACTGGAGATAAGCAGATTTTGTGGTAGACATTGGGTATTTTTTAGGAAACCAATTTTTGTCACAGCCATTCAGCATTCCACTGCCCAGTCATTTTTTTCTGCTCTGTCTTCAGTGATTGTCAAGCCAGGTTACACTTCCAAATTCACTGAATGGCTGTATGACAATTTGACCTTAACTCAGTCTTCATTATGAAATTTTGCTAGGTATTGATTCAGAAAAATCTTGCAGAATTCTTACCTATTTTATGGCTCTAAATTTCATGTCTCTCAAACATTAAACCTGTTTTCAGAACTTTACTACTTGTTTACAACTTTGACCTTCCAGTCCACCAAATGTGCATAATCTCAAAATATTTATTTTGACTTAGTTACAGGTTACAAAAAATAAATACTGCTAAATACACAGACAGAACTCCCTGATGGATTTTGTCTCTACCTCTTAGTATATTTTACCTAGTGTGCCTTCACTCTGATGGTTGTTCTTTTGAACTGTATGGTCCTAAAACATATGTTAAGCTTTGGACTATTTGTGGTGTGTTTTATTCTGGTGTGGAATTTTCATAGATTGTTGTACTCATAATTTTTTTTTTCACCACCTACCAACACATCGATTACTACTAGCCTGATGAACTATGAGATTTGCACATAATAGATTAGGTGCTTCATGTCATTTAATATTATTAAAATACTTTGGGAAGAAACAATGTAATTCCTTCTATGCATTAAAGTTGATCATGATGTGCCTGTTACAATGCTTTGGAGTCATAAATACCACAGCTGCCTTCAAGCCAGTATTTATTTAGCTTGTTAAAGCATAATGTGAATAGAAACTGTTTCTCACATTAATGAGAAAGTCACATGAATGAGCCAGCATTAAGTATGAGAAGGTCAAATGCATGTTATAGCTCAAAGATGCTCTTTGCCTCTGTTAATGTTTAGCTAGCTGTTGAAACTAAGGTCTTGGCTCTACTTACACATTTGCTAGGATAGATTAGTATTAAAAACCTCTCTTATAGAAGCGCAACTTAGAATTGCCAAGGATTTCTTTTGATAGTGCATCTGAATCCATGTCCCTGAAAATAATCTCTGCAAGATTATTTTATGCTAAAATAACTACATGTACTTTAGAGCATTTGTCAACAAAGCTGTGTTGACCAGCAGTAGGGAGAGGATTTATGTGTATGAAAAAATCATACCTCCAGTCAATAGATCTGTTCTCAAAAAAATCCAGGGCCTACAAAGTTCTGGGCCTCATATATAAGTGGCACCAGCTTAAATTTTCACAATGATGGCAGCAAGAGTAGCTAATATTATAGGTGTACATTAAAAATTCTGAACCAAGTATAAATATATTATTAGTTTGGTACTGCTTATATATATTTATACATATGATATATATTCTTAAGGTGATTTCTTGTTTATAACTTAAGTAAAAAGCTAAAGTCTGTAGGGAAGGACAGATGAATGGTATGTTCGTAATAGGGTTTTCACATATTTGTAAACTTCCACATTTCTGTGCAGGTCACACCCTAATTGAGTTAAAGCAGTCATTCCTATGAAAAAGAATTATCATGTTAATTTGATACTTAGAGTGAAAATAGTGACTTTGTCTTTACTACAATTAATTATTTGCCATATTAATAAACTTACAAAAGCAGATAAGTATAATGAGCCGCCTGAATCTAGAGGTTCTTTCCAGTAAATTAAACTAAAGAGTCATCTTCCCTAAAATCAAGTAGATATAGAGCTTTCTGAAGTTGCATTTGAATCTTTCTTTTGGGGATTCTGCTGAATGATCACCTGCCTAAATAATTAGTACTCATTTTGGTGGAGTAGTTGGCTAGATTATTCCCTTTGACAAAGCTTCCAGCTCCTGGAACTTGATAAGCCTTCAGCTGGCTGCTAACAGTATCCTTAAATTATGGAAGATGAACAGGAGACCATAAAAGTATTAGAAAAAGCAGATCCATAGTCCTTGCAGAACTTTCAGGTTGCCTCCTTGGTGGTAACCTGTTGAATTCTTAAAGACAGTGTGCAGACCATAGGTAGTCTTTCTTAATGCTCTGCATTTATTTAATTACTGATTTTACAGAGGACCACTGTAAAATTTTATGAAGCTCTTAAAATGTCTGAAAGTACTACTTTAAAACCTGATTTTAAAAAAAAAACCAGTCTAGTGGAAGTGCATAAAATGTACTTTAAAATACAATGTAGTTGCTACCTTCTCCTCAAAACACCTTTGTCTTCCTTGATGGAATATTTTAATTTTGTAACAGTTGCCCTAGTGTAGTCCCCTGAATCATACCGAAGTTTTATGTCTAAAATAAATGATAATGCCTTCCAAATTTTTATCTCCAGTGTTTTTAATCATTACAACTCAAAACTTAATCATAAAAAAATTATATGATTCTTTTAATTCATAAGTTGAGTCAACATGAATCTTACTGCACATACATCTTACATGAACTGAAGCCACACTAACCTTTGTAAGTTAATGGCTGTCAGGACCCTGTCAGAACAGCATGGGTTTTTTGAAAGCTGAAACAGTGAGAATAACCAGGAACTTGCCACATGTGCTTTGAGTATTTAGTTCCAGCACTCACAGTGTCACTGTTGAACTTCCCAGCTGCTTCTTTGCTTTACACAGCACTGTTTTTTTGTTGCCTTGCCAGTATGTACCACTTGCCATCTTGACTTCTTGTACTCAGACAGAACTCTCGTGCTTGAGAAGTGGCCATTTCTTGGATTGCATGATTTCCTGACAAAAAGAAGCAGAAACTCTTTGCTGTTGAAACTCGTGTTTGATTTCATTCTACACCTAAGTTTTAAACACTTTGAGTATTAAAGCAAATGAAATTTTATCAGATAGTTTAAGCCCTTAGTCTTAATAGTAGTCATGTTGCATTTCTGCTTATCTTTTTTATTTCTGCTTATTTATGAAGAGGCAAGTGATACACAAAACTTTATTGTCAAAAAGAACCCTAGGTAAAGAACTAAGCACAAACAGCAAAACTGGTTTCAGAGACAGCAGTATTCCAGTGGTGAAACAAGCAGATTATTTGTATAAACTGTTCTCAGGGAAATGATTGTTCAATACTAACAATTCTAACCATCTGGTGAAGCTGTCTTTTCACTTCCATCATAGTTTTCTTCTCTGTCCTTCTTTGTGCACCTTCTCTTGTGATTTTTCTGTAGGCTTATGCCTTTCTGGTCTGTTCAGCCAGCCACTGGCAATTTCCCCCAAGAATACAAAGAAATGTGTTATTACATGTAGTATGTCATTGTCCTGAAGAGAAAGAGGGGGCAAAGGGGTCTTCATCCTCCTGTAACTTGAGGGATAGGTTGAATAGCTGTGTATAATTTCATCGCCTGTAAGGCTCACAGTTGTATCTGCTTCCAGTGGGTTGCACAGAAGATGTGTAATAGAGACATTATCAATACTCAAAGGCAGGAAGAATAGTCAGTAGGTCGTTGGCAGTTTCAGAGGCACATGTTGAGATGCATGCACTTACATCTCAGCAGTTACCAGGGCAATCAACCTTTCATCATGTCCTTGACCTGTTTTCCAAACTGAGATTCATATTAAATGATAAAAATTATCTCTGAAGATCATATATACCCAAATATCACTGAAGATAATAAGGAAACTGTAAATTTAATTAAGTTCATATTCAGCACAGGCCTATTTAACAAAACACGGACTGAAGTCTTAATTGTAATTCTGTTGAATTTAAGGGTAAGTTGACAGTGTTGCAGTAGATGCTGATTTTTGCTAATACCCAGATTTACTGCAGTGGATAGGGACTATGTTGTCCTATTCCAAGCATCAGATAAAAAGAATAACCACTACTTTTTCCCAGGTAGTGTCAGAAGTCTCTCGGTAATTAAACCATATGACTGACTTTCCAGTCTCTTTCACTTCAAGAGAAGTGAGAACTTCTCTTACCAATGAAGAGGAAAATGATTAACGTCACTGTTTTGATAAATGAGTTTTCAGAGTGGTACCGTCTATCAGTAGTGGTCCTAGTGGCCACTGACTTTCTCATCCCACATCCACTTCACTGGGACTTTGAGAGGGAATGAAATAAACATGAGTTTGGAAAATTTAGGATTAACTGTATTTGATGCTAAAAAAGACAGTAAATAAGAATCTGTTTGTCCACAACAGAAGAGTAAAATTAGGACCATCTGTTCCAGGAAAAGAATGGTTCAGAGCCTCTGGCAATGCTTTCTTTGTCAGAATTCCTGAGATTTGTTTTATCTCATTGCCATAATTGCTTTGATTCACAAGGCACCAGTCATCACCAGGAAGTCAGGGCTACTTTAGTGATAGGCTGCTATTGCTAAGATTAGGTTTGTCTTTATTGTATACATCCATATAGGCTGCCATGTTCCCATTTTCCTGGATATTGTTTTCATTGTGCTCTGCATCATCGCAGAAACACACATAAAGCCCTACTTGGCAAATTGAGCCTGGGAAGGGAAAGTCTCTGGTAAAAAAGAAAAGCTTTCCTGTATTGCTGTACAAAATACAACCTCAGAGATGTATCTGTTTAAGGAATTCTGTCCCATCTTGTACCCTTAAAATGGACAAGATCTTTATTCCTCTCATGCAGTACTGAGGTGGCAGCGTATCCATCTGACATGTTTCAGACCCAGTGTCACTCAGTGATGCCATGTTCTTCTGTTGCTTTCAAGAGCATCTTTCCCTGTCACTGTCGTATAAACAGAGAAGTAAAGATATAAACCAGCATACTTTGGACAAGCCAAGGCATAAGATGGTGAAATGGAAAAATGGCAGGAATATTATCATTCCTTGTGGCTAATCAGTTATCTATAACAATTAGTTTCCCTGAAACAATGGTGAATATTTAGCACCACTGAGAATAGAACCGTTCATGGTACCATCATTTTTTTAAATTGTGTAATTTTTTTAATAATTGCATTCAAAGCTCAGCAATCTCATTCCAGAGATTTCTTCCAAATGGGTCATTCAGTGCAATTCCAAGCGCTGGTCATTGGGTCATGAGCCTGATGCCTTCAGGTACCACAGTACATGTACCTTCAGGGTAGGAGAGTTGGCATTGTTCATCTCAAAGAGAAGTCTCAACGGAGAACTTACAGCATCTTCCAGTATCTAGAGGGGCAAGGGGCCCGGGAGGATACTACAGGAGAGCTGGAGAGGGACTTCTACAAGGGCATGTGGTGACAGGACGAGGTGTAATTGCTTTAATGTGAAAGAGGGTAGGTTTAGTTGGGTTATTAGGAAGAAATCCTTGACTGTAAGGGTGCTGATACAGTGGAACAGGTTGCTCTGAGAAGTTGTGGATAACCCATCCATGGAAGTGTTCAAGATCAAGTTGGATGGGGCTTTGAGCAGCCCAGTCTAATAGAAAGTGTCCCTGTCCATGGTAGGGGAGTTCGATCTGGATGATCTTTAAGGACCCTTCCAACCATTCTGTGATTCTATGAACCTCTGTAAATCATTGACTCCAAAACCACAGAAATTATGGAATTTGTAAAAGAAGCCCTCTCACTTTTCTGAAACAGCAGACTGCTGACGAGCAGGTAAGAGCAATGCTCAGTTCAAAAGAAAAGTATTGCACGACTTACAAGCCCTGATCTCTCCATTCAGTGACTGGGAAGGTACAACTGTCAACTAAAAGTGACACTCAGAGTCTGAGGGAAATATATGCATATATGTATTTACTGTGGTACCTGAAGAATGCTATCATCCTCACATGATTTTTTTTCACTTGAGCAGGAAACAAGAATTATCTTCAAGCAATTGTTAAGTAAAACAGTTGTAATCCCACTAGGAAGGGTTGCATGGGTACCTTCAGGGACTTCAGCACTGACTGCAGATTGTAAAAAGCTGGAGTAAAAAAGGATAACTGCCCTTTTTTCAACTGCTATGTCTGTCTAGCACTCTGTTTGCATATCCCAGTCGAAACAAATATATTTATACTAACATTTTTCAATGTTACTTCTTTTCAGCTATTGATCTCATAAATAATTTGTTGCAAGTGAAAATGAGAAAGCGCTACAGTGTGGACAAAACATTAAGTCACCCGTGGTTGCAGGTATTTTTACAAATTCCATTATTTTTACTTATGCATTTAGACTCTAAGCATGTAAAATACCTTTATCTTTAAGCAAAGTGCAGTCTAAGATAATCTACAGATCTGAAAATGTTTTCTGATTCTGAGGACTTCATGCTCCTTCAGCAATTTACCTATAGTTTCTCATTAATTTCTGAAGTATTAGGTTCCAATACTAAAATGTTTAATGCTTTCAAAATACAGCACAAAAATATTTTAACATATTTTTCCACTGAGAAAATTATGTGTATTAAAAAACACTTGTAGTCATTTGACTACATTATATTGTTGCTTGGAGTTTACCCTGATGCACTTCTTGTTAAAAATAATTAATGGGCTTTCACTTCACAGTCATCAGAAGAACTAGTGAAGTTATATGCTTTCCAGGAAAATATTAACTACCTTCAGTTGAATTCTTCAACTAAAAACTGAGATGTAAGGAATTTCTGAGATGCTAGCAGCCTCTGTCTTGTACTCACCATTTGATAATTTTCTTATTCTGGCAGCAGCCAAATCCATGCAAATTCAAGGCCTAAGGCCCAGGGCATTGAGTCCATCCCTGGGGAGGAGGACAGGCTGAGGCCAGTCTGGTACATCAGCCCATCAGATCTCTCAGGGGAGCCAGATTTGCATCTAGGAAAGTAGTCAGAGCACCATATGGCAAAGATCAGATGCGTAATCCACAATTCCAAAGGAGTATTTATCAAAACAGCAAACTGAATCCTACTTCAGTACCTTGTAGCTGCTACTGTTTCTCAAAGTAGATGATGACCTGCTGGTAAAGGAGGAAATGGTCTCCTTCTTGCCCTGCACCCCACCTTTTGCAAGGACATTTATCCTGTGCTTACTTTCTTTGTCCCAGATTTCCTGTCACTCTCTAGTCTTCTCCTCCCAAGACTGCTCTTCTTGGCAACCATTGCATAAAGCATTTGCCTGAGTCTTTAGAGACCAGAGGGGATCTGTGCTAATGTCTACAGCAAGGACGCTGGCTGTCTCACATGACAGGACAGGGTCCTTCACCTCATTGCCTTTGCAATAGTGAGTGGAGGTGAACTAAGATGAGGCAATACCGCAGCAGCAGTAGCACCACAGATGGGATGTATCTTTCTAGAAGAGCCCTACCTTGCAGTCTAAAGACAGATAACAGTGGTACAGGCCAGTGAGATTTAGAGGCGTTCTCTGAGAGGATGACTGTGTAAGAAATGGGCCAAAGGATGTGAGATAATAAAGATGAAGGCTTTTATGCCTTTATGGTGTTTGGGCTTTCTGGTTCTTTGGCCAGATGGTCAGGGTTGTGTCTTAGGTTGAGACAAGATGAGGGAGAAAAAAGAAAACTGTGTGCAGGATTGTAAGGAGAGATTAGTCTGCACGGGGGCTAGTATTGGCTCTATTACTGCAGCTTCCTGTAGGCTTTGGGTAGGAATAAGAAAAGAAATTATTAAATTGTCATATACTTTAGACAGATCAGAATCCGCAATGCACGATGGTCTAAACAGCGTGAGACTCAAACTAGGCTTCCTGCCTTGCAGTTGACTGTCAACATGGAGTTCCAAAGTATGTTGATGTTTAGATGTATATGTTTCTTTGAGCACACCAGGAATTGCCCAAGTTTGGAAAAGTTTTGTTTTTTTTCCAGCCCAAGCTAAATTTATGTTCTGCATCGTTATACTGAGATGGAGCAACTGTCTTGACTATCTGATATAGATAATTAACTTGTACATGTATGATTTAAATATGTTTCTTCTTCCTTATTCATCTTGTGACTAGAGTGAGGAATTGCTTTACCACCATGCCTCATTTAGACATGTCAATCTGTACATATCCATACAGTCTGCAAAACAACCTGTAATGTCTCAGTATGGTAGAGTTTAATAAAATTAATTTAGCAAACAATCCTCTGGAGATGATATTTATATCTTTAGGCAGACTTCATATTTATATATTAAAAGATTTTTTTCCATTCTAGAGCAGTAGTGATGACCCGTAGATATCTGAGTTAACGGCACTTTGCATACTATTGATAGCAGAAAGCAATGTAATTTATTTTAGGAAATCTAAAACTAATTCTGTTATTCTATTTCAGGACTACCAAACCTGGTTAGATTTAAGGGAACTGGAATGTAAAATGGGGGAACGTTACATTACCCATGAAAGTGATGACTCCCGATGGGAACAGTATTCAGGAGAACATGGCTTGCAATATCCAGCACACCTTATCAATCCTAGTGCTAACCATAATGAAAACACCAAGCTAGAAGAAACAGAAATGAAAGCCCTCAGTGAGCGTGTCAGCATCCTTTAAGTTTCATCCCCTATAATCTGTCAAAACACTGTGGAATTAATAAATACATACGGTCAGGTTTAACGTTTGCCTTGCAGAACTGCCATTATTTTCTGTCAGATGGGAACAAAGCTGTTATGCTGTTACACTGTTGATATATCTGAGTTGCCAAGACAAATCAACAGAAACATTTTTGTGTGACCAACTGTGTTGTATTTACAAAAGTTCCCAGAAACACTAAACTTGTTATTGTGAATGATTCATGTTGTATTTAATGTATTAAAACCTGCCTCCACGGTGCCTTTGCAAAGTAGTGTTTTTCTTACTTGAGCCTCATTTTGGTAAGAGAGAACTTTCCCGTGAAGATCTGGGGGGGTTTTTGCATTGTTAGTATTGTAATTGTAAGCAAACTCTTGAAGAGTAGATTATAACTGCTGTTCTGTGAACAACTTCTACCATTTGGATAAAAGCTTTATTTAGTGTCCTAAAAGTAGAAAAGCAAACAATAATGATTTGCAAAGAACTGTACAGTTTCAAAACAGGTAACCTGTGGGTATGTGTTTGTGTATATAGATGCAGATACACATGTACACATTATAACTTGCTCTTAAGCCTAAATGCCTTAGTAATGTAAACTGCAGCTTCTTGGTTGTATTTTCTCTTTTCTTAAAATATTCTTCTCTAATATGTACATGCAGAAACTAAATAATGTGTTGACTTTGTGTATGTTTTCAATAAAAGTCTTGTTAAAATATGTTCATTGATTAAATTTTCTGTTTAAAATATCCTTGGAATGGCATCAGGAGTAGGTAAAATAAATTATTTCATCATTAAGAAGATGATATGGATGTAGGTAGGAAAAGGCTGCTGGCTAACCTCTGTACCTATAAAACATATTTTGGAAGAACCTACTTGGCCTGCTATTATATTATAAGTTCAATCAGTTTTGAAACATATTAAGGAAGTGGGGAAGTGGGGAAGAGAATGCATTAACAGGAGTTTTCGTTTTTAAAGAAGTCTGCTCGTTCTGCTTTTCCACTGAGCTCCACTGAACTGACAAGGTTTTGCAGATCCTTCTTGCTCTTCTTTCCCTGAAAACTTGAAAGATACTAATTGTCATTTCTAACAATTAGTGTTCCAATGCTAAGCCATTTAAATTCAACTGTGAGAAACATTCAGGCTGCACTGTAAAACACATGCCAAAGTAAAAAGTGAAAAGCTGAAAAATATTCCGTGCTTTGGACTATGAAAAAAGCAGCTGATATTTAGATATTGAAGACTGAGGTTCAAAATGTAAAAATACACTGGAGAGGCAGAAGTATGCAATGATAATCACATAGGATAAACCTTCACTGATCAAATTGTGGCTTTATGTTGCAATCATGAGCTCTTTGGTAGATAAATCCATTCTTTTGTTGAAGAGCTTTGTCCAGAGGAAATTTTTGTGAGATACGTACCATGACTAAAGCCAGCAGAGTTTTTCTTAGTGTTTTGCACCCCTGCTGGACAGCTCGTGTGTACTGTAGATGAAATGAAGAAAATGAACCTTTATTTGAAAAAAAAAAACCACCAAAACTTTAGAGAATTAAAAAGTATTGTGAACAATTATTTATAAATCTCTTCTCCCAGTTACCCACCTTCTCCTACTCCCACTACCAAAAAAAGAAGTCCTTTTCCACTTCAGTTTTACCCAGAAGGAAGCTCTCTGATAACACTTGCCTTGTGACATGTTCTGAAGCAGCCCTTGTTCAGTGAGTTCAAATGTGTTGGCTCTTCTGCCATGCTGTATTTTCTGCTGTATCTGTATTTTCAGTCAGGATGTTCCTACAAGACTAAAATTTGGCTAATCACTAGCCATTGTTTATTTTTCTTTCAGCCTTATGCTTACTCTTCAATCAACTGTAAAGTAAACATAAAAATAAACTCAGGCTGATTATCAAGTTTCTGTCAGTAAAATCATATATGCATTTGTATATTAAAAAGAAACCCACTTAAAGGTGCACTTATGGATTCAGGGATACATAAAGACTGTATTCCATTCTAGAAGGACTCTGGCAGTCAAGTCAAAATAGCTAACTTTTCTGAAAGGAAAATTCTCAGAATCATACAGACTTTTGTTCAAATGCTGATATCATGACTGATCATAAGGAGCCAGGACTTCACAAAAGTGCCTTAATTTTGTGGTCTCACTCCTCTGTATTCACAGTAACAGATATTTAGAGCTCTGCTTTCATATTGATAAATTTGAGCGAGTCAGGACTTTATTAGTGGCTTGTTTTCATGTACAGTGTACCACCTTGTGAGCAAAGGTAATTTTCAGCAACAGATACATTCTCAAGAATATCAAATAGTATAGTGGCCTTCTGTTCTCAAGCACGAACAGTAGTCAAGATATAAAAAAGACATCAAACCACTACAACTTGCAACAGCAAGAAGCTGGATGACAAAAATAAGAACAATGCAACTTTTAATGGAGAAACACTGATTGCTTATACTAAACCCTAACATCTGTTGATTTCTGCCATAACTACTCTTAGCATGCCACATGGGTTTGCTAAGCACAGACTTATGTTAATAAACTTATTTAGTCTCATGGAACAGTTTTGATAAACTGTTTGCCAACAGAACAGGATCAAAAGGATTAAAAAATTATTACCCTGAGAAACTTTCTGACTAGCTACTGAATATGACTTCCAAGGAACTCTGACTACTTAAGGGCATATTATACTGTTTTTGCTCTCCAAGCCTGTTGTTTTTTTTGGGGGGGTAGTTTTGAGCACTGAAGCTTCCTTCATCACTGTAAGGAATTTGTTGTGCAAATAGTCATTGCTTTTCAAAAAAAAAAAAAAATTGCCCTTACTCCATATAATAAATTAAAATTTTCCCTGCTTCTGCTCAAAAATGTTGCACTGTGAAATCTGAACTGTTTGCATTTCAGCCAGACATGAATTCACTGATTCCTAACTCAAAGCCTAAAAGGAAACTTGCCAGATCCATCAGCACCAAACTGTACTGAAGCAAATCTGGGATTATGGTCCTATGTAGTTTTCCTTTGCTTCCTTTACACAGGAAAAAGGAATGGTAGGCTACTCTGTAGTAATGTTTCCATGGTCTTTACCATTTTCCATTAGGCCAACGTGCATAATGGAAGCAAAAACAACAGTGGTTATGCTGTATGCAAGTATTGACCTGAGGATCTGTTAATAGTATTTCCTTTTCTGCTGTGCTATGTCATATTCTATCCATTTCAAGCACATATATACAGATAATCATACATCTGTAGATGTGTTTGTTGTGTCAAAACTTAGCTGTGGAGTACAGAGAAGTACCCAATACACACTTGGAAGCCAGAACTTGTGATTTATGTTAAGTTGCTATTTTCACTTCTGCCATTTTTAGTCACTCAGATACACATTGTTTATCCAGTGTCTTGTCCAGGCAGTTTAACTAAATGCAGAGGGTGAGCAAAAAAAGATGTACTTGTGCATTTTGTACAGCTCCACTGTTGTGCAACTGCTCAGCCACATGTGACTGTCCACCCATTCATACATCTACACCTTCACATCATAGGACAGAAGAGAACTCCTGTCAGTATGCCTTTTTTCCCATTGTCTCAGACACTACATAAGGACTTGTTCTCAGCAGGATCTCTTCAAAATTAGTTGGGTCTTCTGCTTCCCTTTCTTCCTCTCCTTACATGTCACTCCTGAAAAGCTTTCCTAGAGTCTTCCTTCTCCAGCGTTTAAGAAACAGGAAATCTTCCCTTGTGCCAAAGCAATAACCATCTGAGTTTTGTGTTAATATCTGTCTTTTTTGTTTGAGGGGTTAAACAAACCAGGTTATTTATTTTACATTATTGAATAAATCAACAACTCTTTTGCACACCTGAATTTATTCAGTACAGTGAGGTCATAGAGATGACATGGAAAATGCTAACAAACTGAAAAAACCCTAAACCTTTACTGGATTAATAGGAAGAGATACTTAGCACTCTGTGAAATTAGGGAGAAAGGAAAAGAAAAAAACACTTCTTGGGCAATTTTAAGAATAAATCACTAGACAACTTAGCCCCCATGTACTACTTCAGTCCATAAGGCATAGGGTGAAAAATAAGAGTTGAGTAATTATGGATTATTCAGTAAGGTTTGCTAAAATATTGACATCCTGGAAAATCTCTGCTTGATACAGATACACCAGAACCCAGAATCTGTTATTATTCAGCACTCCAAACTTTGCTAAACTTATGACTTTCACAGAGAAACTAGTTTTGTTGCTGTTTTATTTTTTTCCCTCACAGAAAAATAGGCCATAATATAATTGACACAGGAAGCCCACCACATACTGAACTGGCCACCTTCTGCCTCACCAGGAGCTATGGCATCTGAACCAAAAGTCTCATATTACTGGTGTTCCCTGTGAATGTGCCAGATGGGAAAGAGCTTGGTCAAATCAAGTGTAAACCAGGGGATCTGTCTGTGTAGATCAGGCACTTTTCAGTGGTGACGAATTTGACACCTGAATAGAATGAAGACTTTCAACTTGCATTTTGCTTTGCTTTTTATCAACTGGAACAAGTAAATGCTGAAATCGGAGTCTACTGGGTGAGCTATTATTTGTCTTTGCTTCTTGCTGAATCATTGCTTTATTTTGGTGTAGAACAGAGGGCACACACTAAAAGAGACAAACTATTTTGCTGCCTTACTAAGCACATCTACGAACTTGTACATTAACTGTTCACAAATAAGTATTTTCTAGAAGTCGACTTCAGTTTCATACTGAAAGCTTGCTTTTTTGAAAGGTTCCATGAAATGAAATGTTTTGTTTGAGCATCCAAGTACTAAGGTCCTAAACTAAGGGAATCTATCTCTGCTGTGAGCCTGGAGAACATGAGGCCTCCTGCTGCAGAAGTCTGCCAGGCAGGGTGCCAACCAGGGGAGCTACAAAGAAAACATGCATGATAAAAATGTGCCTTTAAGGCAAATGCCAAAATTTTTAAGCGTGTGTATGCTGCCAGAGTTTGACAAAAATTGGCAGATTCTATTGAGTATTTCTATTGAGACAAACTATTTTTCAATATAAAGTTATGATACATTTGCCACCTATAACTTAAACAGTTTCCTATATAACTTCCAAAATGAATAGTGACTTATTGGTAATGACCTCTGACACTTTTAATGGGGACTAATTTTTCAGAGATTCCTAATAACTACCCTTTGAAAAGCAATTAGTTCATTCTGGTTCCTCTGTTGGCTTAGGCGTATAAAAACATGAGTTAGGTCACCGAATTTAATACATGGAAACTTAACTGACAACTTACAAAATACAAAAAAATTTTACTTGAGGAACCTAGCTCACATTTACCAAGTAAACAGCTGCAGCAGTTTAAGTCACTTTCTCAGACCCCAGCAGTTTTGCTATTGGCCTTATAACAGAGCAAAAATAGAATATTTCAACTTTTCTGGTTGACACCCAGAAGTTTCAGTTAATTTGTCCAATTGTGAATTAGAGCTGTGATGCTCCATTCTGCCAACTCTACCATCCGGAAAAGGGGCAGGAGAGAGGGGGAGGGCATTTGGATTTGCCAGAAGTCACGGGTCAGATTGTTTAACTGCATTTCTCAAAAGTGAACTGTGCTTGAAAGCTCGAATCCCTGAGGGTTTCTAGGTGTCTCAGCCTTTCTAATTTTTTCTGAAATAGGATTTAAGGTCTTCAGTAAGTAATTAAGGACTTGCCACTTTTGCTCATGGCATTGTGTATCTATAAGTGTGTTTAGTTAGTCATGACAGATCCATGGGTTTCCAACCTTGTTTAGCACAAATTTCTTAGCACTTTGCTAACAAAGTACTGTGACAAAGCAGAATGCAGTTTTACAGTATGTTAGATTAAACTGCATCTGTGCACCTCCTATCCCTGTGCAAATGTGGAGCTCAGTGTAATAAAGAATGCACACACAAAGAGACTAGTATGTCACCAATGGGGATAGCTTTTAAATACGTCACAGTATTGTATTAAAAAAAAAGGCATGGTTGCATGATATAATTTATTCTTTTGATCAAAAGGACAGAGGTGTCAGTGACTGTACTAGAAATATATTTTCTTCTGCTTATTTTTTCACAGCCTTCCAGCCAAAACTGATTTTGTCTGTGCCCAGAAGCACCTCGTAGCTAAGGCTCCAATGCCTGATGCAGGGAGCATTCCCTGCCCTTCCTTTAAAAGCCTCGGGACACTTTGCCCTTGCACAAGCCCTTGCATCTGCCCAGAGCCTTTTGTCTCACACAGACCTCCACTGCTTCCGAATTTACTGTAATCTGCTTTTAATGCTTTTGCTTGAAAGGAGGCTCAGGCAGGTTTTGGACAAAAGGAAGAAGACTGCCTACCAGCTCTTCCACTCTTAAAACAGACAGCATATGAAGATAAGAACTCCATGACTCTGGGAAGGAGATAACAGAGTGGGAAGGCTAGGTAGTGCAGAGGATGCAGGACTAGTATTATAAATGCTGCAGTATTTTTCATGCTTATTAACAATCCTATCACAGATATTTAAAATCATGGCTGACATACTCCCTGTCTAATTTGTTTTGAGCAGACTTATTCATATATTCATAGCCTTAAGGGTGATGAAATTATTAATTTATTACTCTAATCCTCTCTCAATATTTGTACTCTTTCATTGGCTAAGTTGGAGTTTTTATCAGTAAAATTATACTGGCACAGCTTCTAGAGTAGACAAATGAGCACAAAAATGTCTTATAGCTATAGTGGTTAAATCCCTACTTATACAGAAATAGGTATACAGGTATGACTAGATCCAGACAATAATATCACTTCAACTTAATCCTAAAGCCCAACATTACTGTTCAGACAAAGCCTTAACCTCCCTTTCAAATCACTTTGCCAAGTAGCTGTCATCATTTTATGATGGGAACAATCATGCGTTTGCCTGAAACCACCAAAGTAATCGCTTTTGAGCCAAGTGGGTGATATTTCCATTCTAGACTGAACTCAAAGCAGTGATCAAAGACAAAAATGCCAGGGCATTGCCAATTTTCTGAGCCATCCAGAAACCATCACCTTGTTTTGCTTTACATGATAATTGTGAACTAAGAGGCTGTGTGATTTCACTCAATTCCCAGTTTCATCTATTTGGATTTTATTTTTTGTTTGTTTTGGTTTGGTTTTGGGTAGTGGTAGATACTTTCTAACAACTTATTCCCAGCTCGCTGCAGGCTTTGTTTTCTAAACTGTAACGTTCAACAAGACATCTCCCTGAGCTCAAGACGAAAGGGGGCGGTCCCCCCGGACATCCCTCCCGTTCCGCCCCGGGCCCCGCCGCGGCCCCGCGGCAGCAGCGCCACCTCCCGGCCACCCGGGGGAGCGGCCGCGGCGCGCCCGCCGACCACAGGCTTGTCTCGGTATTGATCAGGCATCGCTCTGGTTTCGCAAAGCCTTAGGCACGCACGAGTTATGAGATATGCCAGCCTACTGTGATGTTTTTAATGTGAAATGATAAGGTAGGTACTAAGTCTCTTCCTGTCTGATGTCGGAATGTTTTGGGGTTTCCACCGCTGCTAATTACTCCGTGTTTCAGAACAATAAGGTTCCCCCCTGCCTGTCATTTGCATAACAAAGAAATAACTTATTTTTAAACACAGAAGCAGGTGTCAACAGCTAGGCGTCGAAGTAGTACTTCTGGCAGCTTCTAGTCAGCAGAGTTCACAGAGGAGTGCTGACAAGTGACTAACAGGCAGCCACTTCCAGCTAAATTATAAAATAACACTGCATGGGGAGACTGCTGAAGGTCCCACTTTCAGTTCAAAAGCATTAATCAGTAAGGCAATAGTCAGATCCATAACTCAAATACCTTCATTGAAATGATTAGCCCTTTAATTGATAATTAACATTGGGCAAAGAGTGCCTATGAAATAAGTTTATCTTGCAGTAAAAAAAAATCTTTAAACAATTTGAATACAAATAAGATTCTGAAAGTTCCTTTAAAAAGTTGGGCAAAGATAAAAAGTACTCATGAGAGTAAAAATTAATCTGGTTTAATTCCACCCACAGAAGAATAAAGCAATATTTTTATCTCTAGATCAAAGTGATTTTTCTCTGAAATATAGAAGTATAGCTGGAAAAAACAAATTAAAACCCACAGCTAACCTGCAACGAGTTGCATTTGGGAATACAGAAAAAAAGGTAGGATCTTAAATCACCTACAAGGTGATGTCAACTGATTATTACTCTGAGACTTCTTTTGCCCATTTACTCTTGATATTCCTCCTGTTCAGTTCCACCACTCTTTAGCTTTCAAACTGTTCAATATCTGACCTCTAATACATATTGAAAATGTTGACACTTTGCTTTATTATTCACCATTTGGATTGTAATATTCCTGTAATTACGAGTTTTGAAAGTCTCACTTAAGTTTTTTGCACAATCCCACAGCTGTATTGAGTAATTTAGTGTGTAGCTCACATCTGCCTACCATTGGAGTTCCCCAGGTACAATTCTGCCATTTACTTAATTTGAGCTTTCCCAGTAGGTGTGCAGTTCAGTTCTCCATTCCCTTCCAAATCATTCTATTATACTCCACACATGACTTGTGGCAACATTTTCCCTGTTTCTCTTGCTACCATTTCAGCTTGTCTCAACATCAGGCATCACATGCCATTAGAAATAGCATGGAAATGGAATATCTTCCAGCATGATTCTTGTGTGAGTGTTTCCAAAACAGGCCATGGTTGGCCTCCTTTATGTATTTATTGAATAAGACCTACCTCCAGGAAAGCTTTCCTGCTAGGCAGTCTTTACACTTGCCAGGGTAAACCAGCTGCAGTCCTGGAGTGGCCAGTTAGATACTGAACTACTTTTGTATCTCTTTCTCCTCTTTGGCTGGGGAGATTAGGAAGATTTGCTACATGGCAACAGGACGGAAGCATGGACACATATGTGCAAATAACGTGGTAGATGAAATCCAAGACTGCTTTCCTGCAGTCAAAAAGACAGAGATGTTGACTTTATGGTATGATAACAATGTTCACTTACTGGGTAGAGTAACTTTGATGCTGGTTTCTGAGCATAGAAATACGAAAAACAATTGCATCAAACTGGAATCTGCAGCAGTGAAATCCTTACACAGAATGCATATCCATTCCTCCCTGTAAGTAAAGACAATCCATGCATTCAGGAGACTAGGTATGCTTTAGCTACCCTGTCATCCTAGAGAAACCTGTGTATCAAATCTAAGTACAGTAAAAGCCAAATTTGTCATCACTAAGAAATTAACCCATTTACAGGAACTGTATTAACATAAGGTTAACTACTGTGTGATTCTGAACTTTAGAGTATACAAGCACTTTGCAAACTTTATTTAATTGATTCTTTACAGAAGTCTTGTGAAGACCAAGCCACCATCACTCCTGTTACAAATTATTTCTGTTGATAAAAATCATTGAGTTGCATCTCAGTTAAGCGTCGTTTTTTCACAATGATAGCATAGTCTGTGGCAGAAACTGAACAGAAGATGAACTATAAAAAAGTTTACAGTAACTTTGCCACAATGTAAAGGTACTAATCCTTCTGTATTGGTGAAAGAAATGATTTGCTAAGTCCAGGAAAACATTTTTCCTCAGGGTAGTATCATGGAATTAGATCCATTACTCAGATATGTCACTTATTCCACTGTGATGTCTTAGTATTTCCAAGGTCAGCCTCACTATTTCTTATATCTTCTGAAAAGCGAGATTTTGCAAGCTCTGAACATGGCATTCAGACATTACTAGTCCTATTCAGAATCTGAAGATATGTTTCCTACTGACAGACATGCCTTCGGTGTTTTCCATTGTACAGTTCCTTTGTTCATTTGTCAGGTATTCTTAACCTACTTCGAACTGCACAATTTCTTCCCCGAAATGTGGTGATTTAGGATCTGCACTGGTATGCAGACCCATTGTTTTCTGTCAGTATCATCTAATTTGGTTTTATATTGTTTGATACTTAGGAAAGAAACAAATGAAAGAAACTTGAGCAGGAAAAGAATACAATCTTTTCCCAAAATACTGGATATATATCATGAAAGTTCTGTTCTAAAATAAAATCTCATGTCCTATTTGAATATTCCTCATTAAATAATAAAACCAACATTATCAGACAAACAAACTAAATTATTTTGTTTGCCTCTCTTCTATATTAAAATAGAAATTTGTGGGGACAAAGATTAGTTTACCTAATTGCTACCAGGAGATGGCACCATTAACAAAATAATTTGAGTGCCACATACAAGCTCCTCTCAACTATTTGTAAGTCAGCGCTTCAGCAGTTCCAGGTGTTGTCTGAGCACAATCCTGCAACTCATTTATCCAGGCAATCCTTGCATGTCGCTGATCCCGGGCATGGTGAAAGGGTCCTACATGCAGCATCACTGGTGACTTATCTGCTCAGATTGGCTGATCAGAATTTACCAAACACAGAAAGAGACTAATAGTTACTGGCGAACATTTTCTTCACTGATAAGTATATATTTGTTTGCAAATGGGATTGGGGGGAATATACAGATATATATCTACACATATAATGGCACTAAGTTGCATGAAGGCTTGAATGTAAAGTGTCAGAGAAGGGCTGATGTGGACTGGCTCTAATCACAGCTGCAAGAGCCAAGTGCTTCTATATTTATTCAAACACTCCTTCCCAGAGACTGAAGGCATGACATTTTTGTCATTCTTTCAAAGTCTCTAAAGAATAGCATTAAATGATTTAAATTTACAGACTTGCAGGGAATCTAACTTAAAAGGACAAGAATTTAAGTCTGGTACTGTACCTTACCCTACTCAGAGAACATCCTTGTGGTCAAATGGGTCCTGTGGAAGGTGAAGGACAGATTTGGATTGATCACAACAATGTCAGAATTTCACCTGTTGACTGCAGATGAACCTGGAGCTTAACACTCACACAGCTTGCAGGATCGCATCCCTCTGTGACAGGAAGCAAAATATTTGCCATGTGTTTCATTTCAGTTTCAAGCACTTCAGGTTTTGAATCCTCTCAGTTAAGTAACTGATGTTTGAATGCCCTGTCCCCTGCTTGGTATTTTTAAATAAACCTTGCTACAGCATGGATTATGAATCAAAACAGCTGCTGTAGCTGAAAATGTACTTAAACAGCAAGATGGCTCTTTATGAGTCATACTACCTAGTCTTATATATATTGCTTTAGCACTCAAACAGCTAAATTTCATGTATTTTGGTTTAAAAGATTCATTATATAGATCTGGTGTTTGCATATTTTTTTCTTTTTGTTTTGTTGTGGGGGGATTTTTGTTTCAGTGCTTTGTTTGTTTTCTTTTGTTTTGTTTTGTGTGTTGTTTTTTTTTTTTATCTCTCCATCACTTGCTGCCAAAAAACTAGTGAACAAAAAAATCCCTGGTTACCAATATCTGTTGTCAAACTTGTGTTTCTCATATGCCACAGCATGTGAGATTATGAATAAATCTTTTGTCTTCTGCAAATACAATCAGAAACAGCCAAAAATAGATTTCTGCAAACATTACAGTAAGCTGTCTACAAGACAGTCAAGCTCTGACATAGAAACCTTCTAGGAATTTTTAAAATGCCTAGGTTATCACTTGTTCTTTAATGGTGAACTTTTATAGGCCTTAAAAGAAAGGAAAATCAGAGCTCAAATTTTGACTTTTTTGTGGGATTAGGACAGGAGCTGTGTATATGTATTATTATAAAGAAGTCAGGCCATGAAAACATGCTGGGGGTAGTCACTTACTCTGCACTAAAAACTGTGATGAAAATGCTGTTGTAAGAAAGACTGTGTACAACTTTCCTGAAGTTTGCTAGTGCCCATGTATGCTTTAGGTCCTCTACAAGAAGAGAGATAGAGGTGATTCTAACCCTCTCCTCAGCCCTGCTGAGGCCACATCTACAGAGTACTATGTCCAGTTCTGAGCTCCTCAGTTCAAGAAAGATCTGGAGCATCTCAAGAGAGTCCACTGAAGGGCTACGAAGATGGTTAGGCACTGGAGCATCTCTCTCATGAGGAAAGGCTGAGAGAGCTGAACCTCCTCTGCAGTTTGGAGATGAGAAGGACAAGAGGAGAACTTCTCCTCTTAAGAGGAGGTGTCAAAAGGATGGGGTCAGATTCTTTTCAGTGGTGTCCAGCAACAGAACAAGGGACAATGGACACAAACTAAAACACAGGAAGTTCTGGCTGAATATGAGGAAAAACTTGTTCATGTTGATGGTGACAGGGTACTGGAACACACTGCCCAGAGAGGTTGTGGAGTCTCCGGTCAAAAATTAAAGAACTGGGGAAAAATTCAGCAGTTGGATAAGCATATTTGCAAGAAAAGATGTTCTCACCATTGTGCATGATCTTTGTAACCAACCAGAACTCAGAATACGCTTATCCTAGCCAAAAGCAGCACACAGTCCCTATTGCCTAGATGCTTGGAGTCATTAATAAGCATTATAGTATTAATCAGTCTTTCTACTGCAGAATGATTGCTGCAACAGCTCTCATCTTTCCTAACATCTAGTCTTACTGTTGTAGCTTAATGAAGCTTGTTCCCTGAGCTTCAGTAAACCCTCTAAACCACATGCTTTGCAAAGCTCTATTAAGCCATGTCCTTTATAAAGCTATATTTAAAGCAAAATGCACCTTATTGCTCACATCCATAGCAATAAAATACAGTGGAGTGGGAGCTTTCTGAGCAAGCACTGGATTTGTCCACATTTCTTCTTGCAGGTTAACACACAGGGAATTGTTCTCAAAGGCACTTGAGAAAATAAGTTTTTCTCTTTATTTTTTCTTGTCACTTTTATAGAATTACTCTTTGATTATTACTTCCATTAAAATGAATAACAGTGGGTGCAAGCTACACAGAGTTGAAAGCAGGACAAGTTTTAGTTCTGCATCCTACTGACCATTCACCTGAATGCCATAAGGGAATCCAGCCACTGAACACATGAATGTTTGGAGTCTCTGGAACTGATTGGAAGCCTGAGCACTGCCCTTTAATCTTGTGGCCCTTGGCTTACTTTCGATTCCCTCATAAGAGCTGAACCTTGCCATTCAACTTCCTATCCCAGCAGTAAATTCAAACTCCATTGTCACCTAAAATCCTAGGATCTGCCTGAGAAGTGAGCTCTTTATTTTAGCATTTAACCCTTCAATAGCCAAATCAGCGATGCAATCAACTTTCCTTGTAACAAATGTTATGTCCTCCCTTTCTTAAGGTAGGATTGTTTTTTGCTTAATAAAATGAAGGAGATTATAAAGGTCTGGAAAAAAGAACAAATGCCTTAAGTGTAATGTCTGCTCTCTAAGTGCCCCTATTTGTGAAAATCTTGAAAATTCATCTGTCTTCAGGAAGACAGGGAAAGACTCTGTCTTCCCCCAGCAGGATGCCTCAGCAACTGCAAGCTTCTTATTCCACCTGCTGCAATTTGCAGGCAAACTCTGCTACTAAGTAGTCACTCCACTCCTCAGAGCAATTATATCTTATAGCTATAGGTCTTGTACCTGCAGTTACTAGAATAGAATTTGAAAAGTAGGGAAACATAGCCTAGACTTGAAATCAAGATGGATTTTACGATCTGATGTTTATATATGATGTTTATATATAAAATATATTAATTAAATATATATTATAATATAGATATAAAAATTATAATGTTTACACTCCAGAAAATATGCATTGACAGATTCACATATTAGTTGCATTTTCCCAAGGAGAATATGGGATTAATACAACACTCCTTCAAAGTAGCTAATAATTATAACTAGACAAGTCAAATTCAGTATTTTGCTCCACACTAAAAAAACTGGAAGGGTTGTGAAACAACTGTTAAGGCAAACCTGCTGTGAAGTGCTTTAAGGAAAGTACTGTGTTTGTGTGAGTTAAGATGGAACAGAAAGGCAGTAGTATGCAGGAAGTGCAAAGGCAAGGCAGCAGGTTCTTACTTAAAAAGCAAAAAAAATAACAGGATGAAAGGACAAGGATGGGGCTTGTGGAGACAACTGGGGAGTTTGGATTTTTTTTAACTCCACGAATAATGACACATACTCTAATTTCTTCCACATGATAGACTGTAGAATCTTATCCTAGTTATCTTCCCTATCAAGTGCAAGAACCTTTGACTATTGTAGTAGGAACTTCCAGCACCCCTCCACTGAGGGACCTGAAGGTCTTTTGTATAATACTTATGGAACAACTAGGTTTCACAAACTTCAGGCATTAACTTCTGTCTCATATATTTTTGCTGTCCCTATGTTCCTCTTTTCGAGTTGATTAGAGGAGAAAAACAAAGAGGGAAATATTCCACAGGCTGAAATAGAACTGCAGCTCTGCTGAGCCCGATGTTCAGGTATGAGAATGAAATCATCTATGCTCTCAATCATCCCCCAAGCTGAAAGTACTTGCATCAAAGAGCTTCAGTGTAAAGTATCAACCAACCAACCTACCAGGCAAACAAATAAAACATTTATTTACATTAACAGTTGTCTATTTTTCAATTAGTTCTAGTCTCTGCGGTCCCAGCCAAAACCTGTTCCAGTGACCTATCTAACAGACAGGAAACCTTCACCAACGTTAGTGCAACTTGCAACTGAAAGCCACTGAAGCTTTACATACACTTTGAGGCACATATCCCCGTACTCCAGACTCGTGGCAACAAGCCTAGTCAGCTCAGTTTCTCTCTACTGACTTTTGGTAAGTATTAGTCTGCTCCTTTCTTATATTTTGATGCAAATTTTTATCTGGATTGAAAGACTTTAGGTCCATCGGCCTGTACAACATTACAAAACTATGACTTTCAACAGAGCTGCCTGAAAACAGCAGAACTGGGGTAATGTTGGAAGGCTTTCTTTTCTCCTTCCTGCCCAGTTCACTGAGAGTAGATGAAGATTATATTAAAAAGCAGATCACCAATGTCCAGACTCTGGAATGACAGGTCAAATCTCAGCAGCATTCACTCAACTCTTCAGACTTCCTATGTACCTAATGTAAGTAAGCATGGGGCAACAGGGTGAAACCTTGAAAGATGAGCACCTGTCAGTGCTAACTTAGGATATCTCCCAAGAGTTCAGCCATTGGCAGTTACTGTGCTGGTGGTCCTGGGAAAAATTTCCCTTCTAAATTTCACAGTCTTAATAAAAGCTCCTTCTCCTTTGTATGAGTCTATGAATGCAGCTCTTGGAAGCTGTAAATAAAACTGATCAAATATTTTACATCTAAATAGCTGTTTATGCAGAATTTTGTTTCAGCTAGTGAGATCCTTCTAGGAAAAAGCAAGCAAACAACCAAAAAACCGAACCCTCCAATCAAAAAACCCATCAGTGGTTAACAAACTTAGGTTTTACAGACAGATTTAAAAAGAAAAAATCAGTTTTATTTGCTAAGGAAAAAAAAAATTGTTGAAGCCTAAAAACCTACTATTTCGGACATGTGATGCTTAGATTTTCTATGATTGCTTTAATCAGTGTAGGCAAACAAGTTTATTCAAAAGTGACAAGATTATGAAAGACATATATTGTATATGCAATAGATATCTTACATGTACGCAGATTGAATATTAGGAAAAATTTCTTCACTCAAAGTGTGGTCAGTCGTTGAAATAGGCTGTCCAGGGAAGTGATGGAGTTACTATCCCCGGAAACATTCAAAAAACATGTAGATGTGGCACTTAGTGACTTAGTTTTGGTTGACTTGGTAGTGTCAGTGGTTGGACCTGATGATCTTGGAGGTCGTTTCCAGCCTTCATGATTGTATTACATACTCGCATAGTTATTTGAAATGGGAATGACATGACATACTTTTCTAGCCAGTGTCTCAGTGAGACAAGGAAACCACCAGTTTTTCCCAGTGTTTACTAATATGATAAAATTCGAGTTGAGAAAATGAAAAAACTTTGACAACATTAAATTCAAGTTACTAGAATTGTTGACCTCTTATAGACAGTTCAGATACACTGAGATCTGAATAACTTCCAGAGAAGTGATACCTTCTTGTTTTTACAAGGTTCCATAATTTTTTAGGGATTTTTGAAAGCAGAAAGAAAAGCATAGAAAACAAAAGTCAAGCCACTGGGATAATCATTCTTCTAAAACTGGATTGAAATCACTAGGACAATGACACGAATTGTATTTGAGTCATTGTTTACCAGTTATTTTGCTATGTTGTTCCTTGCATTTAATTTCTATCCTCTTAATACAGTGAGTTCTCTCTTTCCTCCTACCTCTTATCCATACCCAACATTCTTCTTCAGGCTCTTTATCCCCACAGTGGGAACCCTAAAAGCTCCTTCTAAACCACGAGAGAACAATATGTACATTACCTCCACATAATTTAATTGACAAAATAAACATAGATATTTAGAATTTAGTCATCAAATTGTGCCTATGATATACCTAGGAGTATTTAAGGGATAGAGGGTCCTGAGAAAGGAAAGGAAGGCAAGGGAGGGAAAAACAAGAGAGAGGAAGGCAAGGCAAGGCAATAAAAGGCAGGGCAAGTGGAGGGAGAGGTCAGACAAGGCAAGACAAGGATATTGCTTCATAACTTCAGCATTCAAATGTCCACTTTTCCTATTTAAAAATATTTTATTATTTATTAGTCATATTATAATGACCCTCCACCAATTAAAGATCAAAAGTGTAAATAGTATGTTAGGCTCAGGGCAGCTGTTCAGCAAAAAGGTGTTCCTTTCTGGAAGAGTTTAAAAGCCATATAATTATAGCATTATTTTAAGTTTCCTCTGCACATTTTCTTTAAGTTTGAAATATCTTGCAGGAGATATATATATATACTCTGTCACAGATTATGATCTGATTCCTATGTTCTAGTTTATGATCTTCCCATTACTCCAGAGGTTTTATAGAAAGTGAAGAAATCCATGCAATGCATAGCAAATAACCATCCTTCTCACTCTTCTATTTGCACAATTTATCTTTACCTCTTTATCCTAAGAATTAAAAGGCAAGTAAACTAATAAAACTCATTACAGACAGAATTTTGGTAAGGACAGTTACACTTACAGGTAGCGTAATTGAAGTTTGTTCCGTGTATTAGTGCTGTCCATGCTAGGCTGATGTGTAGCAAAGAGCACCTGTCAAAACAAAAGATCTTCATGCCTCACAAGTTTAAGCCCCAGGTAAGGAACTCGCCTTGTGGATAGGCTGAAAAGAAGATGTTGCAACCTGAAACGAAATAGACTGGTAAGAGAGAAAATGAGATTCCTCTGGGTGCCAATAGGCCTCTGTTTGCAATGATTAAATCCTCTTTGTTTCATTACATACATCAGTGCAAAGACAAACAGTGAGATCAAGATAAAGAGCTTGCAACACATCTTTCTCTCTTTTTCCCTCCCCATCACAATTGCCACCTTTTTCTCTGGACAAGCTTAAAAGAACTGCCTTGCTCAAATAAAATTGATGAGACCTCTGAGCAGGTGTACAAGACAGCTTTAGGCTTTAAAAAAGTGTGAAGCACTTATGTCAGTGACCCGATCAAGTGATAAGCATGCTGGCTTCCTTTGCTCTCTAATTAATTTTCTCTCTTGAAGAGGGTGTCTAGCATTGCATGATGCCTAAGCTAAGTCTTCAAAGTCAATGAAATAATGCTTTTCTAGGAAAATAAACCATTGTAGAGTGTGTGTCTTACCAGAATCAGAAGGGTATTGTAAATCTCCAACTTGGACCAAATGTTTATTTCAGCAGTTGTTCCAAGTATTGTTAATGTAACATAGATTTTCATTGTTAATACAACATAGAGTTTCTTTGTCTAAACATAACAAAGATGCTGGTGGGTACATAAAACTGGCAGGAACTGAGGTCAGATAGGCATAAATTTTAATTATCTCATTGAATCAGTAATTTCATTCAGAGATTTTTATTGCCATGTGCTGTATTGTAAAGCAATTACAAATGACTGTGCAACTTCTTCATGAGCACTGATTTCTCTCTGTAGAAGCAGTAGAGTCCAGTGAGGGAGTGGACAGATCCAGTAATGACACGGTCTACACTAAAATTGTAACAAACTCTTTGCATTTTATTTTTATTGAAGTGGAAGGAGTTAGCACTGCTATTCAATGACAATACACTTCCTATAATGCTGAAGAGCCAAGATGCATGCTGACAATAAGTGCTTCTTTAGCAGAGGTTGATCGTGAAGGAGTAGAGAGTCAACAAGCCATTTGTACTTAGGGCAAGTATTTTTGTGTTTCATAAAGTTAGTTTGCAAAGCTTCCTCTTCCTTAACCTGTTTATATTCTACAATTTATATGGATGTGCTACTTCTATTAGTAAAAATATATACAGGACTGACATCACTGCTGAATTAGTGTAAAACTAATTGCAGTAGCAGTTTGTGTTATTGAAGTTAAACTGATACTCAGCTTAGGTATCCTCGATGAGGTGAGATAAGAGTTCACTCAGGTGCAGATACACAATACAGCTGGAAAAAAAGAGACACTAAGTTAGTCTGATAATTACACTTTTTTTGTTGCTGACTTCCTCTCATTGAAAGAATAGGATTCCACAAATGAAGTATGCCTTACTGTGTTTATTTACACACACACACAGACACACCCCACCACACACCTGGGTATAAACAGTTCTTACTTTTGGACTATGGAACCTTTTCCTGCTTTGCCCTCAGCCTGAGGTAGCTATTCACTAACTCTAAGGAGCTTAAGTCATTAAATAGTTGTAGAAACCTCTCCAACAACAGAAGAGCATTTTGCAGAATTCAAAGAAATCCATAAATGAAAGAATAAGAATGAAAGGATAGGATCAAAAATTAATTGAGAATGAATAATAAGAAAATTCTCAGCAGACTAAGTTGAGCAAACTTTCATTCTCTTAAATGTTCAAGTCGGAAACTGTATCTTTATATTTAATAACATAGTTTTTTGGTTTTTTTTTTTAAATCAAGATTTTTCTTGTGCCCTGAATACAGCGTAACAATCCTAAACTTCTAAAAAACCACCTATAGTTACAATTTTTAACGTACTGTAACTTAGAGGATAAGGTTGTGGTTATCTTTCTAGTGTTATTTAATATCAGTTCTCTGGGTCACATACTGATTTACTGGATCAGCTACTGCTGAAATAGGTTTTGCTGTCAGCGATGTAGTGCAGTCATGCTGAAGCCAGTCAGACAGGGTACTTTCTCTTCCTTAGTAAATTTTGCAACCTACCAAGGACCTGGAGATTCAGCAGTTTGTTGCACCAAGTGCTTGGAATTTCAGTTTCAGATTTCACTTCCCATGGAACTCTCAACTGACCTAGTCTCAGACAGTTCAAGTTTTACCCTTGCAGTGACTTGCATAGCAGACAGCCACTTACCACCAGATCATCATCTGGCTGTATCACTGCTGCGCTGAGATGTAAAGATAAGAGTACTGAATTGAAGGAAATGCATCATAATTACATATTTTCTTCATATTTGCTGGGGGCTTTTTTAACTTTCAGAGGGAAAAATTAGTTATGAAGAATTTTTAAACTGGAGATATTAACCACACATGCAGTTTTAATTCTGCTGTTTCCATATTCAATCACTCAGAATTCACACTCAATCTCTTTGTAAAGGCAGAAAAGAAAAAACATTTAGACAGTTTCTTCTTATAGCACACACTTCCATCGTAGTGCTGTCCTGCTACAGACACTCCCAAGACATTAGGCAAAAAGATAAAAAAACTTTAGTGTAGAGAAACTAGTTTTAATACGGTAGCCAACACCAAACCAGTTGAATGAGGAGCAGATAAATTGTTCTGTTCCTACAGGGTGATCCAACAAACTGCTGTATACATTCATTTTGTATGATCCTGAATGGTCAAGGAAACGTTGTAGTTCATTTTACAATTCCTGTTCTGTATCTATTGAAGAGATAATCCGTTATAGAAGAGAGCACTTGTATTTCCCCATGAGGATGTTGGTATTAATGTGTTCCAGAGGAAAGGAAGCTCATGTAAAACATGGCAAAAAAAAATAATTCTAAAACATGTTTTTAAAAATTATAAGAATGTCACTTACTTTAAAGTAGAAAAGGAAGTGCACCTCAATATTTGCATTTCTAACAAGAAAAAGTTGTGGGTTTCCTGGTTTGTTTGTTTTTTCTTTTTTTTTTTTTTCCTTTGAGAAGAAAGATGCAGAAAAAGGACACTGTATTAGCTAAATATTGTACCTTGGAACATCAGTCATTTTCTACTCAGTGATACTGAAAGGGTCTAATTTATAAGTTTTTCCATCTCTCTGTTATGCTGGTTTGTAAGTTCTGACATTGCTACTGGTATGTTAATGAGAAGCTAGTGTTCCATTAAGAGTAAACCATATGCTCTACTGCATACTGTGAAAGAGAAAGCATATAATGTGACTGTTGCCTTAGTAACACATTAATTCATTTTGTCAGTGTTGGCACAGATCATTTCATTTATAAGAAAACAAGTATAATAGTTTACCACATCTATAATATTTACAGTGTTTCTGTTACAAAACAGTGACAAAATGAGTTTAAAAAATAGAGTTGGGATAGTATTATTAAAATATGGAATTTGTGGTAAAAATGTTCCCATACAAATTAAAGATAAGATTGGTGTAAATTTCTTTTCACATTATAACACCAAACTGTTTGGTTTTTTTTTTGCATATTTGTATTCCACTAATAATATGCATAAAAATATAGTCCATGAAAAGCCACAAGTACATTAGCAGTTTTTAATGAATACTAAACAAAATATTTCATACGACAGTTTTTTTAAGTTACAACCATTAAAATCTAATCATATGTTAGTGTGTTACTCATAACAAAGCTAAACATTTATCTTTTTTATATGTTCATCCAGATGTTTCTAAGTATTTTAACACCACTAAAATACTGTAATTAAAGTATCCTGTTCTCTTAAGTGTTCAAATGTTACGTTTTATTAATTGAAGTAAGTACATATGAATACATATATATGTGTGTATTATATGCATTAGACTTAAATTATACTTAATATGAATTGAGAAACTGCAACCATTTGATAAGAAGTGCTGAAGGGGGTAAGGCAATTCCTCTCATTATAGCCTGCACTTTCAGAAGGGTCTCAGCCCTACTTGTTTTTGGATCACTGTATGCCTATAGATGAATGTTTTTAACAACTAACATTTTACATTTAGAATGCACACTGAGTACTTGATGCTAAAATAAACAGCATTACATTTTAGGTATCATCGTCATGAAAAAGTTATTTTTCTGGTGCTGTGACTCTATGATGAACACTTCCCAAAGATGTAATTGATAAGTCATCAGCAATGTTTACAGCTCTTGCATAGGACTACCATACATATCCTATAAAGATTCAGTACCATTTGGTTTCTTATCACAGTATGGATGGTGGGAAAATTTGCTTTCTCAAAAATAAAGAAATCTTGAAAGAGCTGTGCAGACCTAGCAAATCTGTAATGCTGTAAGGTCTTTTTTTTTTTTAAGAGGATTTAGTTAAATAAAATTATAGAACTTTTTTAAGTGACTCACAAACTATTTTCATCAAATCTTACTAAGTCTTATATGCAACATTTGTAGAGAAAAATTAAAAGAAAAATTTATGGTAGAATAATGCATAATAAGTTTCCTCTGGAATACAATAGTGGAACAGAATCAGTCACAGAAAATAACATTGGAATACAGTATCTAATTTTTATAGCTGCTTAATTTTTTATTTTATTTTATTTATTGAAGAATAAAAATAAATCTGTAAAGTCTGAAATAAAGCGTTTTTTAACTGAAGTGTTTTTAACCATTAAAATACATTTGACATCTATAAAACCAAATTCCATTTGTAGGCTAAGATTTTAATGTTTTTATTTAGTATTGTGCAATTTAAAGATTAATGAATATGATTACTCATATTGGATGGTTCTCAAATAATAATCTCTTGTTACAACTAATAAAAAACTGAAATTATAAAGTCCTAATAGAGTAGCTAAAATGTCTTGCTACATACAATACTACAAGCCCAGTTCTGCATTTTTGATAGCTTTTTATAGATGTCTACTGGCATCCAACATGTGCTTAACTTGGCTGAGGGAATTAAAGTTTACATTTTCTTAGCTTCTAAAATGAAATCCCTTTCTGCAAGCTGGATGTTGTACTGATTTAAGATCACATGGCAACACTGAACACTTGATATTTCTAAAGACCATATCTAACAAAGAAAAGCAGGAAGGAGAAAAGCTTGTGAACACGAGGGTTACAGAACTTTTATGAGAGGTATATAGCACATTTGATTGAAACACTGTGTAGAGTACTCAAGTTCTGTTTCACATTGTGATAAGACATCACACCACTGGTATGACAAGAGAACCAGTTCAATAATCTCTTTATCCATATACAGAAAGTATGAAGTAAGAAAAGAGAAATGATGTCTTACAGGATAAATAAGAAGTTCTTTACCTACTCTATAGTGCAACCTCAATTACTTTTTAATGTCCTCAGGACTGTGAAATTTTGGAATACTTTGGGTCTGATTGATTTCTGACTGCTGAAGGTAATAATAAAAAAACCCCAAAACACTAATAAACTTAATTCAATGTTGAATGTATCCTGTTTTTCCTTTGACCTAAGTATTCGAAATATTTTTCAGTATCAAGGAGAATGGTGCATCCTCTCTTTAGGTGACTGTGTATGTTTCACAAATGTTATGGAGGAATAAGATGATTAAGTATGATTTGAAACATATGAACTAAATACATTTTATATTAAACTACTACCATAAGTTTTCTGTGTAGAAGACACTATGTTCAGGTATATGATTGCTTAAATCACCTCAATGAAAGTTTTCTAGCTATACCATATCACCACTAATACAGGTTTCAATATTGACTACCATTTCATACAAAATCATAGTTATGGGAGTTTTTGTCACAGTTATTATTGTCATTCTCTTTGTACAAGCCAAAGCCGCTGATCTGGAAGATTTGTATAAATGCAAATAAATGGATAAAGACTATTTTTCAAAAGTGGCTACTGAAGTTTAGAACATGAGCGTCTATTAGCATACTATTGAGGAAACCTTTTTTTCAAACAATGTACTCTTTTGAGCACGCACGTTTAACAAGAAAAGAAATCTCAGTATGTCTACATCAAATCAAATAGTAATCTCATATCTGAACTGAGAGCTGGGGCAAACTTTACCCTGATTTCTTTAAGAAAAGTGGACATGAAAGACATCCTGTGTTTCTGCAGGACATCCCACCTTTCTTATCAGTCCTTCCAAGGGCAGCTAAAGACAATTTAAGTGCCTTACTGCTCTGAAGGCAATGCCTGGTTGGGTGAGTAGATGCAGCAAAACCTTGTGCTGAGTGGCTAATTCTAAATCAGCATTTAAATACACTTAAGAATATTGGATAGTTTTGAAAATCTATTTTCAAAAGAGTTTTAATTTTACATTTCTGATTTACTCAGTAGCAAGCAGAATTTTGACCTATGGAACAAAGTCAAAATTCAGATTCATGCCAAGAGGTTTATATACAGATGTGTATGTAAGTGAATGCACCAAAGTATTCTCTCCAAAATGACAGCATGCTTCCTAGACACAGTCTCTGCTAAGCAATACATCTACTTAAGGCTACGTGTTTTCAGCAAATTTATTTTCAAACATTGGATCTGACACTTACTCTATATGTGTATAAAGGATGAGGGCTAAAGTTTCACCATTCCTGATGGAGAAGGAAGAACAAAGAAGATGTCATCTTTATATTAGATTCTTAAGGGAAATTTGTGAAACCTAGTTCTTCTCTAGTAGTTGACCTGAGTACTGACAAATGCCAATCAACAGCTGAAATTCAGACAAATTGCTTAGAATTCTTTGAAACTAATGTACAAGCTATTTTACTATCCAATAATCATTCTCTTAATTATTGGATATGTGTCAAGTAATATTCACTAGCAAAACATATATGTCTTCCTCCAGTGCTGGCCTCTCTATAATATACAATTTCACTTAAGAAGCACATTGTGAGAAAACGTAATGGTATTCTGCTGTCTTGACACTGTCCCTACATGTTTGGGCCAGACAGGAGAACCAGTAAAAAGAGACTCTGTCCCTTAAAGGCAACTTGCTTATTTTCAATCTACTTCCACTACTGCTTTTGTCCAGAGCTCATAAACTAGATGAAAACAGCTTATGGAAGACAATTAATAAAGAAATTGAAAGCTGTCAAAAATAGATAAAGAATTTTAACTGCAATATAGAATATTAGAATGTTTAAAAGGTATTGTCCTCAAGTCAGTGGCAAAAAGTTTAGCCTGTGACAAGTCTTGCAATATATCCACGATAGCATGTAAGCACAGTACAGCTAGTTGTATCTGGCACACAAGCATTCTAAGTTGCTTCTGACAGCCAGATAACCAGAAGCTTATTTAGATTAGGGGGGTGGTGGTGGTGAGTCTTTGCCAGTTGTAGAAATAGTAGTCTAACAACTTGTAATACATATAATTACTCTCCATATCCCCTGGTCAGCATATCTTCTGATATGTAAATTAGATGGAGCAAGCAGATGTATAACCTAGGAAGCATTCCAGATTCATCTTGATAAAAGTATGGTATTCATACTGGGCAGGGTTCTTTTGTCTATAACAATGCCACACCAAAAATACAGGCAATGTAAAAATAAAGCTATTGACTATTTCCAGGAGCCACAATCTAAGTGGAATATTTGATTCCACCTGCCATATCTAATAAGCAGTATTATTTATCAGCATCACCATCACATTAAGGTAGATATGTGACAAAGGCATAGGAAGAGATGATAGAAACTGCAAATATCTGATAAAGAAATTTCTAAAACTTGTGAATTTACCTAAAAAGTGAAAAACTAGGGAAAGATGAAGATGTCAATGGTAAAACTCATTTCTGCAGAAGCTACTTTTATGTGCATTTGAAAGATTTATAGAGCTCTCTCCCTGCCTACCTACTTGTCTGTTACAATTGTCTCCTGCACAAACACTGAATCATAGAATCATGGAATGACTTGGGTTGGCAGGGACCTTAACATTAATGTGGTTTCACCTATTGCAACGTCCCAAGCTCCTGACAAAAGACAACAAAGAGACTCCTAAAGCAAATTATTTCTATTTCTTAGTTAAAGGAACAGCCATTTTGTTTCTTTCAATCAATACTGGGGTTTATTGAACCCTTCAGATAATCTAACTAACTTCTAAAGCAATGAACATTAACATACATCATTAACATAATATTACCACTTGTACTTGCAATAGCATAGGCACAGTTTTGTGTTTGCGTTTGATTTTCGTTTTGGTTTTGTTTCTATTTTTGTTTATGTTTTGGTTTTTTTGGTCTCTCCTGACAGTTCTTATGTTTGATGAAACAAAGTAGTGGTCTGAACATATTTATATCTAGGAACACTTTGAGTATAGTAAATCATATATTTTAGGAAACATCATGATTTGTCATATTGTCACACATAGAAAAAATCAAACCTTTTTCTTGAGAGTAAGTTGTTGACACAACTAGGATGTCTTTATTAAGGCACAGTCTTCACTGTTTAATGATGTATCTGAGATAATGTAGCATATCAAATCCATACTCAGTGTGATTGTTGAGTGCTGTTATTCTCTAGGTATGCTATCAAAGCATTGTAAAAGATGAGCACTTCTTTGCTAACTCATGGAAAAACAATGTGGTGTGGTTTTTTTTTTTCTTTTTTTTCTTTTTTATTTTTCCCTTGGCTAGAATCCCCAAAGAGAATTGAATTGCAAGGTATGATTTTTTCTTTTTTTATGTATTTATTCTATCACATTAGCTTGTGTTATTGTAATTGAGTTAAGGTTGTTACAAATTTGAGATTATTTTGCAATATAGATATTTTGGATCAAATCAGCTTCTACAAAAGCATTCCATGAACTCATCACTGAAATGTTTCTTGATGCACTCAGGCTATCTTCTTTTAGTCTCAGTAAATTCAAAATATAAAATATAATTTTATATTATTTTCAATTCCATGTCTAATTCTTCTAGGGAAAAACATTCAATGAGGATAGAATAACCTGATTTTTTTATTTTTTATTTTTTATTTTTTAATTTTATATTAGGACATGCAGTGTTTGGTTAGAATGTTTCCAATCAAACATGAAACATGTATATATTTTTGACCTGATACGTTCTACTGAATATTCGAGCAAGACAGTAAATTACATTTTTTCTTACTAGGCCATTGTAGCTGACGACTTTTTGCACTGACACAGTTTTGGTGTCTAAGTAGGAGGTGTATATACCTTAGTTGTTAATAAGACAACCTGAGTGCATCAAGAAACAAAATGAGAGTATATTCCTCTTCGTCTAAAGTTACAGTTCTACTCAGGAATGGCAGAAAAGGCTTTCTTCTTCCCCTTCTTGTTTACATTCTTGCATCTTTATGTTCCACTGCGCAGGGATTTCAAAAGTACAAGAAGGAACTATCTTCACACACAATTATGCATATTTCTAAAACTAATACACTGCATCAAGACTATCTAACAACACGCAGTTATAACTAAATATCAACCAAGATATATTTTATAAAATTGGTGAATTCAGACAGTTCTTATCTATCTTAACTTTATTAATAGAGCTCTTCACTTGTATCATTCTGCAGCATATTAGCAGGCTCCTCTCAGTTTGCTGTTAGGCAAGGTCATCTAGCAGATTCCACTGTTATCACTGAGGCCTCTGTCTTGGAAACTGCTTCTGACTCCTTAGTCTGAAAACCTGCAAAATGCGTATTCTAGCAGGCGATCAGGTGAGTAATGATGTATTTTCCTACCCTTACCTTTCCAACTCCTACATTTTTTTTTCTTTACTGACAGTTCTGAACTCTTGCCTTCGCTATGTGAATCTTCAGACTTTTTAAACTGGGAAAGCTAACCTGGACCTTCTCTCAGAAACATTTCTATAATAGTCTTGAATGAGATGTCAACTAGAGGAATTCTTCTGAGAAAAATTTTCTAATGAGCAAGCAAATCAAAGAATATGCAGTGCGTATTGGTTAAAGCACAGTGCTAATAGTGTTGGCTTTGATTTGGCTTAAGGTGGGTTTAATTCCTGTAGGAGCCATTCACTTACGTGCTGGACTCAATGATCCTTGTGGGTCCTTTCCAACTAAGAATATGCTGTCATTCTGTAATATTTATAAGCTGGAGAGTTTTCTATCAATACAATAGGATTTTCAAATGAAATTTTCAATTCTTCACTTATTTTAGGTTGATAAAATCCAGGAGATTAAGTCTGGACACTCTGTAAGAACAAACTATAACTTTAACAGCTCTCTATGCACAGGTGATGAAGTGGCATCAAATTCATAGGATTCAGTAATTTTGTCGCATCCTAAAGAACAATGATTTGTAACACATAGGGAACTTTATTAGCTAAAGAAAGAACTAATAGGGTCAAATCTCTTTGGATAACTTTATAGTTTGCCTGAAGTTTTGAGGAAACCAGTTTCAGTTCAATTTACTACTCTGATCTTTATATAAGAGTTATATTTATAGTTTATACTTATATTTATAGTTCAAAAATGTTTTAATATTTATTTTATGGACATTTTTTCTGAAATCTAAATTCTCATAGTTGCTTCCTTTGATGTTTTGGCCTCATCTCTACTTTTCAAATTGTTATTTAAATAAAGTTATCCATCGTATCTATCTTGTGACAGAATTTTAGTACCATAGGAACTGAGAGTTTCATCAGGTTTATATTACCATTACTTCTTGACAAACAAAACAGCTCAAAGAAAACTTACTTAGAACAGAAGTTTGATATATAGAATAGCTGTTTGCGTATGTTGTTATGATTTTAACATTAGTTGGCTGAACTACCATTTTAATTATTGAAAAAAGTAATATCAAATGAAAAATTGCTTGCATTTTTTGAGATAGTCAGCAGAGGGCATTTATGGACTAACTCAAGACATATTTCTGCATTCACTATGGGAATGCTGAGAAATGTTCTGAATGACACCATATTGCTATGAAAACTAAATCACGACTTGTAAAAATGGAAAGCTTTGATTTAAAACGAGGTTTTAATCACAAAGAGGGAAGAAAGAGAGATGACCAATATAATTTTTGGCTTCTCTAGAACTAGTTGACTGCATTTTATATAACAGATAGGATGAATTCTCACATTTTCACATGGAAAAAAATTTATTGAGAAAAGGGAAAAAAAAAGGAGTAAACATTGTTTGCTTTCTTTCATCACTTTACAAATGTATAATAAATAGTTGGAGGAAGAAACTAGTTCTTTTTAAGACTAAGCAACAGAAAAAAATAGAGAATTGCAGGGGTTTTTTTTAAAGGTGGTTTCATCTTTTGTACTGGAAGGTGTGCTAATTTATGTTATTAAGTAGCTATCTTTCAATGAATATAACGATAAATAGTCCAATAAAAGTGATGAAGACTTTGAAGAAATAGTTAAGGATCATATAGTAAAAGCTGTTGTGCTATTCAAAATGTAGGATTATGCCCAGAATATAAGTTTACTTAAGTACTTATAAGATCAATAATAAGTAATTTTGATTACTGGCTTATATGACTATCCAAAGCTCTGTATTTCATGTGTGACTATATTTCATAATAAAATTACATCCTTAGAATGCCTTCTTTATGAAGAAGAATGTCTCTTTGACACAGTTGTCCCAAAATAGTCATCCTTTCGGTATGAACTCTATAAAGTAGAACTCAAATCCTGAAGAAACCTGTGTTAGACAGGAAATCCTATAAAGAAAATTTCAGTTTTGAAAGTAATAGCTACATACTGCGGTCACTTGAGTTTTATTTTTCAGCAGAAGTGCTAAATGGAACAAAAACAAAAGGTGAAAAATATTTGCAAAATTAAGAGAAAAGGCATAAAAATCCATAAAAGAACAAATGTTCTCTCTGAGTGGATATTTACATTCTTCTGAGTTCAAAGTTGGTACGATTCAGTAAATAAATAAAATAAAACCACTATTTTGGAAAACATCTGGTTGAAATTTCATATTTTTGTTCTAACTTTAACATCCAACTTTTATTCTAAACAGATCGCAGTCATGGGTAAAAATAAATCTAAGTCTGAAACCTTGTTGAGAGAATTGCCCTATATTTAGTAACAAGCAAGTCATGCTTTTTTTGATAACGTGAGTATATTGCATGCTCTTTCTTTTCCACACCTTTTTTTTCCTTTGAAAAAGGTTATACTGTGTTGCGAAGCATCATTTTTATATGTATTTTTAAGCCAAGGCTTTCAGATTGTAGTTCATTGCAAGTTCACAGTATTTCCTTGCCTTCCATTTGTTTCATGCTTCTATGATGCAATAGCACTATAGTAGGCCATGCCATTGCACAAAGATTTCAATCACCTTTATCCCACATATTCCTCTGAATGTTCTACATTGGCTTAAAGATTTTAACTTACATACTGTAAATCAGATATTTCCAAGTCAAAAGAAACCACAATAAATACATTGACTATGTAATAGAAATACAAAACTGAAATTATGTAATTGAAATTTTCTAATTACACCTGCAACCTTCATTCATATGTCTCTGAGAAGTTTAGAATTCACATATTCAATGCGCTGGAGTTCAGGAAGACCCTTCTGTAGACCATTGCATGAAATATGTTGCCAAATAAGGGGTTACTACTGCTGATGCCTTGCTCTTCCATTTCACCCTGAAGCTTCAGGTGTTTTCAGCCATTATTTCAGTAAAAAAAGAGGAGGTGAGTGGCTACCTTGGAAGTTTCCTCCAAGTTAACTACAGGCCAGATCTTCAGTAGTGTTGTGTTTAAGCTAGAATAATGAATTTTGTAGTAAAATGATACCTCCTGTATTGCATAAAACAACCCAATTCACTGACTGTTTCAATGACATTATTGGTAGCAGAAAAAAGAAGAAATTCCTGAAGTGTCTTCTTGATGATCATGCACATTATTGGTAATCATTTTATTTTACTTTTATTAGAAATATACTTCCAGAGGTCAGACTTTAATAATGCAATTATATTCAACAGATAAATAAAGTAAAATTAAAAATGCATTAGTTAAGAGTTGATATTTTCTTTCTTTGGCTACATAATCTTTCAGAGTTGTGAATTATATAGGGTTCTCTTATCTAGTCCTCTGAATGCTGTGTGACACCTCATGGAAATCTGCATTATACATGCTGACTGCTTTGGAATAACTGGTTTAGGAATAAATTTATATGCATGCATATTTTAAGTATATGTATGTAAATTTATATGTCCCCATGCATGCAAGTTTTGCCTTTATATCAATATATGCGGACAGTTGTCAATCTGCATTTTTTCCTCCTTCATTGTATAAACCCAAGATGCCAAAGATTTTGCAGACTTAAGAAATAAATGGGATTTTCCTTTCAGAATTTTGATAATATTTATTATTTTTAATAAATGAAATAAATTTGATGAAATTATTATAATCACAGAATACATGTGTCACAAGGAGCTAATCACACTCTCAAACGACCTTGAACAAATGTAGTCTTCAGGTATATCACCTCATAAACAGAAGTGAGTTATCATTAATATCAGGAGAGAAATTTGGTCAGTAACTTGTTTTTCTGTGATAAAAAGATCTGTGACATAAGTGAGCTTTTAACCTGGCTACAGGGACCAGAAAAAGGCAAAACTTTTGGCTTGGAAAAGAAATGGTACTAGAATCAGGAAGAAGGCCTTCAGAAGACAGAATTTAGCACTCTAAAAGAGTGGAAGAGGTCTAATGAGAATTATATGGAAAACAATGGAAAAAGGGAATGTAGACAGAGGAAAGGAATGGGTTCTAGGACTTGAGGAAACAATTAGGTCTGCACAAGGACAGTGCAGATTTTCTTCAAGCCACCGCTTTTCAACAAAATAATCACACTCATTTTCATTGTAGCAGATTATATAAATCACACGAGATTATCTTGACTAGTGATTATCTTAACTGGACAGACATGATAAGGGGGATATGAGCAAAAGTGGTGTAGAATTACTAAAAGAGAGACAAGAATGAGCTGGACTGAAAACAAATGGTTAAACTAGCAGCTTGCCAGTTTTTCCCTGAGACTTGAGTGGAATCTGATGCTACTTAGTATTTTCACTATTTTTTCATTTATATTTTCACTGACCAGAAAAATAAATTTTGTTATGAGATTTTCTAATGGCACAAGACAGAGAGTCACAATCAAAATGTTCCACAGGAAGGCATCAGGATACTAATGAGTGAAATTAAAGAAATGTGATGAAATGACTATGATTAATCATTATCTGGGAAAAACAGTGGAAGAGAAGCACTTCTTAGATTTATTTGACTCATGTTCATTGCCAAGGGATAGATAAAAAAGCAGTGATAATCCTCTACTTTACTAACTTTGAATTAATCAAGGTATTTCCAGAAAAGCTGTGTACTTGCTAATGCCATTGCACAAGAAACTGATAGCATCCTTTTACTACTATATGTAGCTGTGGTCGTCTGTATTCACTGAAGATAAACTCTGAAGCTGGTCAGCTACTGGGGTGATTGGGGGTGGATCTTACAGGAAGGGATTAACTGCCTTGATTAGTGTAGACAGCCGAAGTACAGAGAGATGTCCCACACAATTCAGGAGCATGTGTGCCTATAAAGAACACCCTGCCTGCACTGCAGGCAAGCTGCTTAGCGAGCTCTAAGGGCTTGATAAATGTGCACATATATATATTGCTTGTCTGTGTTGGTGGCATTGTGATGGACTTAGTGACTCTGAAGTTTGTTTCCAGGAACGGCAACAGTAACAACATAAACTGTGACACTAATGGAGATATAGCCTGTATACGGGCCTGCAGTTTAAAATTGTTTGTTCTTTTTGGGTTTGCTAGATATGCAACTGCATGGATTTATATAACTTGGCTAAAACATACTACATTCAGATACAAAATAACCATTTCTCTCATCTAAACTTCATTTAGAGAAAACTGTACATGTAAGTCATGGTATTTGTTTCTAGTCAGACACACTCTAATCTCCATGATTGTGCCTTTCCATTGCCGCCATTAGAGATTTATGGTGAAATAAGAGGAATCTCACTGTAAGAAGTGCTAAAGGCAGATTTTTATTTATATTGATCGAAATAAATATTTTTAAAATATTTTTTTTAAATAATTATGAAGAAGTATGAACAGAAAGAATTTTTGGATGCTATAATTTATGACTTCATAGCTGACAGATTGGCTGACAAAGATTGGTGATGCTATGGATAATAGATCTGCTCCCATCTGTGGGGAGAGTAACAATTTGAATGGCAGTTTTGGAACCTCTCCGCTAGACAAAGGTAGCAACAGAATGTTTAGAAATATCTGAGGTAGAAGAGGAGAGATTAGCAAGTGAAGGTCTTCAAAGGAGTTACTGTCCTTCTGGATCAGGAAAATGGCAACATTGTTTTTTCTTGTTTTTTTTTTTTTTTTTTTTTTTTTTTTTTTTTTTTTTTTTTTTTTTTTTTGTTTTTTTAAATTTTTTTTTTTTTTTTTTTTTTTTTTTTTTTTTTTTTTTGTTTGTTTGTTTGTTTGTTTTTGTTTTTGGTTTTTTTAAAATTTTTTGTTTGTTTTTGCTTTTGTTTTTGCTTTTGTTTTTGTTTTTGGTTTTGGTTTTTTTCCTCTGTTTACGCAAAAGAAACATAAATTGCATCTAAAGGATTTTTAGTGGACCTATTTGTTTCACAGGAATGCTCACCTCATGGGTCAAAATGAGAGTAATGTATTAATGAATTTCTACAAAGATCTAAAACCCTGTGACTAATTGCATGAGCTAAAGGGTATTACTGACAACTAGACCACTGTTTATGAGTGTAGGATCTCTGAAGACTGTTGTCAAGCACCCTGGTTTTAACTCTGCAGTCTCTTGTAGAAGTTGCGGTGATGGTTGAGAAGATACACCAGCCATTCCGGCATCTTTGTTGCTGAGATAATCCTCTCCTGTAACTGGTCCTTTGAGGATAATGATTTCTCAGTCATGGACCTATGGTTGTTGGAAACTTTTTGCAGGCACTCTGAGCGTGGCGTTCAACTCGCTCAACATCTACTCTGTAAACAGCTGTTCAATGAACCTTGGGATATTTATTAGTCTTTTTCATAGATGTGGAGAAAGGAAGAAACTTTATTACCTCTAGTTAGCTGCTGTTTTTCTGCTAGAGATTAACAACCCATCAGAAGAGTTGGTCAGCAAAATGAAGCCTTGCATATCACACTCAAATACATGTACTTCAATAGCCACCAGTGAATTAATGCAGCACATTGTGGTTTGGAGAGTGGGCATACATATTAACTTTTCTTTCATCTCTTCCATGAGTGAAACAATCAGCAAAGAAACAGGATAGTCAGCTGTGACATACAAAGCACATGCCTTCACTTGTCTAAGCATTGTTTTTTCAATGCATAAAGAAAGGTTAAAAACATTTGTCTGATAAGGATGAGTCTAGTGTGCAAAAACTTGCTGGCTTCCACTGTCTCTATAGTTCCTTAGGGTTTTAAACATTCATGGGTAAAAATATGGATATGGAAGGACATATTTCTCAAGTTTGTGGAAATAACCACATCACGGATAATGAAATGTCATTATTTTGGAAATGTCATTATTTTGAAAATGTCATTATTTTCTTCTAAATCCACTGCACATTAGAAAATAGATTTTAATTTTTTTTGCTGTTATTGAAACCAAATAAATAATACCTTCCTCATGAGTATTTTGCCCAGTTCTGATGTTTCAGAAGCAGTGTTGGATGCTCAAAGCATTTGTGATATAAAATAACACTGCTTCAACTTTCAAGCCTGCAATGATAATAATTAATACTTTCTATCAGTACTTTATATTCATTGTAAGTGGCAATAACATTTCTGACATTGTTAGAGGTTCCTTATCTGAATGCTGCCGACGCAGATGAAATGCATGATTTTGGATCATAATGCTGTATCATTTAAACCTGGACTTACTTGCCACCATTTTTCCTGGCTTCTACATGAAATGGTGCTTTGTAGAGATTATTTTAGGACCCAAAATGTTAACTATTCATTGCAATGCACTGTACAAACTTAGAAACATGATGAATAGTATTTTAGGCATAAGCATTTTAAACATATCTGTTCTGTGTTTAAATGTCAGAACAAAGCATATTACAGGAAAAACACCTACAAATGCAAAAATGCAGTAAAGCCACAAAATATGGGTTAAAAATTTCCATATTTGATCTGGGTAGCAAATTATAGAGAGAGCAAAAACCCCCTACGCATAACCATAGCTGCCAATTCTGGATCTTTCAAAAAGCAAGGGCAGGATACCAAGTACATGATTCTGCCTTGTGCCAAGCAAGCATCTATGAAAATGTCACCTTTATGCAAGTGAAACACAAAACGAGTAGAATTTGCCCTTAAATGTGAGGGGGAAAATGTTCTGAAAATAAACAAATTGCTTTTTACTGCTAATTAAAACATGAATCAATAAATATTTTCAAAGTTAAATAATACTGTTCCTCTCAAGCTGAGCACCAATCTGCTGGGCTCCAGCCAGGAGAGAATCTTTTCTAGCATAGTTACAAACAACTGATGAGTGGAGCAGAAAACAGAAACAAGAATAGAACTTTCACAGTAATTCAAACAAAACTGCTTGATTTTTAACATATCATTTAAAGGTTCTTTACTCTTTCCATGTTTTTGTATAGTGGTCAGTATATTGCTGGTGAGATAATGACCTACAAGGAGCAGTCAGATTATGGGAATTAACATGTCAGTTTCAAAATAAACACCAGTTGGTTCAACAAAGCCTGCAGCTAGGATTATGTCAGGACTAGGAAGACATTTAAAACCCAATTGAAGCAGACTTACTGTTTCTGAACTAAAAACATGCAATAGCACCCTGTGTTACTGTAGACTTACAAAACTGGTGTTGCTGGCTGCCTGAAACTAGGCTAGGAATATGCTCAAAACAGAGACCTTGCTTTGAATGCAGAACCTGGTCAGATCTTCATTTCTGGTCCTCTTGCACTTGCTATCTTTGGTTTCCCCACTTCTTTTCACAAGTGAGTTTATGATTAGGAAAATAGTTCCCCAGTTAATATCTACTCTTGGTGCTTTGCGTATTGATTATGGGATAACATTCCCAGCAGAGAGGTGTAGCAGGGACCATAAGGTAGCTACCAAGATTCCAGATTTGAATCCATGAAGATTACTGAACTCCCAGGAGTAAAACCACATCATATTTTGTTAATTAGGTAAGAATTTAGCTTAATATGGGAGTACTGAAAATTCTGTGAAAAAGTTTACTCTGAACATACTTTGACAACGATGCAAGTTCCTTTTTCTCCCTCTTGCACTTATCCTGACCATAAAATTATGGGAACCTGTAAAGAACACTCCACACAAACTCCACTTGTATCTGTTTCTCTCATACAATATTTTTTAAAAAGTAGTTTATATTATCCCTTAAGCAGCACTGTAACACTTTAACATTAAGAAGGCAAAGATTTCTTTTTTTTATTATTTTTTTTTAATATTATCTTTTTAGTCTGGGATACATTTACTAAAGTCCCAATCAAATAAACATGTATCACCAGTGAAACAGAGTGATGTAGTATCCTTAGAAATTGACAGTTGCCATAGATGTTACAGCCAAAAACCTGAGTAAGCAGTTCCTATTTAAATGTAGATTACTTGAGTTGTAGATCCTGATTTTTTGTGGTAAGTCTACAGTGTCAGGTCTTGCATAAATGTGCACACTAAACCCCCTTGTGCATCTAAACTCCAAGAGGTGGTTGTATACTGGCTATTCTGGATAAATATATAGCATTTTATTTTATATATGTTAAAGCTTAGACTAAACAACCTCAAGTAGTGGACACAGTACATTAAATTTCCAGGCAAAATAATCAACAGAACAGTACATTTGAATTATATCTTAAACTGTCACTGCTGTCAGTATTTCCAATATCTGGATTTTATAATAAGTCTGTTTTAGGACTAGCTACAGCTCTTGATTCTTCAAAGTTACTCAATCAGTGGCAGAGTTAATAAGGGAGCTATTTCTAAGTCTTATTGCCAGGCATGGAATGAAGGTTTCAGTCCTATTCAATGATACTGAACAGATTTCTAGCAGGTACAAAAATAAAAACACTCTTACCACAGGCTGTTCTGGCCAAGGCTTTACCTAGCCCATAGTTATGTCTGATCTCTGCTTTCAAGAAGAATATTCTGGACCCTTAATCTGCATCTCAGCCTTCCACTCAGTCACTCTGTCTTGGCTGTCTCAGTTTTGCTTGCCTGCAGCTCTGCTACTCCTTTGTGGGTAGTGTGGGGGTATATATATGTATATTGCATATATATTTTGAAGCACTTGGATGGTGGGGTTTACAACATTTGGATGATGAGTGCTAAAAAATACTGAGCAGTGTGTGAAATCAGGTGGTATGGAAATATCAGGAACACTAAGTGGTAATGGTAGTAGTGTCATTGGTGGGGGGATGATGGCACAGCACAGGGCTAGCCTGAGCCAACTCCTGATTCTGAGTATGCTTCTGAGTGTGTTTCTGAGGTAACACAACCTCTGCTTAGGTGTGGCTAACAGCACAGCATAGGGGATAACCGTACAGGAACACTCTGGGAAGTAAAAGGGATGGACAAGCATGTGTTCTGACAAAATGTTTAAACACCCTATCTATTACTCCATTCTGTTGTAATCTGAATGTCACTAAGTAATGCTGATATTCAAATGATCAGTTGGTTAGTGAACTAAAAGATTATGCTTGCTTTCACACTGAAGTCATTTACTTTGTCTTTGTGGCGAGTTGTGGCAGGATGCAAAAGAGGTTGCATTGTACAAGCATAAATAAAGAACAGTAGAATTTATACCAAATGAGTTTGCTAAACCCTGCATTAATGAAAACTTCAAAGAGTTCCTGTAGCTGCTGCATGACAGTAGGAGTAGGCTGAAGATGATAATTATAGGCATAGAGATATATTATTAGAAAGAGCACTATTCTGCTTCTGGATGTGTTACTTCAGACAATGGTACACTTTACCAGCATTTGCGTTTAGGCATAGGGCACCAGCATATAGATAAATAAGCCTACCTCTCACTCTCCCTTTTTCTTTGCGGTTAAATGCACTACACACATGCATGAACATGAACTGAAACACAAAGCATTACGTCATTTCCTAGGTAGTGCCCAGGGAATACTTTACAATTCCCATATGGCTGTTCCTTACTTAGTATTAGTACTTTACCTTTCAACTCTCTATTTCCTTTTGCACATTACTTATTCTCACTCCTTTATAAAAGGGACAAACAGATAATGAAGTGCAATGCAATGGATAAAATAAAAACTGGTAAATGCAAGACTGTTTTTGTGCTTTATAGAATATTCTTACAAAACTTTAAACAAGTAAAATCAAAGAAACAGTTCTTTCTGAACTCACGGGAATGCAATGTAAACATACACGAAAGAGTTCAAAATATTTACTCTAACGATAATGAGTCATATATGTTCTTCATACAGAGGCAGAGGTATAAAATAATGCCCTCAAGGTTTTACAAAGAGATTATACAAAGGAAATAGAATTCTTCTAATGCTAAAATAGTTTCAGCACTTTTAATTTCACCCCCTTATGCATGTATCACAACTATGGTTCTTTACTTGAGCCGATTTATTTTTATTATAACCTCTTCCATTTCTCATGAATGGTTAGTTATTCAATATTTGACTAGTTATTCAAAGTGTGATCACTTTTTTTAGTATTCACCACAGATTTTTCTTCCATATTTTGATACACTTATGACATCTGAATGCTATAAGAAGTTAATTAATTTATCTTCACAAAGTTCTGTGAAGATAGATGGTGTTATTATCCCTCCTCTGCAGATGACAACATGGGACATAGGCAAATTACTGATTTAACTGAAAAAGATGTGGCTACTCTGGAAGAAATTGAATAGGATCAACTAGTGAAGGATTATATCATTGTTCATTTAGACCTAAGTATTAATTGCAATATTTTAGGAAATACAGTATCTTTATTTATTTATTTTCTTTAGCTGAGGAAAGAAACATTTCATGTTTAGAGAAGTTTCTACACTAAAAGAAAAAGACTTATATGTCAAGAAGACTTCTGAATCTACAGAATTTGTAGTATCAAGTGTTAACAGCGTAACTACTGTTTATGTGGACCAGCTCTGGTCCATGTATGAAATGATTAACGTCATGCGTATTATAAACTGCAGAAGAGCAAGGGTCTCTGGGTATCTGTTTTCAACCCTAACTGTAGAACATAATGATCAGTCTGCTTTGTCTTTTTGCCTCATTCCTCTCTTACTCCTTGCTTTTTCCTGGTCTTGCCCAATGCACTTCTCCCTTCTACCCTCCCTTTACAATCATCCGGTATCTTTATATTGATCCTATTCCCCTCTGTAAATGTGTTGCTCAAGTTTCTGCTACCTTCCTCTGACTTTTGTCTGTATTTCTGCATATTCTGTGCAAATGCTTACTTCAGTCAGGCCATACCTACCGCTGCCCACATTGCCTGCCAACTAGAAGGGGACAGTACTTAGAGGTCTGGAAGCTGAGGGTCTGTTCTCAGACTGGAGATGGACTGCCCAGAAAGAACTCTGATTGCATGTGAACTCAGATTTTTCTCACAGTCTCACAGTTAATTTTAAACAAATTTCAGTGTCTCAAATGTCAAATGTTTGTTGCCTGTTACTCATGACAAACTGTGAGCTGCTCCGTACTAGAGCATCTTTGCAAATGAACTACTGTAATCCCATAATTTTTAATGTGAACCAAATAGAATAGAGGTTTGTTTCATTTGTTGTGAGTTTTTTCATTATACTTGTTTTAGATACAACAGCTCTATTTTTCTATATTTATTTTTTTAATAATAAAAATTAAATATAATTAGCTTAAAGCAAGATACTGAAATGTCAAATGCTGGGTACAAATTTGGTCAGGGCTTAGGTAAGGTTGCTAAATTTTGGCAAAACTATAACATGCTGGAAAAATATTTATTGTAATGGAAAACTTCTGGGAGTACTCTCTGAGACAATGAATCATGCAATTTACGGTACTACATGGAAACATTGAGGAGTAAAACTCTCTGACAGTCCTCAGTCCTCTTTTTTTTATGCTTGAATAGACCTGGCAGAAAATAAGACTGGACCTATAGATAGTATTGTTATTATTAAGGCATGGTTTGTTTACAGCATTGAAAACTTCACTGTCTTGAATCACAGGTTATCAATCTATTCAATCTTCCATACCAACATTTTCTGATAAGAACCTTTTTTCTTTTGAAATTATAAACATATTTTAATTAACACTTCCTGCACATTAATTTACTTTGCAACAGATTTAAAAAGAAATTATTTTAATTGTAGTTTTCTATCTTCATTGCAATTTCTTCAATGACAATTACATATTTTGTGTAAAATATTTATCTGTCAAACCAAACACATTCCTGTCTATTGACTTGATAGACATCTTTTATTGTTGTTAAGGCTTAAACATTCTGGAGATGAAAAAATATTTAAGAAACTTAACTAATTAATATGTTCACCAAGAAATGTTCACATCACATTTTTCCAAGATAATTCACAGGCTACTGGGCACCCAGAAATCATTTGTCTAAGAAAAACAAACAATAAAACAAACAAACAAACAAACAAACAAACAAACCAAAACAGCAACAACAACAACAAAAAAACATACAAAAAACAAAACAAAAAAACCAAAAAGAAAATAAACTAAATGAAAAATTTTACTTTTTGCTCATTTTCCATTTAGGTGCTCTCAGCTATGAAAGCATTTTCAAAGAAAGCTAACCATTATTTTTTAATTTAAATTACTTCTGAAATTAATCCCTTTACCTCTCTTGATATCTTTCTGACAACTTCCTAATCTCTTCAAACTGTTGGTTAAAAAGTGCACCATTAAATCAGCCTGTCATCAATTTTGTCTCTCACCACAGTGACTCAAAGAGTTGCATCAGCTAGATCATTTAAAGAAACCACAACTTTTTTGAAGAACATCTGCTGCTGTAATTTATAATGTATAACATAATCTGACATCCAAATTTGACAGAGTTTGGTAATGTCTTCCTATAATGGGTTGTGAGAGATTCTGTCCTGGGATGCTGCAAAGAGGCAATAAATTATTAAGGTAAACAACTACCAATCTAATAAGAAAAAGAAAAATAATCAATATCTGCTTTGAATACCGACAACATGATGCCATGCAGACTCCTTTTTGAACAGCCTGTTTTAATTTTAAGTATGTGCTGGTTTCTCAGGACATAATTTCCTGAGATTAGTGAATATGAATGAAAGTGCTAAGTGCTGACAATTTGAATTCTCACTTCTTTTAACACTCAAGTGCTAAATATTGCCCAAACTTTTGCTAAAATGTTAAGTATCTATCTTTTTTTTCACTGGTAAATTACCATTGATTTGAAGATCTGACAGCTACATCCATAGTATAGTAGGAAGAAGTTAGTGTATAGGAGAGGTAAATTCCAAATGATGAGGAGGAAAAAACATCCAGTTTTCATGAGGAAGGAAACTGCTCTATTTCTGAGAGAGAGAAAGCAAGAGAGTAAGTCAACATGGACTCAGTCTAGGCAGAAGCACCGGAAGAGCGGAAGTATTGTGGGTAGTGAGCAGTAGTCTGCAGAAATAATAGCATTTCCAGGGACAAATTCCCACTAAAAATCTGTCATTAAGTCAGCTATTTTTGTGACTGAAATTCATCACATTGTTTCATATCTACATGCTGGGTGCACTGGTACTGTAAGATGAAACTGAGGAAGGGAGAGCTATAGGAGAGCTACTGAGATAAAGTGGATTAGATAAATACTCAAGTTGCATTTAGAGAACTGCCATTAGTACCATCTGGCAATGAAAATATTGGTTGCTGTCAGGCAATTTCACTGGAACATGGGTATCTTTCTTGCTAGCTTCCTGTAAGTGGTCTGGTATGGAAAGTTACTTTGAATGCACATGAACAATAATGGAAAGGAGGAAAAGGGCTGGTGGAAAGCAGGTTCATATTTTTTAATGGAAAAGTTATCCACTCAGCAACAAAGGTGGTGAAGTTCCCAGTTTGAAAGTACTTTACAATCAGAGACCTCATCAAGAGAGTCATTTTCAAAAAAGCACCACACTCCCTCATTGCAAATGAATAAAAAGCTGAGAAAACAAGCACAGAATAAAGCTACTCTCAGCCTGGGGTTGGCTCCGTAGTGCGGCCTAAATCAATCCCCATCTTTTTTTATGCAGAGTGCACTTACATGCTGATGTGATGGCAGAGTTTTGTAGAAGAGGTCCCAGGTTTGGTAACTTAAAAGAGGCTTAAATGGTTCTTAAAATCCTTTAAAGGAGAAGGCATGTTATCTGTAGTAAATACAAATGTATACTGCAATTATAAAACAGCATTTATTCCCATTAGAAATGGAGTATTATTTCTATTGTTTGTTGTATTGATTATAAAGAAATTATATTCCCTTAGAGAATCTCTGTATCATTATTAATTTTTATCTTTGCAGCATAAAATAATGTAAAAATAAATGCAAGCAGATTGTGTAAACATTTTTCAGGACTTTGTACGCTCGCTACACACTGTCAATAATCCAGTACTATGATTAAATTGAATTAAAATGATATAAAATATTTTGTGTGAAACTAGAAAGTTTTGATTCCTTTCGTTTGCCTACTCTCCTCTAAGTCTTTTAGGCCTTCCAGCGTTTCACCGAAACACTTTTTTTAAATGACAGTTTAGTGCCTCTTATATTTAAATATCCCAAAAATTATGCTTGAAGAAAAATAAAAAATATTGTGAAGACTGTAACAAATGGGAAAAGTGTCATCAGAACTATATGAGTCTATTTGGATTTGCATTTCTGCACATAATTTTAAAAGGAAGTTATCTTTTCAAAATATAAAATAGGTGGCAAATGCCCTAAGTAACCATGAAGTGGGTAGTACACCAGTGAATACCTCAAATTATCAGTCTGTGTCTTCAGTTTCTTCATATAATGCAATCTGACACGTAAGCTTATAGGTGGGATGCAAAAGTGAGTTTACCATGTTACATCAATATCCTGAAATTTTCCATCTAAACAGGATATGGAAAATTGGTTTATCAATTAAGAGAGATTTTTAAATATCCTAAAAGATCCATCTTTTAAAATACCCATCTTTTAAATGTGGCAGCACAGTACCATAACATGACACTCCTACATCATGATTTTGATGATGTATAAAAGAGATAATGACAAACATCAGCTGCACTGCATGTGTTCCTCATGATGTTCATAAACCTTACTTTAGGAATGCACATATTCAAGAACTGGCAGAAATTGTGTACACTAGCAGAGAATAATGTACTATGAAACAGAATAAACTTTATCTGCTCACATACTTTTGCTACTAGAACTAAAAGATGCATGTATTTTTTAAATAGTTTGCTTTCTATTTGACATTCCAGAATAATTCCTGTTACCAACACCAGAAAACATAATCATATTCAAAGAACGAATTTCGGTGCATCAAATTTGTGGCTGTTAGTTGCCAGATTAGATTATAGTATCATTATTATCAAACAAAATCCCACTAAAAGGCCCTTTACCATAAAATCTACCACTTACTCTCCATTTATCCACCTGCTTTTGGCAAAGATCGAAATCACCAAAATTTAACACCTTATTTGAAACTTTTTTAAAAAGAACTTTATGTTCACAGATGTCATTATGAGAACTGTAAATATCAATCCTAATTTATACCTCTGTGGATCTATCTGTCTACTCTATTGAAACATGGTAATTTAAAAAAAGAATGAGAAACAGGCAGTGAAGGTCTGTTGCTTGACAGTCATTATCTGTCACTCCTTGCTTTGCTTACATGGCCCATTTTGAAGATGCCTTTTTATACTTGCTGGGTATCCATTCCTTAGACCTCATTTGCTTGGGCGGTTCAAGCTGTCAAGGGCTCAGAGTTTGTGGCAGCAATTTTACAAATTCCCTGAAGCGCTTAGACCCTACTTAGTCTTTTAAACAGATGATGATTTCTGCTTACCTACAAAAACTTTCTATTTGAGAAGTGATTTTTTTTTCAGTCACGCTAGTTAAAATCCAGCTATCAACCAACTCCAGACAATGTAAATAGCAGTCTCCAATCATTTACATAATGATGTGTTGTATTACAGGATATGTATGGTACCAAAAATAATGTCATATTTGTGCTAATAAAGCAGCATTTTATACATATATGTTCAAAATTGTAATTCTTAAAAAATCTGGTCTAATGGGCATAAAATGATTTCTATTTCAAATGTTATTGTAGAAACTATTGCTGAAATCCCAGAATCCAGTTCTAAAATTTTTCAGAAAAGTGATCTATTAAAAAAAGCTCATATATTTCTGAGATAGCACTGTGTTGATGTCAGGCCTGAGTGATACTGGAGGACACACAAATGAATTAATGGCATGCAGCTGGAATTTCACTTTCCCTGAAATGTCAGATATGGGTTACTGGTGGGGTAATATTTATGAATCAGTGACTCTATGTTACATTGCAATTCTTGAACAATTGAATTTTGGTAGAAGGGTTCTGAGTTTAAATTGTCAAGATTAATAAGACATCATTCCCTTATGAAAATAAGGAGTGGATGTCCAACTATTTCCAATCAATCTCTCATATGACCTTCCTGTGGTATAGTGTCTTTGTGATACACCTGTCAATATTCTCTAGTCTTGACATAGGCACCTACAAAAGACTGATATTTACAACTCATGACCTCATTCTTGACTGACTTTCAAATCATCCCATTCTGTTTTGTCTTACTATGTCTCTGGAGGCCAAAATGTTTCTGATACGTTTTGTTATGATGGCTGCCATATTTAACCAGAAGCTAGAGAGTATATGTTCTTGGCTCCTATATTTAAATCTGTGGTAACAAAGTAGTCTTAGAAGAGGCATAATTTAGCCCTTAATTCTTCAGGTTAGAGCACTGAACAGCAAAGAGCTGAAGTTAAAAAAAGGACGTATTGATTAGCTGACCTGTGCTGAATATTTCCTACTAGAATAGTCAGGGTCTTGGTAATTCAGTCCCAATTTCAAAAAGGCGAATATTTTTTTAGGCACAGACATAGTTCTTTTCCATCATTATTATACTGGGTTTTGAGAACACCATCCAGGCATCTTCCTGTGTAAGAATTTTGGGGGGAAATTGGTAAACATTGCTTTGGGATAATCCCCAAATCCATTCTGTTCCCTGTATAAAAGAAATGTATCTGTACAAGAACAAAGTTGAATTTCACCACTGGGTGAGAAATCATCATGGTTTTCCCATACTCATCTGTTTATATTGATTTCTATGAGCTTATATGGGTTCGAGCGTGTTTTCAGGGAAAAACGTGTTTCTTTTCATTGCATTATGAGATTTTAGATTTTGTCTACTGTCTCCAAAGAACAGTTATCTTTTAAAAGAGTCTTAATAAATGTTGGGACCACATTTACAAAGTACCATTTGTGCATTCTTCAGCAATCCTCACACTGTCTGTTAAATGAAATTGGCCTTCACTTCTGTTTCTGAATGTGATGAATGGCATCATTCAATAATATACATTTGTCGAGTTACAATCTTGTGCAGTGTTAAGTGAAGTTCAGTCTGAATATAAAATATTATCTCTAATTATATATTAAAAAAAAAGCAAGACAGAAAATGACAGGGAAAAACTTGGATGCCACTATATATGCTATCAAAATTACAGAGAAGACGTTAATCATTTGGAATGTTGTTTCACATTGAGTTAGCCATGCACTAAACTGGTGAAGTGAATTGTACTTTGGGATTTAAGTTATAGAAAAATACCTTACATATGCAAAATCCTCTTTTACTGATGAAAATAGGCATTTCAAGGTATGAGTAAGCAGGCAAATATTATGCATTTTTATGTGCTAAATAAAAAAATTCAGGACACATATGCACAAATGCCTGCTTCTGGATGAGGAACCTGTTACCTTTGCAAATTCAGAAGGGATGTGAAATTGCAATTTCTAACCTAACAGCAATTTCTTTAGGGTTTTGTCTTTCCTAAAAAAGAAAACTGACAAGCCATACATTATTGAGTAATTCCATTATGAATATGAGTTTTCAAAAATATTTAAATAAGATTATGGCCTTCCTTAATGAGGAATGAGAATCCGTCAATACTAATCACAACTGTTTAAGGCACATTTGTTGTAAACAACAAAAAATAAAAAAGACAATTAATGGCATATTGAGTGGATCAAGCTTTATTTGTACTAAACCTACCCTCTCAGGAGCATTTTCTATTAACATTGCTTTCTACAAGTGATAGAAGTTTTAACCTTGGTGTAGCAGATAAGCCATTGATCTGTCATCAGACTTTTGCCTACCTCCCACAGTATGGGGCTTCAAAAGTTTGTTTGGAAATGAAACCAAATTCTATGTTTCCTCTACAGATGGTTGACCTCTTTCAGTTAGTGGCTGCATTACTCATTTAAACAATTATACAGGTCAGAATGGTGTAATCTAAATTATTTAGTCTCTGAGTGTTTTTCAGACACCACTGACAGTCCGAGAGGATCCAGCTGCTGGTTGTACCTGGATTTGAACTCCACAAGATAACAGAGCTTTGGTTAAGAGTTTCAGTCATCATACATTGTTTCATCTGCAAAAACACCTACCACAAGCAAACTGCTCCTAAGGGAGTGCAACTGCACAGGTATCAGAACATGCCAATAGCAGGATGAACATTTCCCAGACCAAATGTTCAAAAACGTTTTTATTTTATCTAAATAAAAATACCTGGATGCTTCTCCAGCATGCAAATCTTAAAAATACCTTTTCTTGTTTGTCCCCCACAGGGAGCAATTCAAGTCTACCAAACAGTCTAGCAAAATATTATGATAACCTTTTCTATCCTAATTTGTACTGGAGGCTGTGTGTGTGCTAGGATCAACATTAATTACTGTATAACATTTCAGCTGTGTAGTTCATAGAAATGTCAGGGAGTTAGCTAAAGGGGATGTGGGGTCCTGATACCAGCAGGGGGTAAGTGGCCTCAGCCATTGTGCAGCATGTGGATGATGGGAATTTGCAAAAATAGAATCCATAACTGAGGTGTTAAAGCTAACTAACCCCAGGAAAAGTTCTTTTTCACCAAGAAAACCATACACTGATAAAGTGTTCACCAGCAATTAATTACATTTTCTAATAAAATCTAAGTTAATAAAGTCTGGAATCCAACAATTAGCAAAATAGACTGTAATAATGATTCTACATAATAAGTGATCTACTTTGTTAAAGTTAATATATCAGTTTGAATTAATGCATTTTAAATTCAGATTCCTTCTGCAGCTTGAATCCAAACTAATTACAGGTTTTAAATTGTCACTAGTAGGAGCTCAGCCAAGGCATATTTCCTCTCTTCTTTAGTTGCACCCTGAGAATTCATGAATCAATTTTTTTCTGGGTCATGACTTTGCCCTGCCAGGAGCAGAGAAAACCCTTCAGTGTGAAGAAAATTTAATGGCAGAGATCCCAGTACAGGCAGAATTTGCACGCAAATGACTAGGAAGTAAATGGCAGGGGAACTTTCTAATGCATGAGAAAGAAACCTTAAAATCATTTGTAGTAATCCAAGCGGCAGTGAATTAACCAAACAGTTTTAAGCACAGCAGTATCCATGTCTGTCTTGGCAATTTAGAATTGTTGGATGATTTAGGAAAGGGCTGCTTTTGCAAGCCTTTTTTTTAAACAGTAGAGGTCACCTTAGTACAAGTCTCTTCTGAAAAAACAGCACACAACAACAATAAAAAACCCGTTTCTACCCTGAAAAATGATGCACTTCAAAGTACTCACAACTTCCTTCCAATGTTTTATATAAACTTTAGAAAAAAAGATTATATTGTCAATTTAATTTCATTGTATTTAGCTATAGGGATTATTCAGTATGAAAAGAGGATTTTTTTCTAAGTACATTTACAGTTCTAATCATTGATCTACACATACAATTCATTCAAATATCAAAAAATTGGTTTGTGTTTTAATCTTTACAATTATATAAAGATCTGTCAGGACGACATATTTTTTGTCTTTTATATTTACCATCAGGAAAAACGTGACAAAGTAATTTGTTTCTTGGGAGGAGATACTCCGACATAAATTGCATCTATCAAAATTCACTCATCTTCATTAAAAAAAAAAAAAAGCCTTCAGAAGCCTGACAAATCAACAAAAGATTTTGTAAATTAGCATAAAATATATCCAGCTTAATACAAATTGACAACGCTCTTTCTACAGTATTTGTTTTCATGGCATGGCTACCTTTTATCAGCATTGTACCTAACATCACCTTGGAAACTGCTTTGTGGAAAAGCTTTACCAGACACTGAGAATGAAAGCAGAAAATTATTTGTTAACTACTTAGAAGATTCTATACATAGTGAAGGAATTTTCATAATAATTTAAGAGCTATCAGAAGTAAAAGCTTTGCAATAAAATCTGGGTGTTTAAAGGGATTATACATTTCAAAGGAAAATATGAACAATGGCACACAGTATCTTCCCATACATCCAAAAACATTCTTAAAGCAGTATTTTGTTTACAGTACCAGTATTACCAGCTTTAAATAGTGTAAAGTAACTGTTTTGGCAATCTCCTCGAGATAAGGTTATTTAAAGAATACACATTAAAAATCTTAGTTAATAACTTGAGATTATCACTTTAGAAATGAAATGCCTGGGAAATTCTTAAATGCTATTTTACTTCTAAATCACTCTATTAGATTTCCTGCTTGAGTGATTAGTGAAGAAAACATTACATATTTTTTTTTTTTGATTGCCAACCCGCATTAGACACAAAAGTCTACTTGAAACTAGTTTACAGTTTAAAAACAGGTCTAATAACAGGTGAATGCTGAAAAATATGCAAACAAAATGGCAGACATGAATGACTTCATTTAAGGCATAATTGCTTCTCATCAACCCAAGAAATCATGCAGAAACAGTCCCTGTTTCAGCCAGCCAGGGAGAGACTGGAGAAATCACTCAGGCATGGATTCTAAATGGAAGGTCCACTCCTGGGTCTCATTCAGGGAACTGCTCCACGCACAGATCCAAGCCTTGGGACAATAGTCCTTAGAATCACAGTTCATCATAACAGATAATTATACAGCAAGTAAAACAATAAGGTATTTTGGCCTTTCAATAGATAGACTAATTGTGGACTATGGAGTTCTGCCTGGGAGGCATAAAACACACCCTCTGTGAGTCATTTTATTGTGGTGAGGAGTGGCATGAATTTTGTGGAAAGGGATTTTAGGAACTGGTGAGTTCCATATGTTGTTTTTTGCTGTATGTCTTGGGCACATAGCCAGTCTCCACGCACAGAGCTAGAAGCTTTTTTTAAAAAAAAAAAAAAATTCTTCCCACTTGCCCATTTAAATGTTTTAAGGAATATTTATTTTTTTTCCACCAGCAAAGTCAGTAACAGCAATTATTTTCCTCTTTTAAACATAATAACATTTCAACTTGGATAAGGAGGAAAGAACTATATTGGTCTTTCAAAGGGAAAATATGTTAAGATTACATATTTTATATATGGTTTTCATATCAATGAATTCATAACACTGGGTTAAAATATTCGCTGCAACTATTGTGTACCATTTGTTTTTTTGATTGTTTGTAGAGACAAAAAAACGAAGAAGGAAATACATGTAGTCGAAGACAGAGCAGCTTTTGAATCTTTTAAATGTGTCATTCTGTTTTATGCTCAGCCAGTTCTTTTTCTTCTCCTTAAAAAGATGACAAGCAAGAAAACTCTTTTCTAGCAAATAAAAGTGTTAGTTCTTGGATGCCATGCAAAGAGTGCAAATGCATAAGAAGGCTGACCTCCTGCACTAGGAAACAAGTACTCTATCTCTGCAATTTGTGCAGCCCCACTGCCAGCCAATTAACTCGAAGTTGAGTTTTGACTCAAACTCATGACCCTTCAATCCCCACAGTCATGTGTTACATCTGGTATCATTGAATTAGTCCTTCCATTTTGGCTTTTTTTTTTTTTTTTTTTTTACCCATCCAGTTTCTTTCTGCCAATTTTTTTTCTAACCACTAATGATGATTCAAGAAGCTTTCTACAGTATCTGCATATTTGTTTGTTTTTGAGTAGAGCTCCCTTGGAAAAAAATCTGGCATACGTTTTTCTTTTCTAAGAATACCATTCAATTCTGCATTTCATGATACCCTTTTTTCCTGTTCTGTACTATAATGGTGACCATTACATCATGTACCCTGAGGGCTGTGCTTAAAAAGAGAAAGGATGGTGAAATTAGCAAAAATAAAAGGAACTCCCTGACTTGAATTCACAAACTGTGCTTGTTTTTGTTAAACAGAACAAAATCTGCAGTGACGGTAGCAAGTTCAATAACGTGTAGCGCATACGTTTTTCTCTCAGCTAGAAAGCACCTTCCTTAAGAAACGCTTTTAAAATATTCAATGTAAACTACTGAAGATACTCATATTAAATAGTACTCTCCAAGCTGTGAGTACATTTCTTGTTTTATTTTTAGTGCTTTTTAATGGAGTACAATTTATCATGTGAATTCTGTTTTCCTCCCAGTTATTTGTAAAATTCTGTTTTAAAAAATCTGATGAAATGAAAAGAAGCAGTTAATTTATTTCACTTTTTTAGAAGTTAGACCTGAGCAACTAGACAAAGTTCAAAATACATTTAGACATATTTATTCAGGATCGTTTTTCTAAGAATCTCACTTATGCTACCGAAGTGTAGTGAATGGTAGCTGTGGTCGGTAAAGAAAAAAATTCCAGTGGTGAAAGTGTAATCAGTCTTTAAGGGCTTAAAACATTCTTCTTTTTATTTTTCTCATCATGTCTACACTGGATTTTTTCACTCGGCTATCGTACATGCACTGCTTCATCTTTATGTCAGTATACCTCCATGTAAGTCTTCTACTTGCCTTTTGAAACTAGTTGAATGTATCATTTCTCATATATATGCACACACGTGTGTATGTGTGTGTGCACGTGTGTATGTGATTCCAAAATAAATTGAAAAAAGTTATTCCCATGTCAACAGAAAACTCTATGTTGGTGTCGTAAAAGTGATCATATTTAATATGCTTTTGTTTGCATAAAATATATTTGTCCTTACTGTATGCAAGTACGATAACATCATTGCACCACACACAGCAAGTTTTTAACCATCAGTGAAAAAATAAATGATGCATTATTATTGAATTACATGATATTTAAATATAAATTCAGTTGAGTGCCCTATCAGTTTCCTCTTAATATTTTGCTGGTACGAATGTTTTTCTGACTTCTAAATCACACATTTGCTAAAATGAGCTCTGCTAGATATCAGTTTGAACACAGGCACAATGTGTCTCAGTCAGATTCATAAAACAGATAGCTGAACTAGAGTTTGACTTTTGACATCAACAATCTGACTTCAATATTTCTCCACAAAAAGAGACTTCTGACTCTCATCGCTGTTTCAGTGTGATGGATAGCTTTTCAGCTGCTGACAGCAGTGAATGTAATAAATGTAATCATACACACTGGGGGCTGAATATTTCTTTTCTTTTTTTTTTTTCTTTTTTTTTAAGTTTTCCATCTTGTGCATTACGAATAACAAAGTAACACCTGCAGTATTACAGTCACTCCTTTCCTACACAACTGAAATACAAAATACTATTATAAGTTGTGTATGTATTAGTACTTCAGTGCTAAATAAGCTTTTAATTACCTACATTTATTTTTTTTCTCTAAGAAACGCTTGCAGAAACAGAGCTTAATTTTAGCTGTTTGACTTCTCTGATCATCTGGGTTTTCATTGTCATTGCTTCATAATAATTTAATGTCATATATAATGACATAAAACCAGGGAAAACCAAAGAGGCTGCCAATCTGAACTGATCTAAGTGTTCAGTACTATAAGCCTAGAAAAGCCTGATTTGTTTGTGCCAACAACATTCAGTATGATCTGTAACTGGGCTAGTGTTCCTTTGCTATTTCATTTTCAAATAGTCTTTCAGTATACAGTGTAGCTGCTTAATCAGAGTTTTTTATCTACCACAATTAACTAAATGAGTGAATGTATATATTGGCAATACATAAAAAGTATTAAATTTATGTTTACCATTTTGTCAGCTAAACATTTTACCATCCTGTTTTTTCACTTGCTTCATCTATAAGCAACTATTATTATGTTTTCAACTAAAAGTGCGTCGCTGAAACACATGCCTAATTCAGAATTAGTTCTAAACTTTCATTAAATAGCTTTACAAAGACATATCTTTTGTTAATGAAAAACTTATCTGGAAGCATATAAAGCCACAGTTTGCATTTTCCCCAATCTCTGACAGCAGTGACTTATCTTACTTTACATCTAATTAAAAGTTTATGGAGATGCAATGGATTTTTGTGCAAATTAGAATTAATTAGAGTTATTAAGAAGCCATGAAAAGAAGGATTTGAGAAATAGTGAGAAATATTATTTAAACCCTAATGGAATTCAGCGAAACCCACAGGTCTATTACAGGTCCCTGATTTGCCAGGATCACTGCAGGGAATCTAACATTAATAAGCACACTGGTAATTAAATCATTTGTTACTTTGTCTGTAATGTTGTAATGTTTCACTGATACTCTGTCAGAGCTCTTTGTGCAGATCAGAGCTAATCAAAGGTAATCAATTTTCAGCATTTGAAAAATCTGTAAATGATTATACATTCATCAGATCATTTAGTGGAGTGCAAGGAAAGTGCAATGCAATTAATCTTCCTGCATGAGGAGGAATTACCACCACAGAATTCAACAGTTATAATTAATTTCATTGTCTTGCTGTGAATTTTGATTGCTTTTCTTTGGACTGTATAGTACAAATGATGATTCATTGCAAAGTATTTGCAAAGCAAACACACCAGTGTGCTATGCAAATTAAAGTAGCTGTATAACAGATAGGTTTCAAACTTCCTATTTACTCAGGGTTGTTGAGTACTAATTTGCCAAATAATTGCTTGTTAACTTTATACACTCTTCCTCTGAATATTGAGTTTGGTAACCAATATAAATAGAAAGCACATGCTGTTTGATATCTCATCTTAAGTGTTCAAAATACTAGTTAGCACCTAAACTTGACTCAACTAGGAAAAAAAATCCATATTTTATAACATATTTTTAAAAAGTCATTCATTCTGCCTTCTTTAATATTTTAATTTTTTTTCCTAATGTGAACTGCACTAAAAGAAAGAATTTTAGTGGCTTTACCATAAACAGCCATATAAGCTTAAAGCAGAAGATTCATTTACCATTATTACCTTAATACATATTTTCCTTCATTACCATTAGTAAATATGAAGTACCTTTTTCAGGATACAATTAAAGTATAATAGACACTATAGACAGGTTTAGAAAATTGGTCTAGGCCCCAAATACCTGAGTGTCAAAAACAAATATTGTGTTTAATGTTCAAACCAAACCAAAGTCTACTTGAAGGACTAGGGTGCTGAGTAGACACATATGCTGCTGCAGATTCAGTTACAGGTCTGCAGTCTGACTTTGGTACAAAACTGGTTCCTACTGTCACTAAGTGTGATCTGCTCGTGGTTAGTAAAATACTAACAGAGGAAGGATGTTCAGATTTGAGAAATGCCAAAATTTCATTCTAAAAGTGTCAATTTATTTTCAGAGGTGTTTAATTGAGCTTTGTAGAGAGAAATATGGGAGTAAGGATTTAGGGAGAAGTGGTATGAATGTGTAGCTGCAAGCTATGTATTTATTATGCCAGTTGACTATTAAGTAATTTCAATTTTATTTTCAAAAGCATGAATTTTGGGAATTATCAAGAGATACCTTGTTAGTGGCATTATATGGACAGCATTATATGATATATGTATAATTAGATGGAAGCTTTCATTAAAAAAGGCTAAACACTACAATGCTGCATTGTTTTGCTTTGTACAAGTAAGGGCTGGTAATAGTAATCATGTATGTGATTATGTATCTATGTCTATGCATGCATTTATGATTATGTTGCATATAGGTACAATATATAATCTTTAAAAGCCAAGTTTTCAATTGCTAAATGGTATCTTTATGACAGCATCACAAATAACACATTATTTCTTTAAATTGAATGTAAAAGAAGTGAGAGAAATTTCAAAGAGAACGTGAGGATGGAGTGGCAGTCTCCCTTCAATATTAAATAGTAAAGCTTAAATATTGTACAGCTAATTAGAGTAAGACACTAATGCATGTCAGAATGAGAGGTGTTCAGACTTGAGAAGTGCCAAAATGTGGAGCTGGAAATACTGATCCTGTAAGTGCTTCTGAGAGCCCTGGAAAATTCTTAGAACATAGAAATAGTACACAGAAATTTGAGACTTGTCTCTTTGTTTCAACCTACTTGGCCATGACTGAGTCAATAGGTTCAGCCTGACTCAATGTTTACAGTCCACAGCTGAAATTACAGACATATAAATCTAGATATGAAGTAAATACCATTTTCAAAATTTAATGCTGAACAGGAAAAATTCTGACTACTTATAATCTGTTCTCATAGCTCTCCACAAGTTATAAAGGTTTTTTTGCAGATTGCATCTTTTCTTGTACCAGACTAGTACTAAAACAAAGACAAACCTTGAAATTTAGAGCATGATAACTGTGCACTGCACACACCCGAGGAGTCCTTGTTACTGTTTTCAGAAATGTTTAGTTTTGTTTGTAATCAATAGTTTTGCCATCTAAAAACCAGAGATGTGCACAACTCCAAGACAAAAACTGTTCTTGATGGATATTGAGTTTACAGTACAACTATATCTTTTGGTGAAAGCTCCAAAGTCTGCAAAATTATACTGGAAATCTTAGAAAAATAATCCTGTCCATGTTACAATGGAAGTAGTTTCTGACATTCGAACTGATTTGGACCATCCTCACAAGAGCATTCAACAGAGACTTGCTCATAACAACTGCAGGAAGAATATACTGAGAATAAAATATTTATGTGTTCATCAATAAGAATTTTTATTTGTATCTGAACAAGGGCTGATATGGTAAGGTGAAAGGCAAGTTTTTCAACCAGTGGAGTTTTTTTCCATTATAGTCAAAAAAAGTCTTCCACATTTTACTAGGGATGCATCAAGGGCAATCAGCACAACGCTGTGCAGTCTGGATTAGAGATCCATGGACTATGTATTTCTTTATGCCAATTTTATTCCAGGATCTTCCTTTAAGGAAGGCCCATAAAGATGTGAAATAGGTGAAACAAGTAAAAAGAAGAAAAAGTAATAAAAACTTAGTGACTCCCAACCCACACCTGCATATTCTATATTACTATATAAGGCACAGACGCTCTCACCCTCATCTACTCATAAGAAAGATACTGCTTCTTCTTTAACATTCTTCATTTATTCTGACTATATTGAAGGCTTCCAATAGTTCTGTTCTGCACACACTGAAAAGTTTGAGAATTGTCAGTTTAGTTTCGCTTGAAGATCATCCCCAAAATGCACACTGGCCTCTCACTGGCCCTATTCAGTTCACTTTTTTTTTGTCATCATAACCTCTGTAACATCAGAGAAACCCGAAGTCATATCCTCATTCTATGCTCCAAGCAGTTTAGCTTGTCTGAATTGTACTATGTTAGCTTTTTGTAAGTAAAGTATCCCATATTTAAGTTCATTTTTTTATTATTTTTCTTCTTTTTCTTTTGCATCTTTCAATGATCTTTTGTTGTCTAAAGTCTAGATTTCTGCCAAGTTTGTGAACTGCACTTATCAGAGTATTGCCCACAACTCTGGGTTCCTTTGTGAAGCTGTAGAAATAAAATGAATAGTATAAAAGCTTGATGGCATCTGTGGATAGGAAACTCATTAAAAGTCTCAGCCTTCTGTTTTATTTCTAACCACATTGCCCTGTGGGATTTCAAGGTCTTGCAGGATGAAACCAGCAGGACTCATTACTTCTAAAACAATGTTTAGAGTTCTATTGGTGGTGGAATGTTCTGCCAGTCAGGTAAAAAACCTAGGCCTTTATCCTTCCTGGGACAATACCAGGCAGCTCAGAAACTGCTTGGAAAAGTCATGCCTTTGAATGCAACTGCAGGTGTTGCTCCTCAAAGACTGTTGGTACCCTCCTATGCACCCTTCAAAGGAATAATAGAAAATTCACTTTGGGATTCAAATGAAGTCTAAGAAAATTTGAAATAATAGGAACAAACTTTTGAGACTTCCTACATTTTTCCCACGAACCTATGGACCATGACTAATACCCTGAGGGCAAAAAACCATCCTTTTTTCCCTCTTACACAGGCATAGAATTCATGGTGTCAGATAAATAAGCTTCATGACCTCACCTTGTTTAAGGCTACAACTCAATTACTAGCAAGGACTAGTCACCACAGCAAGAAGAGTGTAGCATTCTGATTGCTCACATTAATTAGAAGTAGTGCAAAACTTATGTCATAGAAGAATAATAAAAAAGTTATATGAACTCTATTCACAAGATATGAATTCAAAACATTTAGCAAAAAGTGATTAATATCAGTCTGAGTAACCTCATGGCTCTCCTTCTCTGTGCAATTAGATAGAATTATGAGAATATTTTTTTTATATATGAGAGAAACAAGTAGTAACCTTGTAAGTGTGGAATTGATTTAAACTCTTAAAGTAGTATCACAGCTGTCAAGTAGAATTTCTTTTACACATTTGCCAAATAACTTATCTGTAATGTCTGAAAATTTCAATCATTTTGTAAAAATGTCTGAGGAAGTAATGATTAATAAATTTTTTACACTGGTCTATATACTTATTCATTAAAAAATGTGACTCTTGACTGCATAAGGAAATATTATTTAAAAATCCAAGACTACAGTTATATAAAACATTGTGAATTATCTAAAATGTGAAGAGTGACACATGCAAAACTTATCTGACAGATGAGATTTTATGAACTTTCAAATGTGAGCAAACATTTTTTAAACAAAAGTTGTTTGAGACACACATTTTCTTTATGGATGATCAAATTCCTGTAGTTCATAAAGCAGCAAGGTAGGATGACACTTCTAAGGGCAGTAGAGAGGTGAACAGCAGAATGTCCTTCTTGTGTCTAAGAATTAGATTCCTTTCAAGAATAAGAATAATGTCAAACAGATTACCACCGTATTGAAATGGTAGAGATTTTCATTTTTGGAACAAGTTCCCCAGCAATAGATATCATCATCATTTGATGAATAAAGTGTAGAATTTAAACATATTGTAATCTCAGGAATTAAAAAGAAATATACTTCCCCCCCCTCCTCAGCTTCCAAGGTGACTACACAAAACACTGGTAGAAGCATCTTTTCTTTTTGTTTTTCTTTTCTTCTTCTGAGTCTGTATAAACTCCAGGAGTTCTCCTATAATATCGCATTAGAACAGATATTTTGAATTTCTAAGGCATTCTATTTCTAAAAAAACTTCATCAAAAATGCAATCTGTAAACTGCTAGCTAGTTTCCTTACAATTTAAAGTTGCATACTCTTAATACAAATGGGTCTAAATGTGTCGCATATCCTGTGAGGTTTTATTTATTGATAAGATGAAGTTCTTTCTTTTGCCTATATTTACATGAGAAATAGGAAGTAGCATTATTTCTGGTGGTAAATGAGGTAACTGAAGACTACTGAATGAAAACAAATGATGGCCCTCGAAAGAAGATACAGTTGGGAGCTTTGTTTAATTGTTTCTGCATTACTGCTCCCACAGGACCAGCTGAAGAGATTACCAGCCGCAGCCAACCCCCAACTGTTTGCTGCCATCCTCTTGCCAGAGAATACTGCTTTGCCAGATCCACTGGTTAAATTATGTGTGTGATCACTCCCTAATTTATTTCCAAGTGAGTTTGGTTAGCAAAGCAGGCAAGCAGAAACGATCTATTATTTCAATGGTTCATGCTGGCTCATTTTAATTTTAATAGCCTAGAAAACAATCTCAACAGTAGCTCAGCCAGGAAAAAGCAAGTGGATGGCAGCTACTGAAAGCGGTCTGGGGTTGGTAAACTTCAGCAACTGAAAGAGGAAAGGCGCTCACAACATGAATGCTTAAATCAAGGTCAAGCAAAACATTTGGGCACCTATGTACTTAAAACACCTGGGTCATCCTACTGTTTTAAATGTGTCTACTAATAAGCTATTAGTTGAGAAAATTCTAACATTATTTTGGGGAACATATTTCACAGGATGACATTTATTTAATGTAATTTTATACACGAAAATTAGGCGTCTTGTTTGCATACATCTTCTAAACTTGCCCTGTGGTCAAAGGAAGAAGAACCACCTCCAGTAGGGTAGTTCCCTGAGCTGTCTGAGAAAGGAGGTGTGAGCTACCTTCTAATGATGTTCATCACAAAGGATGGCCATCACTTAGATTGGAATATGCATCCATTGCCTAGGCTGTTAAAATTGGGTGAACTGAATTGTATCCTATCCTTAATCTGTACATCACCAAATAGGCCTGACAACTGCAACGGTGTTATTTCTGGAGAAACATTGTTAAACAGGATAATCACCTTTACCAGTGGCATCATATCCTTACCATCCATTTTGAAAAAAAAGTTTATATAGTATCTAATTTTCACTACTGATATCACTTATTGCTTTAACTTCCTTTAACTCTGTAGTTTCCCTGGTTTCAAATAAACTTACCAATTGTAATTAGCTTTACTAGTAAGTGTACACAGTCATGCAAAAAAATACATTAATTTCTTTGGACTACTGCATAGATATATGTAAATTAGCTATGTAGATTTCTTTATGTATAGTGTCATATGAAAATAGGCATATGAGAAATATAGAAATGGTATGAATTGCCTAGAGTATGGTAAAACAATTCTGCATCCTCTGTTTGAAATCTGCTGTCCATGTTAATTTAAAAATATCTTGCCAGAAAAAATTCTGACTTTCTACAGCCTTTAGTAGTCTTTGTTCACACTCAGAATACAAAGGCTGAAAAGTTCCCTATCATCTTAGGAACTCCTTTCACAAATTTATATCAACCTAAACTTACATGATACAATTCTCCTAAGCTATTAAGTCATAGCTCAAATTCAACACCTGCTGTATGCCAGTACTTAGGTGAAGAGTGAATTGAAAGCTTTTCAACAATTAATGAAAAATGTTACAACAACAGATTATAACTTAACGAAGCTGACTTCATGAAATCATCTCTCTCTTGGCAATGTTCATTTGATTTCACAAAATCACAGAACCAAAGAATGGGTAAGGCTAGAAGGGACTATAGTGTGTCATCTGGTCCAACCTTCCTTTTCAAGCAGATCATCCTACAACACAAGGCACAGGATGGTATCCAGATGAATCTTGAATATCTCCAGTGTGGAAGACTACAAACTCTCTGGGCAACCTCTTCTAGTGCTTGGTCACCCACAAAATAAAGAAGTTCTTCCTTATATTCACATGGAACTTCTGGTCCATCAGTTTCTGTCCGTTGTCTTTGATTGTCTGTCTCTGTCCTCTTGACACCCTCACTACAGATACTTGTATATATTGATTGTATATATATTCAGTCATCTCTTCTCAAGTCTGAACAGACTTAGCTCCATCAGCCTGTTCTCACAAGAGAGATGCTTCAGTATCCTAATGTTTGTAGTCCTCCACTAGATCTGGTTCAGGAGCACTATATCCCTCTTATATTGAGGAGCCCAGAACTGGACACAGCACTACAGATGAGGCCACACAAGGGCTGAGCAGAGAGGCAGGATCACCTCCCTCTGTCTGCTGTCAGTGCTCTTCTTAATGTACCCCAGGATACCACTGGTCTTCTTGGCCACGTGGACACACTACTGTCTCCTTGGCAGCTTGTCCACTAGAACAGGCAGGTCTGTTTCTGCAGAGCTGAATTACAGCAATTCAGCCCCTAATCTGGTACTGGTGCATGGAGTTCCCCTTCCCCAGGTTCAGGACACTTTATTTGTCTTTTTTGAGTTTCAGTCAGTTCCTCTCTGCCCATCTCTCCAGCCTGTCCAGGTCCTTCTGAAGGGCTGAACAGCCCTCTGGGATATTTGCCACTGCTCCAACTTTGTGTCATCAATGATGTTGCTGAGGAGGCATCTGTCCCTTCATCCAAGTCATTGATTAATAAGTTAAATAATACTGGTCTGAAAATTGAACCTTGATTTGATCCTTCCTAAATTATTTCTTACATATTCTCTAGAAAAGGGGTAAGAGCTGTGCAGAGATGGATAACTTTGCTGACAGTGGTTATTTGCTCACTAGTAGTGCTATCATATTCATTCACTAGTGGGCTATTGTATCCAGTGTTTGAGGTAGAATTACATTTCATTGTTCCATCATAAACATTGCCAGAACCAGGGGGATGATAAGTGATCACAAGAGTAAAGATACAAAGCTGAAGTGCTTTACAGTTTAATTACCAAACAAATGTGTACAGTCAGAACAAAAGGATGTTCCTTTATTCTGTGAATGTATTTTTCACGGAAGTTGGAAATAGATGAATATACATGCCACAAATTAGAACAATAATAGCAAAATAGTGAGACTCTTGTGGTTCCCACACTTACAATTTGGGATTATTTTTCCTTCTTGATAGACTCAAATAAGATTCGAAATTGTATTTTGATAAGAACAGTTTTTCTCCTCATTCATCTAATAGTTTTAATTTAACTGATGCATCAATACATGATTCAATATATAATTCTAAAAGCTTTCTTGTGCTTTAGGAACCTGGAATCTGTGGAAGCTGACATATGGGATCATATGGGAAGCTGCCACTAGTGAGGAACACAGTTATATGAAAAATTCACAAAATACAGTGTTTATACATGTGTATACATGTTATACATGTAACATCGATGGAGTTCAGTTACTGAAAATATTTATCTCTGTGGTCCAGTCTTACTCTAAATGGATGCTAGTTCATGCTCCAGGCTGCAAGTTTTCTGCAGTCAGCTGAAAATGTGATAGGACTTGCTTTTGTCTTATCTGTAAACATCTCTCATTTGGACAACTTGAGAGGCATTAAGGGTGTGTGCTGATGAACGAGTTACCCTCTGAACTTATATTTCTCATGCTCTGCAAGAATTGCCTGCAACACACTTTTATACTGCCTTGTACCACTCAGAAAGAAAACAAATATGGAGTAGATGACAAGAAAAACGTTCATAACATCTTGCACTGCTGATATGGTGTTTTTTGTTTGTTTTTGTTTGGTTTTTTTTTTGTTTTGGGTTTGGTTTTTTTTTTCATAGCTCAAGTTTCCTGCTATCTCCTTAAGACTAGTTACTCTTACTCTCTTATGGTTTGTTAGTTGCAAAATGAAAAGTAAACCTAATTTTTTCCTTGCTTATAATGAATAAAACATTTCATCAAGGTGATCAACAAGACTTGTTTTTTTTATGCCTCTATAGTTCTGCAATGCAATCTCAATTAATACATCCGATGTTGTGTATATGTATATACGTCTACCTAGAGACATTTTTAAAATACTGTGCAATTATAAAAAAACTTACTCCTGTTAGCTACCTCTGCCCAGATAGTCAAGTAAAAATCACAGATCTGTTAAAGATTACACAGGAAAAAAAGGCAGCATGTTGGAAAGTATTAAGTCATGCTGCTTAGTGGATTGATACACACAATTAAACACTTCAGGTCATAAGTGCTCATGACTATCTTGTTGACAGTAAGCTACCACAAAATAGTTTATGGAATGTTTTCCATCATCTCCAGCCAGCTATAAAAAATTATTTCCATCCTGATGAATGATGGCCTTGATTTTCTCCTGTCCAGACTAGTGTCATGCAATATACCCATATTTAAAATATATTAATTTTATTAATATGAGAATCTTCAGTACACATCTCTCCCAATATCCTCAGATGTTCAGATTTATCCTCAGGTCCTGTGCCAGTCTCTTATAAGGTGCTGCAGTCATCCATATCAACTCCATTCTCTCACTTTTTGCCTAAATTACTGCTACTTTCTCATTGTCGGAGGCAGACATTTCCTGTGTTTTTCTGGCATGCATTACTGTTTTAAGAGAGGTAGCAACTCATGTTTGATACATCACAGGTAATGCTGTACATTGATTTGAGCAATAATGAGGCTTAGAACTTCTAGAGTGCAAAAAAATTCTAGTTTCAAATGTTAGAAATACTTTCTTTTTATTCAGGTACTAAAACTACACACTTTTGTGGTAGCTGGAGCTGCTACACTGTAGGAATAACTTTTTTTTCCCCACTACTTTTTAACTCTAGAAGCAAAGTAAAACATGGAATGGGGGAAAATAGTAAGAAAAATCAAATCTGTCCTAAATTAGTTTTCATGTGTAGCTGCAAATACATATTTGTCTCAGCAGGAATTTTGGCATTTTATAATGTCCTGAAAAGCAGTATGTGCCTTTTCCAGTAATTTTTTGAAAGCAGAACTGAACTTTAAGTGTTTGTTCTTCTTGTCACATTTATTAATCATTAAAGTTTGTGACATGTTTTCTTATTATTGTTTAATAGTAATGTCAGTATTAAACCATAATATAGGTATATACATCTGTTGTTTACTCTGAGATGACTAACTACCATATATAAAAATTCATATTAAAAATAAGTGAAAACATACCAATGAAATAATGATTTTTAAAAGTCCTCTGCCTTTGAAACACATCAATATATTTAAATAAGAAAGAAGATCACTGTTCCATGTCCTACTACTGACAACAGAGAAATAAATGAAACTCAGTTGAGAACAGACCTGCAGAACATATGGCTCAAGGACTTGGTGCAGCCGGCAGAGTATCTTCTCTAGCATGTCAGCTATTTAAAAGCAAGCAACGTGTACTGCTACAAAAACCAGAGTATGCATCCTGGCTGGGCTTTTTACCAAACCCCTTACTGAAAGCAGTTGATGGAACTGTATCTCCTGGCCAGATACATGGGTAGGTGGGAGGACATTATTTACAGTTAGAAGGGAAAGGCAAGAGACCCTGGACAATTATGGAAAGAAGGTAAACTCAATGGTAGCAAGGGCAGCTCACCGCTGTAGCATAGAAGAATGGACCTGACCTTAATATAACTGATTCGAATGGTTTGCATATTTATATGGGGAATTCCTGTAAAATAATTTCAGCATTACATTCATTCTTGCCTCCATAATGCAACATCTGGATTGAATTTAGCAAACTCTCAAGGTGAATGAATGTTTCTCCCCCCATGCCTACATTTTAGACCAAGGAGGCAAATATCAGATACATACATTGCATGCCTAAGTTTAATGTAAAATTTCAGTACACATAAAATCCCCTGTACCCAATATTTGCTACTTATTTTTCTTGTCATGTTGGTTTTTATTATTACCTATGACATTTTAATGAATTATTCCATTTTTATGGTTGTGGTACTCAATTAAAAAAATTCAACTTTTTGTAATCATGTTAGTACTTCAAAGTGCAGATGAACTGCATGAGCAAATATACTTTTACTCAATGTGGCTATTTCAGGGTGCTAAGGGGTAAGATTACCATCTCAAAGGCAGTTACCTCGACATAAGAGAGTACTGCTGCCAAAAGAAAAAAGTATTTTCCTTTCATCTCGTACTTCTCTTCCTCTTTCTGCCACTTTTAGTGGTCCTGAACAATTAAATATCATGTCTCACAGGAATTGAGCCTGTGAACCTGAATATACCTCTGAAGGTGGCTCCTCGAAAGTACTCCTGAAAGTGTTCTCTGATGGAAATCTCAGTCAGCAGCTTTCTCTCCCCACGGCCCTGAATGCCACGTTTTCAGAGAGGACATAAAATCTGCTGGGTGAGTGAAAGAGAGCAGTGTACCTCATGTATCCTTAGTGTAAGCAGATGGCATATGCTTTCTTCCTTCCATTTCAGCATCTCTGTCTTCCATAAACATTCACAACCATGTTGTCTGCTTTGGTGTTATGAGTAAACCCTTGTATTTACATCTGACCACAACAAATTGTGAATTAAGTTATTCTACACACAGCAAAATGGCAACTGTTTAAACTGGGAGTTTGGACTACTTTAATTTCTCAGCCCTCCTTCTTCAACTTCACAGGACAAGATCCAGCCCCAGTAAGGGGGACAGAAGGGACAGAACTTGTCACAAGCACATGAGTTCTCTGGGCTGCAGTGATATCAGGAAGCACACTTAAGCCTTGAACACCACGAGAAACACATCATAGTGTGAAGTCGCGGTATGTTCATGATGAAAATAGAAGAAAAGTAAGCTGCCTCCAATTAAATTACGTTCCTTGAAAAAAAAATTCCTCATGAACAAAAATAATTTTAATAATCCAAACTGTATTTAGATTAAGTCTGATGCTGATTATTATGCCAACAATATGAGAGATCTTTAAGGAAGAACATAGAATTGCTGAAATGGATCAAGAGACTCTAATTATAACTGATTGTAACTAATTGTTCTGCATATGGGGGAAAAATCATAAATAAAACTCCAAACTAGTTATTTCCATTCTTCAACATTGAAACAAAGAGCCTATAGAGACTGAACTTAGTGTTTCTCTGCCAATGTGACTTTACATGAATTTTTCCTGTTTGTTTTCTGGTACTTAATTGTTCCGTTGGTAGTGTTTTAGTAACTCACTGTTATCTTGACTGAAAATTAAAGTATCAGAAAATAAAAACACTTTAATTCCTTCTTTTTCTCTTATTTTTATTGTGATCCCATCTTGAAGCCTTTTTTTGGTTTTGACTTTTTGTCATATTTTGTAAGAACGCAATATAATTACAGATAGATTCATGTATCCTAGAAGGTTCCTGCATAACATAGTACTGATATTCTCTTTGCATTTTAAATTGTTTGAAAATGTCTCTACAGTTACCTTGTAAAACTTCATATCATATGTGTTATTAGTCTAACTGTTCTCTCATTTGAACTAAACAAGTAGATACTGTCAGATACTAGACTGGTGAAAAAACTGAGCTGAGTTTTTTTTATAAGCACTTTTTCAGAGCAAAATTTGTGCTGATTTATCTATAAGAATTTAAAAATTATACATCTGATTCAGAAGACGAGCCTACAGTGTTCAAATGCACACGAAAGATGTTTGATGTTTACCTTTTTATCTTGTTTGCATATATATCATAATTATGCCTAGAAAATATTACTTATTTACATTCATCTTGTTACTTGTGTATAAAGGGTGCAGCCTCCAAAAACGACATGTTTGTCCAGTATAACAGGATGTATTTTTTTTATTTCCACACAGTGTTTGTGCCACTGCAATTAAATTTGCAGCCCACTTTTTGAGGATATACCACTCATTTGAAGCTATGATGTTGATTTTCCTATCCATGTTTTTCCCCTTGAAGCAAGATAAAAAATATTGCAGCAAAGGATAAGAAAGCTATTTTAAGATCTTTGAAGAAAAATTAATATGTTGTGATGATGATATTTCATCTTAATCTGACATTGCCCAGACTTGTCTCTTTCAAGAAAGGGAGGACATCTGGAAATGAGTGAAAGACACAATAAAATAAGATATTTTTTTTACTGAAACTGAAATATGATGGCATAGTTGTTTCTTGACAGTTATATATTCAATGAGTAGGAATAAGTGGTATGATAAAGGTGCTTGATTTATTGTTATATGCAATTACATGAACTGCACAATATTGAAAATTTACAAGGAACTGAACTGATATTTTAGAAATGAAAATATGAAATAAAAAATAGCTATACTTATGGATATTCATAGCCTATGAGAAAAATAATTTTAAAAAAACTTCCAAGTAGCTAGAGAGAAATTCAGTAAACAAGGAAAACGTTGTAAATTAAGATGTTTGCTTTGGTGTGCTTGCTTCTGTTTCTCATATCTAATGACTGGAATAAATGAAGAGACAACTTTGGTTTGATATTTGAGTTTCATAATCTCTAGCCTCCAATGCAAAATATGAGTCTGACCTAATCTCTACTAATTCGGGTGAAGTAATCAATATAAACGAATAAATATATTCACATATAAAATCTCACATGAAACACCTTACAATTCTGGACTCCAACATTCAAAAAATGCAAATTCAAACTGAAAAGGAGCAAGGAGAGGCTAGAAGGACGAACAGATGATGATGAGCTGATTTTGTCCAAAGAGTCTCAAACGACCTTACTAGTTTGTCTAATCAAGCAACCTGGAAGTTAAAAGGACAATAATTCTTATATGTAAATTCTTCAGCCAGTTATCAGGAGAAAGCATGAACTATTTAAGCCATGTTGACAAAAGAGCAATGAGGTATAAACTAACACTAAGTAAATTCAAGCTAGAAACAAAATATTATTTCTGAACCTTACTGTGTTGAGTTTGTGTGGCCAGGTTTTCATAGCAGAGGGGTTATGAGGGTGGCTTCATGTCTGGTAGAGCCAATGCCTGCTTGCTCCAGGATGGGTCCACTGCTGGCCAAGGCTGATCCAATCAGTAACGCCTCTGGGATAGCATATTTAAGAAGGAAAAAAACCCAAAACCTTTTTGTGAAGATGTAATAGTGCCCCGAGAGGAGCGGAGAGACAACAACTCTGCAGACACCAAGGTCAGCGAAGGTGGGGAAGGAGGTGTTCCACGCCCCAGAGCTGAGATTCCCCTGCAGTCTGTGGTGAATGTGCCCTTGCCATCTAAATGGACCATGGAGACCCACACTGGAGCAGGTTCCTGGCAGGAACCTGTGGAGAGAGAAGACCATGCTGGATCAGATTTCCTGATAGGATTTATAAGCCTGTGGGAGGACCCGCATTGGAATAGGCTGTGCCTGAAGGACTGCACCTTGGAAGAGTGATCCATGTTGCAGCAGTTCATGGAGAACTGTTACCCATGGGATTACCTGTATTGGAGAACTTTGTGAAGGACTATCTCTGTGAAGGATTATCTCTTATGGGACAGACCCCATGCTGGAGCAGACAGACTCTTCTCCCTGGGCAACAGTAGGAACAGCCTGTGATGTACTGACCATAACGCCATTTCCTGTCTCTTTGCACTTCTGGGTGGGAGGAGGTAGAACTAGGAAAGGAGAGAAGGGTGAGGCAAAGATGTTTTTAAAGGTTTATTTTACTTCTTATTATCCTGCTCTGATTTTGTTAGTAAGAAAATTTAATTAATATCTCAAATTTGAGTCTGTTTTGCCCAGGATGTTATTTGGTGAGTAATCTCTCCCACTCCTTTTCTTAACTCATGAACTTTTGGTATATTTTCTCTCCCCTTGTCCAGCGGAGAAGGGGAGTGATAGAGTGTCTTTGGTGGGTGACTGGCATCCAGCCAGAGTAAACCCACTACACTTATCAAATTGGTGTTCTGGCCATCCCAGGATGTCATTACAGAATAAGGTGAAAAATAGGAATTAATAATTTAAAATAACATATTAAATACTTCTGGTGTGAATTTCATGCACCAGTCCTTTCTACAATGATTGAAGACACCGTTTTCAGAAGCAGTGTTATTTACAATGGTTCTCAATCACCTATCCAGAGCTACGGATGTGAAATTGAAACACACTTCTGCAGCTTTTACAATCTTTCTGTATTACAAATTTTTAAGGTTTTTCCTACATCTTCCAAAATCAGGTTCCTATTTTTCTTAAAAAACAACTGTTAGAATATAACACTTTTTTGGCAATCATACAGATAAGATCTGTTGTCTGCATAAAATTTTAACCAATAATAAATTAACATCAGAATGAAACAAGAATCGCTAGATCCCAGTGTTCTGAAGATTTTCTTTAATAATCTAGAGGTTTTGGTTTTTTCTTTATTTTGTTTGTTTTTTTTTTTTCCCTGTGTTTTTTTTGTTGTTGTTTTGGGTT